>JARQOC010000001.1:44622635-44723889 GCA_033576535.1 Allobates femoralis
GAGGACACCATACAACAGCGATGACTCATTACTGAGTAAGTCCCTCCAGACTCCTTAACTATAAATTTTATAAAAGTCTTTTTTAACAGTTTACAGGGGGAGTACAAACACAGGGGACCCCTTCCCTGAATGCAGCAGACATGCTGCATTCAGTGCTGCACTGTTAGCATAGCACCAGGGGGGTGACAGGTCCTCTTTAACTCTCATGAAACATCTAGGAGGATCTAGGAAAACAGACCAAGAGGTTCACAAATGTCACTGCTCTGCCAAAACCTCTAGGAAAACAAGTCTCCAAAGACTGTGGTTCCCATCAAATGCAATTTCAGGCATGAGGTAGATATATAGATGTAGTTTAAGCCTAAAAAAATAGACAACTCTAAGAGAAAAAGTTGGCACTAACATGTAAGTGCCGCCATTGTTTTTTTTCCTAGATGAGCACTATAGAAAGTTGTCAAGTATGGATTTGGAAATCTAGCGTGGAAAGTAGGGATGGGCGAGTCCCTTACTATTCGGAATCGCTATACCCGCAACGAGTAGGTCCCGGTACTCGCTACTCGTTGCGAGTATAGCGATTCCGAATACTTTTGCAGTGTATCAATAGATACACTGCAAAAGTCCTGTAAAATAAAGGAAAAGTGGTTAAAAAATAAAAAAAATCCGATACTCACCTTAACCGACGGCTGTACCAGGACCGGCCGATGCACATCTATCCAGGGAAACGGACCTTGCACTCTCTCAGCCAATCAGATGGCTGGGAGAGATCTGGCCAATCAGATGCCGCCACGTCACAATGACGTAATCGCTAGCGGCCACCTGATTGGCCAGATGGAAAGGTCCTCGGTGTACCTGAGAGGACCTTTCCATCTGGCCAATCAGGCCAGTATTCGGTACTTGCTACTCGCCGAGTAATCCTAATTTACTCGGCGGGTAGCGAGTACACGAATACCACTACTATTCGGCGAGTGCCGAATAGTAGCGAGTAGACTCGCCCATCCCTAGTGGAAAGCTATTCTGACAATCCTGAGTACAAGCACTCCCAATCTATGAATTACCTGATATATTATTACGTTCCACCCCTAATTATGAATGTCAGATGTTAAAAAATAACCTAATTTACACATCGCAACCTTATGACGTGCAGTGACTGCAGCCTGGATGCGATAGATGTCCTGGCCTGCATTGAAGAGGCTGGAGATGTGATGTGCAATGATGGAAAGAAAAGGACTGGACAAGAAGCGGGAAGGTTGATGAGATGACTATTGGCTAATAAATAATGAAGTAATACTCACCTCCCTGGCCACACCACTGCTCACCTCCCTGGCCACACCACTGCTCACCATCTGGTTCTCTTCATTCCTTTGTCATGATTCCTATCTCCAGAATTTAGGACTCTGTACCGCCCCTGAGGTCACTGCGTCTCATTGGCTTGTGACTTTCACATCTCAACCTTATGATGCCCAGTAGCCTCCAGAGCCAGGGAAGTTCTGCTGTATAGTGAAGAGGCTGGAGATGTGGTGATCGACAGTGGAAAAAAAGAGGACTGGATGGCCAGGAGCAAGCAGTGGGGTGATCAGTTATGATTACTAGTCCTTTGTTTCTTTTTCTGCCCTGTTTCAACTAAAATATATATTTGGATTATAATCAAACCTACAGAACATATCTAGTTGTAGACCTGTGGACTGCCTGTATTGGAAATGTGGACCGTAGGGTTCAATATTAAACAACAATATTGTACTAAATATGACACATTTTTGCATATATCTGGATGGTAACTGTGAGGTCCGCACTGTATGCTTTGATCTAGTTTTATGCCTGACAGTTTTAAGGCAACTTCATTTATATGAGACTCTACATTAATATTGTATATGTATAATAGGAGACAGACTTTTCTCTTGGGTGTCAGCCTACATACTAAAAATATTAGAAGTAATACTAAAGAATGCTGATCTAATTATAACCAGATACATTGATGTTCAAAAGGGTAACAATGTTCTGTACTTTTGACTTTCAGGCTCCATATCTCACCATCCACTACAGCTTTGAGTTTGAGACTACCTTCATTTTATAGACAATCATCTTGGCTATCTCATACATGAATTTTATTTACAACTATTTAGCATATGATAAGTTATGCAGATTCGTGTCATGTCACTGTATTGTTACTGTTTTGCTCCAGGTGGTGGAGAAATCTATTTCTTCTTTTATACTACAAAATATAACCTGTTCTTACATTCTCTAGTAGCTCAGGTTGATTCCCAAGAAAAAGATCATTGGTGTGAATTGAGAATAAGCCATGAAGATTTCTCTAGAGAAGAGAAGCAGCATCATCCAGCTCACCGATAGCGGTCTGTCGGCCAAATAAATTGCAAACCGCATCATTTGAGGCAATCCAGGAAAATAGATATAAGAATAGTGACTCATGGCCGTGCTCCCGCTCCGACAAAATCCAAGATTCAAGGATTATTTGAATTCATATGGTGGTATTTATTTCTACGCGTTTCGGGGTAAACCCCTTCCTCAGGAGTACCACAATACCACAATAATGGGATGTACATCTCATTATTGTGGTATTCCCGAGGAAGGGGTTTACCCCGAAACGCGTAGAAATAAATACCACCATATGAATTCAAATAATCCTTGAATCTTGGATTTTGTTGGATCTATATTCCTGGACTACTACTACAAAAAAAGCCTGACATCTAAAGTTGTCACTGGCGAAAAGGGTGGTTGTGACATCTCACACCCCAAATAAGTGAGCAAATCCACCACGTCTTTCGACACATTCTGCAGTCAGATACGCACTATTGTGCGCCTCTTCTACTTTTCAGTGGTTTATTCCTCATGTGAGGCAATGACAGTTAAAAGAACTTGAAGTGAAGTTCATCCATCCATTCAAAAGCCAAGAGGTGGATGTCCAGCCAAAATATCGAAATCAGCAAGTCGACTCAGCACAAGGTCTATCAGTTCTGCCACAACAAACACAGCAGTGGAGGTGGCTTGTTGTGCCTCATAATAGGGATATCACACACGTCCATGCAAGAATCACACAACGCACATTACCCACGTCTGGAATGGTGGCCCGAAAAACGGTGAAGTTGCCTCAACTTCAATATTGTCAATAAGAAGTGTCAGTTTGAGTTTGCAAGTACGAAAAGTGGACAGTAGAAGATTGGAAATGGGGGGGTTTGGAGCAATGAGACGAAAGTCAATAGACTAGACTCTGCTAGGTGCAAATAGGTGTGGAAGAAACCAGGGAAAAAAGAGCTAATGGATTTATAATTAAAGGAATAGGGAGTAGGAAGTTCCAGTCCCTGTAGTGCTGGCATAATACAAATGTAGATAGGCTGCCCACTCAAATGAGTAGATGGCAAGTTGAGCTTCGGGAAAGTTCCTAGACATATTAAACTAGTATGTGGACTAATGGCCACTTTACACACCAACTTATCTGTCCAACTTCTGACCAACTTGCTGGTTGCAGTGAAATCATGGACACATTGCTCCATTTTGTGGCTGTGTACAAATGGAACAATGTGTCCATGATTTCACTGCAACCAGCAAGTTGGTCAGAAGTTGGACAGATAAGTTGGTGTGTGTAAAGTGGCCCTAAAAGTTTTAACAAGAGCATGCTTTATCTTTCACATGGTGTAATGTCTGGAACACTTTCAAGATCTAAACACTGCAAGTCTAAAAGAACTTTTATTCGTTTCAAATTTTTATTTTTTTTATGTTCATTTTTTTATCCTCATTTTAGTAGCCATATTTTTTTTTGGCTTCTTTACTCTTGTACACTCTTTGTTGCCTTTTTTTCATAGATTTTGTATTATTTTTCAGCACTGGTTTGAGGACACTGTAAAATGTATACATACACACAAAGTCAGCACACTGCGATTAATGAATACGTGAACTGCAATATTGTTATGTATGTAAAAAGCATAAAATAGTGACTTAAAGGGGAAATTTGGAATGTAAAAAAACATAAACTAAAAACCTATGCCTAGGGTAGGCTGGCTTCACATTTGCGTATGGAGCGCTGCGTACCAAACGCAGCCAAATGCTTGCGCACATGAATTCCTATGTTTAACATAGGAACGCATGTGCCTGCGTATGGCTGCGTTTGGCAGCATTTGCGTTTGGATGCGCATAATTTATGCGCCCTCCGACCGCGCTCCAAACGCAGCTTGCAGAATTTTTTTGTGCGTTCGCGGCGCTTGCTCTATCCGCAAGCGCCTGCAAGCGCATAAAAAATGCATTGATCTCAATGGATCCGCAGTGTCCGCTGCATGACACTGCAGGAGAACGCTGCGGATCTCATTGAGATCTCTCCCGGTGGCCGCCGGTGATGTCACAGGAGATCACCGACGGCCACCGGGAGATCAGCTCAGCCTCTGATGTTCTCCTCCTCCCCGCCGCCGGTAATCTGCTAGCGATCTCGGTGTCGGCGCGGGAGATTCAAACAGCTGTCAAATCAGCTGTTTCTCCCCGCCGACACGTCCCGGAGCTTACCGGCGGCGGGGAGGAGGAGATCTCCGGCGCTGATCTCCGCCCCCGGACACCGCTGATTGGCTGCCGGGCTGCACAGTGATGCAGGCAGACACATCAAAATGACTGCGTTTGTGTCTGCATGCCATCAGCATGCAGACACAAACGCAAACGTGAAGCCAGCCTTATGTTGTGAACTGTGGCTGCCTGTTATGCCTGGCGCTGTTCACTGCCGACGAGGACTGGTCTTGGACCACTCCTGACAGCTATTTTGCAGCTTCTGCTGATGTCATGTCAATGGAGAAGCGACTTTCATGCTATGTTAACAAACGTCATAGCATACATCAGGGGTGGGGAACTCCAGTCCTCGAGGGCCGCAAACAGTTCAGGTTTTCACGATTTCCTTAGTATTGCACAGGGATTGGAATCATCACCAGTGCAAGTGATTATGTTATCACCTGTGCAATACTAAGGAAATCCTGAAAACCTGAACTGTTTGCGGCCCTCGAGGACTGGAGTTCCCCACCCTGGCATACATCATACTTATTCACAGCTGGCTCCACTAATTAGATAGTGGGGAGCCCGCTGTCAATCACCATGCTGCACTGTTATCCAGAATCATTCAGCAACTATAGGGGTTAAATGTGATTAGGAGAGAGCCCCAGGTTGTTTCGGGAAAGGGGAGGTGTGTGACAAGAGGGAGAAGTTATGGAGGAGAGAGACTGAGAATATTCAAGCTGTTCAGGTAAATTGCAATGATTTGATGTGTTTGGAAAGAAGCTGGAATAAATCGCAATAATCAACCCCACTTCTGAACTGTGTGAAAGCCAAGTCTGAAGATCCTGCCTCCTGTACTGGCTGACGTGTCATTTAGGCTACGTTCACACATTGCGTATTTTGCCGCGTTTTTTTACGCGCGCTTTTCAAAATACGCAATGTGCCATTTGTCTGCCTGCAAAGTGAATGGGAAATTCACTTTGCAGTGCAGACATTGTGTAAAAATACGCAGTGCGTTTTCCGGGAGAAAGCGCAGCTCCGTAAACAATTGATATGTCAATTGTTTACGCAGCTACTTCTGCGTATTCTCCCAGAGGGGAGGAAGAATCCTGCTTCCTCCTCCACTCTTTGACAGCTGTGGCCGCCCATTAGATTTCACAGTGTATTAATATACACTGCAAAATCTAAATTAAACAAAAGTAAGTGTATGAAAAATAAAAAGAATGAATACTTCACCTGTCCGACGCCTTTTCCGGTGTCCGGTATCCGGTTCCAAGTGAGATGTGTTCTGCCAGGACCTGTCGTGACGTCAGAGGGGCGTTCCCGGGCACTCGCGGTCATGTGATACATATCACATGACCGCGAACAGCCAATCAGCGCTGGGAATGCCCCGGGAACGCCCCCCTCTGACGTCACCACAGTTCTTCTCAGTACACCTCTCACTTGGAACCGGAGACCTGAGAGCGGCAGAAGGCACCAGACAGCGGGAGAAGGCACCGGACAGGTGAAGTATTAATTCTTTTTTATTTTACATACATTTGCCTCTGTTTAATTTAGATTTCACAGTGTATATTAATACACAGTGAAATCTAATGGGGCTGTCACAGAGGGGAGGAGGAAGCAGGATTTTTCCTCCCCTCTGTGACATCACTGCGCTTTCTGGAGTAAAGAAAGCGCAGTGTGTGAAAGCCCCTTCGTATTTTGTTGCGCTTTTTTGCACGGCCGAAAAACGCGGCAAAAAGCGTGCGCAAAAAAGCGCAGCAAAATACGCAAATGTGTGAACGCAGCCTTATGCTGTAACGTTTCCCCAGGATTCCAGAACTCATGTTCAGTGTAAACCTTCACATACTGAGGGTTGGGCATGTAACAATTTTTTTGATCAAAGAGAGTAAAAACCATCCCACTAAGTCACTGTGTACCTTTAATATGGATGGATACTCACTACCTCTAGTGACTTACCTCTCCATGTGCACAGATAGGCCTCAAATGAAATGGGGGAGAGGAAACAGGCATAGCTCATAATGAAACCTTTTTGGGAAAGGTGGGGGAATAGGGTGCACCACCTGGGAAGGAACAACAGCCCCCATTGCAAACTATGAAAAAAAAACAGGCCAATATACAAACATATTAGAAAAACATAAAAGCCATCAATATTGAGGCACAACTTGTAGTTGAATGACTTTCTGATCAAAGAAGTATCGGTGCCCGTCGCCTGATCTCTCCAGACCTCCAGTACAACAGAGCACAGAACCTGTGGAGCGGTCCTCTCTATACCGCTCAACTGACTCTATGGTACTGGAGGTCTGGAGAGATCAGGCGACGGGCACCGCTCCACACAGCAGTGATCCGACTGAACAGAACAGGGACCAGGGCTGCGGACCCCACCTGCACTGCACACAGGGTGAGAGGCACACACATGTAGCGGGTCCCTGCTGCACTGACACAGTGTGCTGGAATCGCTTTCACAGCAGCGGTTTCGGCACCTTGTATCAGTGCACTGGGGCGCCAAGTAGGAGCCCTGGGGGTAGTGGCATTCAATAGTGTACAGTATTGAGGGGGCGGGCCTGTATGTCCTGGGGGTGGCTGACTATACTGGGAATAGGGGAGGGGGCGTGATTGTGCTAGAGTAGGTGGAAACGACCAGTTCTCCATTGCCATGCACAATCACGCCCCCTAGACGTTCCCTGCCAGTCGCAAATGTGTTATATCTAGGAAACCCTGCAAGATGTTGATAACATGTGTATTGCAGATTGTCAACATTTTGCAGCCTAGATATACATATGAAATATAGCAAAAGCCCAGACAACTCCTTTAAGCATCCAAATAAGCCTCGAGTTACAGAGTGGAAAGCAGCGAACTACACTGGCAACAGTAATTACCAGAGCTGATTTGAATCTTCTAGAACCCAGTTTGCCGGGCAGACTCCTAGTAATCATGTGATTGGTCTACAGAACCATCAACAGTGTTGATCCTTCATTTCATACCTTCACTGTTACGCCATCTATACTGCAAATAAGACGACAGAAATGGTCTTCTATCTTCTCCTCATGGTCGTCAACAATGCCTGATAGCTGGAGAGCCGACCTCCTCCTACTAGCGTGCAGGAGCTGGATATTTACAATAGTGCGGGATTAAAGTGCTGTATATTTACCGCTCTTGGTCATTATCAGGTTGCCAAAACTCATATTTTTCAAACAGATCTGTTCACTGTGTGCATGGCCCATTAGTGTCTTCCTAGTTTGTTTCTTGTTTCTGCAAGATAAGGGAGCCGCCCACCACTCCCTTTGGGTCCTGCACATGGAAGCTGTCTTCTGCAGTCAGTCCGTGTCAGACACTGGACCTGTCTGGACCCGGCTCATGTAGGTAACTATTCACATGGTCAGGTTTTTTGAACACACAGATAGGGACTGCTCTGATACGGGTTACCTTGACGTTCGGTAGAGCAGCTTCGTATACATTTTTTGCAAAAAACGTATCAACTAAATACCCTGTTTTTTATCACTTTTTTATGCAGCACTTGCTTTTTACTGTTTTTATCTTTTTAACAGAGTATTTTTGCACGTTTTTCAGATTGTTTTTTGTGATTCAGTCTTTTGGTGGTGTGAACAGTGTCCTACAGATCTGTTCACTGTGTGCATGGCCCATTAGTGTCTTCCTAGTTTGTTTCTTGTTTCTGCAAGATAAGGGAGCCGCCCACCACTCCCTTTGGGTCCTGCTCATGGAAGCTGTCTTCTGCAGTCAGTCCGTGTCAGACACTGGACCTGTCTGGACCCGGCTCATGTAGGTAACTATTCACATGGTCAGGTTTTTTGAACACACAGATAGGGACTGCTCTGATACGGGTTACCTTGACGTTCGGTAGAGCAGCTTCGTATACATTTTTTGCAAAAAACGTATCAACTAAATACCCTGTTTTTTATCACTTTTTTATGCAGCACTTGCTTTTTACTGTTTTTATCTTTTTAACAGAGTATTTTTGCACGTTTTTCAGATTGTTTTTTGTGATTCAATATTTACAATAGTGCGGGATTAAAGTGCTGTATATTTACCGCTCTTGGTCATTATCAGGTTGCCAAAACTCATATTTTTCAAATTGTCCAAAAATTGGAACTTATTAACTGATGTTTATCCTTAAACCAAACCGAGATTTGTGAAGTCTCGCGCCTGCGCAGTGAAATCTCGCGAGACTTCGGGCACTGTGCTGCTTCAGTAGAGTACAGTGACCTGCACCACCACGTAGGCGCGAGAGTTGTGAATTGCATTGTATGTCATTCACATACATGCACAGGAGGAGCGGCATTTTCAATGGAGTGGGGCGGGTTTGACTGAAGTGTGCTGCACCCCATCAGACTCTTAACAACTCATCTACATACCGCGCAGGACACATTAAAAGTTGATCCATGATGTATGCAGGGGCACGTCTGGGGATATAAAGGGGGTTACAGGAACCCCAATTTCAGTAGGTTAAAGAAGTTGGGCACAGATTATAACTCAAAAAATAGGTGAGAGGTTCACTTTACCATTGGACCTCATGTATCAAAACTGTCTATACACCAGTCCTTAATTATCCCCTATGCAACCAATCAGAGCTTAATTTTAATTTTTTAAACTTCTCTGGTAAAGTGACATCTGCGCTGTGATTGGTTGAAATGGACAATGTATCAGTTTATCTAGAGCATTTTGTTTCATCCATATTCAGCTAACTCTCAATAAAAATATCCTTCGTCTACGAGCGCCTCCCCTATAATGTGACGACCTCGAAAAATTGGGAACAAAAATTTACTTCCAAACATCTGATCATGACCCAAGGCACATGATAAATCTTAGGATGTGGAATAAAAGGGAAAAACTAACCGAAAAGTGAAGCCGCTCATTATAACCCCCGGTGTCAAAGGTCATAATGTCAATAACAAAAAAACGATAGAAAATGTTGTCAGCCTTGTCACACCGGCCTTTATAGGAAAAAAATGTTTTCATCATATATCGCCACCATGACACATGTGAAATACAGCCATGATTGCAGTGAGAGGTTACTGGAGATGTAATTACTTTCCCTTAACCTACAAAGAATTGGAGCAGCTCGAAATGTCAGACGTCGAAAAGGACCTTTACATGGGGAAATACTTCAGGTGTACAATACTGATTGCCATTGTGGTCTGTATTAAGTTACCTATTGATTGTGGTTGTTTATATGGTCTCTCCAGCCCTGGATTTCATTATGTAATACAGAGATCAGTGACTCCCGTTGGTTTTTGTTTAAAGAGGTTGGTCACTTTATCTTGTACAGATGCGTTGGGGTATGATACTGTGGAGCCTACTAATATTCATATATACAGTATAGACCAAAAGTTTGGACACACCTTCTCATTCAAAGATTTTTCTGTATTTTCATGACTATGAAAATTGTCTGAAGGCATCAAAACTATGAATTAACACATGTGGAATTATATACTTTATTATAAATATGTCTTATATTTTAGGTTCTTCAAAGTAGCCACCTTTTGCTGTGATTATTGCTTTGCACACTCTTGGCATTCTCTTGATGAGCTTCAAAGCAGCTAATTACCCCCACACCATCACACGTCCTCCTCCATGCTTCACGGTGGGACCCAGGCAGGTAGAGTCCATCTGTTCACCTTTTCTGCATCACACAAAGACACAGTAGTTGGAACCAAAGACCTCAAATTTGGACTCATCAGACCAAAGCACAGATTTCCACTGGTCTAATGTCCATTCCTTGTGTTTTTTATCCCAAACAAGTCTCTTCTGCTTGTTGCCTGTCCTTAGCAGTGGTTTCCTAGCAGCTACTTTACCATAAAGGCCTGCTGCACGAAGTCTCCTTTTAACAGTTGTTGTAGAGATGTGTCTGCTGCTAGAACTCTGTGTGGCATTGACCTGGTCTCTAATCTGAGCTGCTGTTAACCTGTGATTTCTGAGGCTGGTGACTCGGATGAACTTATCCTCCGCAGCAGAGGTGACTCTTGGTCTTCCTTTCCTGGGGCGGTCCTCATGTGAGCCAGTTTCTTTGTAGCTCTTGATGGTTTTTGCTACTGCACTTGGAGACACTTTCAAAGTTTTCCCAATTTTTCGGACTGACTGACCTTCATTTCTTAAAGTAATGATGGCCACTCGTTTTTCTTTACTTTGAATTTGTATTATGGCAAGAAAAAAGCAGCTAACAGTGTACTCAGTAGGACTATCAGCTGTGTATCCACCAGACTTCTGCACAACACAACTGATGGTCCCAACCCCATTTATAAGGCAAGAAATCCCACTTAGTAAACCTGACAGGGAACACCTGTGAAGTGAAATCCATTTCCGGTGACTACCTCTTGAAGCTCATCAAGAGAATGCCAAGAGTGTGCAATGCAGTAATCAAAGCAAAAGGTGGCTACTTTGAAGAACCTAGAATATAAGACATATTTTCAGTTGTTTCACACTTTTTTGTTAAGTATATAATTTCACATGTGTTAATTCATAGTTTTGATACCTTCAGTGTGAATCTACAATTTTCATAGTCATGAAAATACAGAAAAATCTTTGAATGAGCAGGTGTGTCCAAACCTTTGGTTTATACTGTATATATTATATTATATTATATTATATTATATTAGATAATATATGTTTACAAAGGTAGGGGTTGTCCACTACTAATACAATCCTTTCTGATTCCACGTCTCCACCAGGTAAAACAAAAAAGACCTATACTCACCTCATGTGTTGGTGCTGTTCCTCTGGTGTCTGTATTCGTGTTCCTGTGGCTCACATAACATTGTAACGTTATGAGAGCGCCATGTCCAATCACTGCCGCTTCTCTCTCTCCTCCTTTAGACAAGTGAGTTAATCAACAGGAAATGAGTGCTCCAGCTGCCCCTCATTTCCTGTGCCCGAAGTGTATATGAGTACCGACAGCCCAGGAATGGCACCGGCAAAGGTAGGTGAGCATAGGCTTTTTACTTTACCTGCTGTAAACATGTGGAATCAGAGGGGGTTGTCCTAGTAGTGGACAACATCTATAAGGCTGGCTTCACACCACGGTTGTGGTGTATCAGGTTCTGTCCAGTGTTTTGCAGGAAGCACCTGACAGAAACTGACAGCCGAGGATACAACAGAACCAGAGGGAAAATAAGCCCTCCGATCCTGTTTTCTGCCAGAATCGACAGATTGCAGGGTTCAGGAGCTGACCCTGCTGAAATGTCAGGGGCGTGGCTTGCGGGGAGCTAGCCGCGATCCTGAAATCTCTGCAGGGGACAGCGCCAGGTGCTAAAGTTCAGTGCGGCCAGTGCTGAGCTTCAGCACTAGGCGTCCGGCAGCCGGATGCGATTTTCTGGCGGATCTGGCGCCATGGACTCCCATGTTAAGGTACCTTCACACGCAGCAATATTGCTAGGCAATTTCACAGTCAATTTGCTGGTTGCAGTGAAATCATGGACACATTGTTCCATTTGTACACAGCAACATAATAGAACAATGTGTCCATGATTTCACTGCAACTAACAAATTGCCTGTGAAATTGTCTAGCAATATTGCTGCGTGTGAAGGTACCCATAGGGGGTTCTGGATTGTGCCGGATCCGGGAGGATCCGATTTGTGCAGATTTTTGCAAGGTGCGATTTTGTGTCCGGGAGGAAAAAAGGCATTCTCCCGGATCCGGACAGATGGAAACCGGATGGCAAATGACTGCAATCCGGCTCCATCAGGCCCCATAGGGATTCTATGGGACTAAAATCGGATCCGGGGCTGTCTGGTTCATACCGGACAGCTCAGGAGCCTGAATAAACATGGTGTGAAGCCGGCCTAAGGTGCTTGTTAGTGTGAGCTTCCATACAGACAGAACACCTCTCATGGCGGGTCATGTGACCACATCTTTCCATCAGCCAACTCCAATTAAATGACACTACACATAGGAAACCTTTTATTCAATTGGACAGATCTGGTCCCATGCTCTCCATCGTATGGCTTCCAACTTGACTTTTCATTTTTCCTTGGCAGATTACCATAAAATCATGGACTGACAATATTTTTTCACGGACACATTGCAGAACCATAATAAATCATCATTCTGAATATAAGTGATGCATGTCTACAGCCCATAAATCTGATATGGAGACATCAGCTGCATTCACTGTAAGCTGTGAAATGCTGATACTGACAGGTAGAATAATCCGTAGATGTTTCTTCAGCTTCAAAAAATCGCGGATGCATTAAATATCTTTTTTTATGGAGAGAGCAAAAAGGTGTCCTAATTGTACGGACTGTGGAGGAATGCCTGCCGGTTCACAGCTCGGCTCCAGCCGCCACTTTGTAGACAAAAAGAGCTGCACAAACAAGTGAATGATTAGAACCTGCGATTCTGTACGTGCCACAAATTAGCTCACCCAACACATTTATTAAAATATAAAGTGTCCTGCCCCTTTAGAGAGTGATACATGATTTTATTGTATGGCTGACTATCCTAGAATAATTGGAGATGGTTCAATTATTACAGAAGTAGCGTATGGCCAAGAATAGAGCTTCAATTTAAATGTCCTGGAAAACCTCATATAATTTTCATATTTACCCCAGGATTTGGTCCCATGATATCAATAGGACTCAATAGTAGAAATGATATTTACAATCAACCCCAACACAAAGGGTTTTAAAAGGAATTGTCCAACCACATACATTATACCAAAGTTGTCTAATGGACTAAAATGATCAAAAAGTAATGTTCACTTTACAAATTTGCTATCCCCCCATTTCAATTTTCCAGTGTTTCCTTTTTTTTAACCAAACTCCAACCATGACATAGGTAAGGACAGGTCAACACCTGACCACTGCAGCCAATCACTGACTGTATTGTCAACCAATCAGGATCACTGGGGTCAGTGACTGGCTGCAGTGGTCATGTTGTGTCCATCACTGTCTTTGAAATGACATTGAGGTGGCCCAGCCTCAGCACAGCAACATTACAGAGATAGTTATATGTATTAATTCTTTTAAAAATAGAGGAAAGAGCTAAGCTCACCATTCACACATCAAAGATGGTAAAAAAAAAACATCCATAGCACATGCAGTCTTCAGCAGTAGTTGTCACAACATCGACTAGGGGGCGACTAGGGCCAAAGACAAAGTCTCAAAGACCAACAGTGTCCGGCGCACTACAGAAAACTACAACAGGGGAAACACTGGGGCAGGCAAATACAACAGAAGACCCTGCTCTTAGGAAACGAAGTAAGATGTTCTCCTGCACTCGCCTGTGGCTGTGCCCTGATCTCATTACCATCCCTATATAGGTTCTTTCAACCTGTCGCCGAGCAGGATACCTAGTCCCTCACTGGCCCTGATGTTAACCCTCAATAGGGAGATAGCAGGTGGGAGTACTAGTCCCAACTGCTGCACTAATAACAACAAGAGAGGAAAGAAAGGCAGACAGGGAAATGACAAGACAACTTCATGCCTGCTGCCACACTCCTAGGCAGCAGACGGCTTGGCAATAGTCCCGTTCTCCTGAGTAGCATCTTTACCTCAGTTAGCTAGGTTAGGAATGAAGTTCAATCACCAGCATGGAATGCTGGATCATGTGACAATATCAAGGAGATGGGAGTGATCACAAAGTAGCCACACCTGGGAAGAGAACTAAGAAGCTAGCAATGTAAATTGACTTAATGTCCTACACTGCCAAAGGAAAGAAACACATTTAATATAAAGTCTCAATGCAGGATTGATACACAGGTCCCAAACCTGGCACAGACTCGTGACAGTAGTAAAAGGCAGTATGTCCAGCCTAATGACATATTATTATTATTATTATTATTATTATTATATGGTGCCACAGTAAAAACACTGATTATTATTTATTTCATCACAGTCACAGTTAAAAAAAATATATTAAATGTAGATGAATTTTGGATAAATGTCATTAATATTTTCTTTTTTACATGTTCTATAAGTGTAAGCGATCTGTCAAATCAAAATTACATTAAGATAGAATAAAAATGATAAATAATAAAAGTAATTCACCGCCCTCGCCTTCCCAGAAAGAGCTGCTGATTGGCTCCAGGGCTCCAAATTTATCATCATCCAAGAGTTAAGAGTAATGGCCACTTTACACGCGGCAACCGGAAGATAGAAAACGGCAGGTGACAATTGTACCTTTTACCTTCAAAACATCTTGCAGATACCTGAATTACACGCAGCCACTTCAAGGTGTTTTGAAGGTAAAAGGTACAATTGTCTCCGACACCTGCCGGTTTCTATCTTCCTGTTGCCGCGTGTAAAGTGGCCATAACAAATAGCGTTTCAATGGGAACCAACCCCCAGGTTCTTTTGCGTTAAAAGGCAAATCATAGCATATTGACACATTTGGGGATATTTGTTTTTCATATGTACAGTAAATGCAACAAAATAAAACATTTTTGCATTGGGGTCCCATTAAAAATGTTGCACCATTTGCCCTTGATAGCCTCTATGGTGAACAGGCTGCAGAATGGGTTAAAGGAGAATCCATCAGTCAGTTGACTTTGATGCTCCAATTAGAGAATTTCTAACTTTTTAATGTTTTTTTTTTTAGATGATCCTAGCTGATTCATGATCACATTAAAGGGGTTGTCCAGGCCTTTAGGATTGGTCATCCATGTGTGATCGGTGGGGATGCGACACCTAAATCCCTGCAGATCAGTTGCTCCTTATACTGCCACCGGCTGGAACTCCTCAGAGCTGCACAGCTCTGTCAACTGTATAGTGGCCCCGGCTGGATACTGTATATGATTCCCTATTCGTAATAATAGGGGGCTGTTGTACAGTACCTGGAGCTAGAGCCACTATACAGTCGGTGGAGCTTTGCTGTGCAGCTCCGCAACCGGGGGCGGAATCGGGAGAGACCACCACCGATCAGACATTGATGACCTATCCTAAAAATAAGTAATCCGCGTTAGGCTGGAAACACACTGTCCGTGATATACGAGTCACTCGGAGGAGTTTTAGGATCATTAACCCTGAACGACCTCTCCCTGTCAGGACGGGAGTGTGGAGTTGCTGACAGGGAGAGGTCGTCCAGGGTTAATGGTCCGACACTCGTCCGAGTGACTCGTTTATCACGGACAGTGTGTTTCCAGCCTTAAAGTCCTGAACACCCCCATTAAGGTTAAATATGCATAAGGCATAATAAACAAATAGGCCTTTAAAAGCCAAATGTGCAAAATGTTTTATAAAACTAGATTTCTTAAACAGGCAAAGCGCATGCATTTATGTAAAACCAAATGTCCCCAGAGGTGGAACATCTATTATAGGGGCCCAACCTGATGTTTGCCATGAGTCGCTTTACATGATCCATGAGCGCAACCTTCTTACTTTGGTTCTTACTGACAGTATGATTTGTGTGGTGCAGGCTGTGTTATTAGGGGCTTTACAATATCCCTTTAAATAAGCAGGTATTGCAAATGAGTGAGATGTTTAAGCGCAGTCTGCTGATCAATGTCCTGTTCCTGGAAGCACATTACTCATTTGGTGTTATTCCATAAACAGTTTACAGTTTCGCAGACTGATGCTATTTTAAGAAACATAAAATATTGGCAGCGGCATAGCCTTCCCGCTTATCAATCTTGCATGAATATTATTAAAATACCAGCGGCTCAAGGAGCAAACAAATGAGTAGTTTGTTTTTTTCAAGCAAAGCTTTTCTGAAGATGCAAAAATGAAAGAGGTTTCTCCGAACCAAAGCAACAAATTCCCAAACACCTGCCGAAATGGAGAAAATCACCTACATAAGAACATAACTATAACACAAAGGCCGGCTTCACACCGCGGTGTGATCAGGTCCGGGGCTGTCCCATGTGATTCGGACAGCACCGGACCCGATTTGCAAGCAAAACCGGAGGGTGGTCCGGTTTGCAGCCGGAGTCCTCAATTGCAGGCGAAGCTGCTGAAATCTCAAGTTCGCAGCTAGCGGGGAACTAGCCGCGGTCCTGAAATCTGTGCAAGGGACAGCCGGTGGTGCTGAAGTTTAGCAGTGCTCGCTGTTAAACTTCAGCCGCTGGTGTCGAGTTCCTGGCGCCATAGACTCCCATGTTAGGGAGTGCCGGATTGCCTCGGATCCGGGAGGATACCATTTGGGCAGATTTTTCGCCCCGGACACAAAAATGTTGCAAGCAACTTTTTTGTGTCCGGAAGGAAAATCCAAATTGTCCCAGATCCTCCCGGACAGATGGAAACCAGATGGCACATAGCTGGTATCCGGTTCCATCCGGCCCCATAGGGCTGCATTACTGCATAATCGGGTCCAGGGCTGTCAGGTTTACATTGGACAGCCCCGAACCTGATTCTACCGTGGTGTGAAGCCAGCCAAAATCACAAAGGGGATTCACATGAAATTAGAGACTAAACCAAAGGTATGGTTAGACCTACCCATCCCATACATGGACCCGGAGTATCAACCCAGTACATCTGCTACGTCCAGGGATGTAACTACAACAGGTGAAGAGGCTGCACGTGCACCCAGACCCTGGAGCCTAGGGGGCCCCAAAAGTCATTTAGGCCTATAGAAAAAGACTATTGCTATTAAAGATTTGCAATAATTGGGGGCCCCGTTGGAGCTTTTGCATCAGGACCCATGAACTTCACGTTACGCCAATGGCTACGTCATATAGATTTATCTGTAGACAGAACAATTTTTCATTTTTTGTTGGGTGGGGGCCTCTTGTCCCTTGTAGGGCACTAGTTGGGGCAATTGTACATCATACATTGGTCAGGAGGTAATGGCTCTCACTGATCAGACGTCTTTAAATGCAATGCTACTTGAGAGAAAATTGGAAATGATCTCACATCAACCAATCCAGAGAACTCCCACTGTGTACATATGGGGGGCAGAAACTATAACACAAAGGTCCCTTCCACCCAACCAGTCAACGAGTACCCTGCTCTGTAACCACCTATAGACGGGATACTTCACTCTTTACAAAAGTCCTTGTTTTGCCTCATGTAAGGGTGCTTTCACACCACGATTTTTGTATTTCCGATGCTGTCCGAAAAAAATCGGACAGCATCGGACCGATTTTCGGATCCTATGGATCCCTATGGGGATCGGACCGAATCGGATGTGCACTAAATGCCATCCGATTTGGTCCGATCCGATTCTGCCCGATTTTGGCCGATTTTTTTCAGGAGAAAAAAATCGTTGCCTGCAACGATTTTTTCATCCGATTACAAAATCTGACAGAGTCGGATCGGACCAAATCGGATGGCATTTAGTGCACATCCGATCTGACCCGATCCCTAACATGGGGCCCTATGGAGAAAGGTCCGAGGAAATATGTGATGTTTCCTCGGACCCCATTTTACTGTACTGAGCAAGCTCAGTACAGTAAAAATGCTCCTGGGAGCACAAGGGTTAAAAAAAAAAAAAAAAAAAAGTTTATTCTCACCTCTCCCCGAGCCCCCGCCGTCTTCCGCCATCTTCCTCTAGGCTCCCGGTGGCTCCCGCAGGCTGCCGCAGGCTCCGGTGTCAGCAGAGGTGTACCTCTGCTGTTCAGGACCTGCGGTGATGTCACAGTCATGTGACCGCGGGTTCACCATGGTGAATGGTGAACCCGCGGTCACGTGACTGTGACATCACCGCAGGTCCTGTGTACAGCAGAGGTACACCTCTGCTGACACCGGCAGCCTGCGAGAGCCACCGGGAACCTAGAGGAAGATGGCGGAAGACGGCGGGGGCTCGGGGAGAGGTGAGAATAACTTTTTTTTTTTTTCTTTTTTTGCAGCCTCCGGCGCCGATTTTATGCCGGAATCGGATGCCTATTTGGCACCCGATTCCAGGCATCAGAAGGGAGCCGATGCTGTCCGATTTATATCGGACAGCATCGGCTCCCTAAAAATCGTGGTGTGAACGCACCCTAAGCAAAATTACATTTAAAAGCATTTGCTAAATGTAAATTAGGGAGTCGATGTTTTTACATTTGCCTAATTATTTGTACATATTAAAGCAGTTCAACAGATTAATGATTCAGTATCCACAAACTACTATGGACCCTTACTATATTTGGCGAGCCAACAGGTTTATACAGAGGTACATGGAGATAGATTCACCCATCTCACTCCACCCTTCCACTAGATATTAGCATCAAAGTTCATGGTTACTCATCTCCCCAGTCCTGCATGTTCACTACTTTGGGGTAAGCTTCGACTCTGCTCTCTCCTTCCGCAAAAATACTCGTGCATGCTCTCATCATCTCCCACATCAACTATTGCAATCTCCAACTCTTTGGCCTTCCCTCTAGTACTCTTGCACCAATTCAATCCTTCCTAAACTCTCCTAATAGACTAATCCACCTGTCCCCTGGAATTCCCTGGTCTCTCCTTTCTGGCAATCCCTTCACTGGCTTCCCATTATCAAAAGACTCCTGTTCAAAACACTAACCATAACATACAAAGCCATCCACAACCTGTGTCCATGCAAATTCTGATCCTCACAAGATCTCTTTCTCTCCTCCCCTCTAATCACCTCTTCTTACAATCACATACAAGATTTCTGCTGTTCATCCCTTCATATTCTATAATTCTTCCCAAAGACATGTCATACTCTCACTGTCGTGGAAACCCTCAAAAGGAACCCGAATACCCACCTCTTCCAACAAGACTAAAACTTGCAGTAACCTTCAATCCACTATACCGCCACACAACCAACTCTACCCTCACCAAGTGTATGATCACCCATCCCTTTTAGTCTCTGAGCCCTCGTGAGCAGGGTCCTCTCTCCTCACCTACTGTATCCTCTCCCATCCCTTGTAGACTGTGAGCCCTTTTGGGCAGGATCCTGTCTCCCCACCTATTGTATCCTTACCCATCCCTTGTAGCCTGAGAGCCCTTGTGGGCAGGGTCCTCTCTCCTCACCTACTGTATCCTCACCCATCCCTTGTAGACTGTGAGCCCTCGTAGGCAGGGTCCTCTCACCTCACCTACTGTATCCTCACCCATCTCTTGCACGCTGTGAGCCCTCGTGGGCAGGGTCCTCTCTCCTCACCTACTGTATCCTCACCCATCCCTTGTAGACTGTGAGCCCTCGTAGGCAGGGTCCTCTCTCCTCACCTACTGTTTCCTCACCCATCCATTGTAGACTGTGAGCCCTCGTAGGCAGGGTCCTCTCTCCTCAGCTACTGTATCCTCACCCATCCCTTGTAGACTGTGAGCCCTCATGGTCAAGGTTCTTTATCCTTCTTTACTAGTCTGTGCCTTGTATTGTTCATGAATATTGTACTTGTCTATGTATGGCCTTTTTTCACATGTAAAGTGCTATGGAATAAATGGCGTTATAATAAATAATAATACATACAAATTGTGGCATTATCAATGCTGTGTGCTCTATTTTACACCATATTACTAGTGTATTCTCCTCTGAAGAGAAGAACAAAGGGAAATATGTATAAATGCTTTAACTACTGGCACAGTCATAAAAAGCAAAGGTTGTTTATTAATAAAAGAAACAGATTGGGAAACCACAGGGGTCAGTATTGGGCCGTCTTTTTTGAATATATATATTATTCACCTTATACTTTGCAGAGGGTATACAGTATAAAATTTCCATATTTACATATGATATGAATCTGTGAAAGGTAGTTAACACTCAATCGGATCTTTTGATTCTATAGAGAATTTGGGGAAGGTGGAAACCTGAGTCGAAAAATGACAATTGAAGTTTCACTGAGTAGATAAATGTAAGGTTGTGAATTTAAGGCAAATAAAGAAAATATATTTTTATCTACTAAATAGTGAAACACAGGGTGAAACTGGCACTGAAAAAAGACACGTGTTTGGGTAGATAGCAAATGCAACTTTAGTGACTGGTGCCAGATAGCATAGAAGAAAATAGTTTTGCCTCTATAAAGGCACACATAGAATACTGTGTACAATTCTGGTCTCTGGTGTATAAGAAAGACATAGCTGAACTAGAGCAGATCCAGAGAAGAGCGACCAAGGTTATTAGAGGACTGGGAGTGGGGGGTGAAATACCAAGACAGGTTATTAAACTTGGAGTTATTTAGAAACATGAAGGTTTAGGGGTGATTTTATAATAATGTATAAATATATGAGGGGACAGTACAGAGAACTTTTTAATGAGTTTTTTTTACTACTTGGCATATGATGATGACAAGGGGCAATCTTCTAATTACTCTGTAAAATAATATTTAACTTAGTGGTGTTTCTTTAGTGTAAGAGCAGTGAGACATTGGATTATTTACTGTACGAGCAGTGATATTATGGATGTATTACTGTACAAACAGTAAAATTATGGATTCTTTACTGTAAGAGAAGTGATATTAGGGATTCTTTACTGTACAAGAAGCGATATTAAGGATTATTTACTGTACAAGAAGCGATATTAGGATTCTTTACTATACAAGCAGTGAGATTATGGATTCTTTACTGTGCAAGCAGTGATATTATGGATTCTTTACTGTACAAGCAGTGAGATTATGGATTCTTTACTGTACAAGCAGTGATATTATGGATTCTTTACTATACAAGCAGTGATATTATGGATTCTTTACTATACAAGCAGTGAGATTATGGATTCTTTACTATACAAGCAGTGATATTATGGATTCTTTACTGTACAAGCAGTGATATTATGGTTTTGTACTGTACAAGCAGTGATATTATGGATTCTTTACTGTACAAGCAGTGATATTATGGTTTTGTACTGTACAAGCAGTGAGATTATGGACTCCTTAATATATAAGAAGTGAGATTATGGATTCTTTACTGTACAAGAAGTCATATTATGGATTGTTTACTGTAGAGCAATTATATTATGGATTATTTCCTGTACGAGCAGTGAGAATATGGATGTTTTTACTGATACAAGCAAGATTATGGATTCTTATAAAAGAGTGGATTATGATTCTTTACTGTACAAACAGTAAATATTATGGATTGCTTTACTGTAAAGCAGATGGGTTGATTATGGATTCTTTACTGTACAAGCAGTGGATTATGGATGTATTACTGTACAAGCAGTGTGATTATGAATTCTTTACTGTACAAGCAGTGCAATTATGGATTCTTTATGTAAAAGCAGTGTGATTATGGATTCTTTACTGACAAGCAGTGCATTATGGATTTTTACTGTACAAGCAGTGCGATTATGGATTCTTTACTGAACAAGCAATGCGATTATGGATTCTTTACTGTAAAGCAGTGATTATGATCTTTACTGCAAGATTGCAATTATGGATTATTATTCTGTACAAGCAGTGCATTATGGATTCTTTACTGATATCAAGCAATGCATTATGGATTTTTACTGTACAAGCGTGCAATATGATTATTTATTGAAAAGCAGTGTGATTATGGATTCTTTACTGTTCAACAGTGAATTATGGATTTATTGTAAAAGCAGTGTGATATGGATTTTTACTGTTTAAGCAGTGCAATTATGGATTATTTTTTGTAAAAGCAGTGTGATTATAGATTCTCTACCGTTCAAGCAGTGGGGTCATGGATTTTTACTGTATGGGCAGTGAAATTATGATTTTTTTTTTTACTACATGTGAAGAGAGATTATGTTTTTTTTACTGTACAAGCAGTGATATTATGGAATTCTCCACCCCTCGATGTTTTAATAGTCAATTCACTAAACAAAATGTAGGAGGGCCTGTGTCCCTTTCTGGAAAGATATCATATCTAATATATAATCACCAATAATGGTTGTCACAGACTTCCGGGGTTTATGTGGATATCTCACAATGCACCACGTTGCCATTGTGGGATAGCGACACAGGCTCTGGGAGAAAGTGACACCGACGCCACCGCTACCGTCGGGAGATCAGCGGCTAGCGGCGCTGATCTCCCGACGGTAGCCACCGGTCACCTCCCACAACTTGGAGCGAAAAAGCAGCCAGGAGATGAGCGCCATGCACAGTGCTCATCTCCCGGCTGCATGGAGCGGGAGTGCCCTGACTGCCATATTGGAACACCCAAGTTATGGGTATTCCTATATGGCGGCCGAGATTCTAATCCCCCACCAAAGCCAGGGTCATGCGCCGAGAGCGCTGATTGGTCGCCGCCACCGACTGCGACCAATCAGCGCCCTTAGCATGTGATTTAAATTGCGCCTCACACCTTGGCGGGAGTTTTGAATCCCACTCCGCTCATTGGCTGAGCGGAGCAGGATTCAAATCTCCCGCCAAGGCGTGATGCGCAATTTCGCATGCTAAGGGCGCCGATTGGCCGCCGCCGGGGTGGCGGCGACCAATCAGCGCTCTCGGCGCGTGTCTTAAATCGCGGCTCGCTGATTGGTCGCCGCGCGGTCAGCACAGTATGGTGGCTCAGTGGTTAGCGCTGTATATGGTGGCTCAGTGGTTAGCACTGTATATGGTGGCTGAGTGGTTAGCATTGTATGGTGGCTCAGTGCTCAGCACTGTATGGTGGCTCAGTGGTTATTACTGTATGGTGGCTCAGTGGTTAGCACTGTATGGTAGCTCAGTGGTGAACATTGTATGGTGGCTCAGTGATGGGAGGCAGGCACACAGGAGGCAGAAGGCACAGAGGAGGGGGGACAGGAGAGGGAGAAGGCACAGGGGAGGCAGAGGCACAGGGGAGGCAGAGTCATAGGGATAGACAGCGCACACAGGGGCTGAGAGCACACAGAATGGAGAGAAAGACACAAGTAAGACAGAGCGCATCGGGGAAGAGACAGCACAGAGCGGAGACAGCGCACAAGGGGACTCAGGCACAGAGACTGCCCTCCTGATGCAATAGCATCGGGCCTATTTCTAGTATGACTAAATGAGTTCTAATTAGGAGGCTCGATGTAGGAATTTATTCTGATTGCCAAATAAAAGTAAGTGAGGAAGGAATTGTTCCCATCATTCTGCACAAAGAGAACGATGTAGATGGTGGCACATGAAGCACCTAGAAGCATGGGCGTACCCAGCAAGGGGCGGGGGGCAGCTGCCTCCCCCAGAAGCAAATAAGAAATAATAATAATTAAATGGTTAACTTATCATGTGATCATACAAAACAAAATTAGGGCGAGCGACTGCGAATAATCAGTTGTTTACCACACTGAAATGGTATAAAAATCGAGATGTATCTAGAGCCACCTAGTGACTGGTAGAGCCAGCCAATGGGATTCAAGGGAGGGAGAGGGCTCTAGCAGACTCTACAGGCGGCAGCCAATGAGAGAATACGGATTGCTTACTTCCTGCTCTTTATACTTACCTCTCTGTGCTCCCTTGGTGACCCCCTGCGGTGTCTTCTGATCACGGGCTCTAGGACCCGGAAGTATCATGTGACTGGTGATGTAGCCCGGTCACATGGTGCTGATTAAGGTCCTGCGCCAGGTCCTACGGTGCCGTGAAGAAGAGCGATCACCGTGGGAACCCGGAGAGGTGAGTAAAAAAAAATGATATTAGTATAACACATGTAATTAGAATAAAAATGTACATTTTTTTGCAAGCAAATAATTGTAATAACTAATAAAGCACCGCTATAATTACATATAATTACATATAATCTTCTTAAAATTTTCGTTTCATTCACCTTCTCTGTTCTAATATTTTACAGCCTAAACGACCATGTCTTGCCCCCCCTAGTTTTGATCCTGGGTATGCCTATACCTAGGAATCTGTCACATCCACAGGGACCCTTTGTGCCGCCATGAGGTCAAATATCACAGTCATAGAACATGAGCGTGAACCAACACATGCATCTATAGTGAACCGCAACAGTCATGACATAGAATAATCTAAAATGGACAATTAAATGACTGCCGATGTGTGCACACCACCAGTGGGGTAACTTGAAGCTCATGGGCCCCTATGCAAAAGCTCCAACACGGCCCCAAATTATGACCAACAGTCTTTTTCTATAGGCCCAAGGGACTTTTGGGGTCCCCCTAGGCTCCAGGGCCCAGGTGTAACCCCTGCACACCACATATTATTATATATATCCACAAATGATGCCTTATTATCCATCCGCAGTGCAGGGTATACATACGTGCTACATGTAATGGAGAATCTATGTCTGCATTTTATACAGAGACATTTTTTCACCGGAGCAAAATAAATAAATGATGAAGGATTCCCTGAATAAAATGCATCTCGGCGCAGCCAATAAAGGCTCGGTCACGGGCAGTCCAGGTCATTGATCAGAATGAAGGCTTTCTATTCTTTCTGTGCTCTTTTGTACAAGGCATAACAGAAAGCATCCAGCGGCAGAGCGGTGCCCAGAGGAGGCGCGGAGCCGGCACAGACTCAAGGTCACAGGATGTTGGCACTCCATTCCATTGACTCTCCTACATATCTGGCCAGTTACAAGGGAACAATCCCGTTCCTTTGTTCGGCTCTTCATCTTAAGCAATGCATGTTGTTACTTCATAGTCGCTGTCGCAGAATATGCAGCCAATGTCTTTAGGGCTTTGTAGCCAAAATATGGTGTTAAAGGAGCTTTATTGAGGAGCCATTGCTCCACTACTCATATAACAGCCCTATTTATCCATCATCTTAGATTCAACTTAATACAAGAAGTCATTTATATATCACAACAATCCACATAGTGATCATCAATATATTAGGGGAAAACACTGTCACCGTCACAATGTACAGGTGCATTCACTTCATCATTAAATGACATTAAATCAGATGTTAACAGCAAATCCACACGTAACATCCCTCTTTATATCGGCTGCTTTCATCAGACGTATCACAGAATATTATATAAGGGGTAAGGTTTCTCCTTAGGGTGAGTGACATGCCAGTAATGAGGAGACTTAAAAGCCACAATGCTCCTCAGAGAAATAAAATATGCAAATCATCTCTTCAGAGAGGAAAAAGATAAACTGTAGTGCCACCTATTGGAGATAGCAATCCTAAAAGTCAATATCAACCCTTTAAAGGGATCCTGTCACTTCCAAAACGCCTCCTAAGCTATCAAAACATGTCCCTGCAGCATCCTATCACTAATCTCACACTTCTTTTGTCTCCTAAAAGCATCTTGTGAAAGTGCACAAAAACGTTTTAATACTCACTCATTAGTGATTATAATTAGTAGGGGCTATATTCTTTAGTCACCAGGAAGGGCTGTTTTGCAGCCTGAATGATCCACCCTGTCTCTGTCTGTGCTGCTTTGCTTGTGCAGGCTTTACACTCCCCCTCTTTATCACTCACAGAATGCAAATCATTAGTCCTGCCTTCAGCTTGACATCACAGCAGCACAGACAGAGAGAGGGTGGATCCTCGAGGCTGCAAAACAACACCCCCCTGGTGACTAAAGAATATAGCCCCTGCTAATTATAATCACTAATGAGTGAGTATTAAAACGTTTTTATGCACTTTCACAGCATGCTTTTAGGAGACAAAAGGAGTGTGAGATTAGTGATAGGATGCTGCAGGGACATGTTTTGATAGCTTAGGTGGCGTTTTGTAGGTGACAGGATCCCTTTAACAATCCTTGTTATATGATTTAGAATTTATGCCAGACCACAATCTCAATTTGCAGACATGGTGTTAAGGGTTATTGCGCCTGATCTGATCTGGCTGTATGAGAGGCTAAGTCGGTTCTAAGGGGTAAGCTTTTCTCCCTGTGCAGAGTGACATGCCAGTAAAGAGAAGACTAAAGCCCCAGTCACACATAACGATATCGTTAGAGAGATTGTTGTAACTGTGACGTTACAACGATCTCTCCAGCGATGTCGTTATGTGTGACACTTAGCAGCGATCAGGCCTCTGCTGTGAGGTCGCTGATCGTTGCAAAGTGCTTTTTTGATCGTTGGTTTCCCGCTAATCAGCACGCAGTGTCCTCACTGGCTGGTAACCATGGTAAACAGCGGGTATCCAGGCAGCGCGCACTGCCTAGATACCCGGCATTTACCTTGGTTACCAGCGTCCTCCCTGCTTAGCGCTGCCTGTAAGCAGGGAGAACGCTGGTAACTATGATAAACACGGGTATTTAGGCAGCGCGCGCTGCTTGATTACCCGCTGTTTATCATAGTTACCAGTGTTCTCCCTGCTTAGCGCTGCCTGTAACGCCTTCGGCGATGTGGGAGGTGGCTCCCATGGCCTGATCGCTGGGGAGATCTGTCTGTTTGACAGCTCCCCAGCGATCAGGAAATGACGCTCCAGGGATCCCGGCAGGTCGTTAATGCTGTCGGGATCGCTGGAGGAATTGTTATGTGTGACAGGACCTTTAAAACCGTAATGTTCCTCTGGGAAATAAAACATGCAAATTGTTTCTTTAGAGAGGAAGAAGATGAACTCTAGCGCCACCTATTGGAAGTATCAATCTTAAACGTCAATATCAACTAAGTCATCTCTATACATAATCACCAGTTTTGCGGTTCCGGCCACTGTGCCGCTATCAAGCGATGGTGCCTGCGCAAAACTGATGATTACCCGGAAGCGCCGCCATATTAGCACACCCAAAGCTGCCGGCGGCTGCCTGCAGGCTCCCGTGCCCACACACCCCCGCACCTCCCCTACAGCACCGGCACGCCCCTGCAATACACCACCACATACCCCGCAGTACACACTCACAACCCCCCCTCCAGTGCCCGCTTCCTCCCCACAGTAGACCCCGCGTCCCCCTTCGCCGCCCGCACCCCCCCCACAACTTACCTCTTCAGATAGGACCTTTGGCGATGTCACAGTCATGTGATCTTTCACATGACCGTGCATCACCCTAGCTCCGCCTCCTCTACGCTACACTGCTTCCCAGCTACGACATGGAGCTGTTACAGCTGGGAAGGAGAGAAGAGGAGGCAGAGAGCCAGAAGGGGGGAGCTGACACATTAAAGACGAAACAAACACGCATAAGAAGGGAACACAAAAACTCCACACAGAGAAGAGGGCTGCACAAACACTAAAGAGGCTGAGCTAACAAGTAAGTGCAGCACACAAACATAAAGGGCTCCAGAAACTCTGAAGGGGGGGGGCACAGAGACAGGGGGTGACCACAATGACTGAAGGGGGGCACAGACACATAACAGGGCATCACAAAGACTCAAGGAGGCCAGAGAGATAAAGGGGGTAACAGACACAGAAGGGGGGGGCCAGGGAAACATAAGACGGAACCATAACCACTAAAGGGGAGCAGAGAGATGGAAGGGGGGTGCAGAAACATGAAAGAGAGGAAGGAAAGAGAGAAGTGGGCCACAGACACATAGTGGGGTCCAGAAACACAGAAGGAGGGCCAGACAGACAAGGGGTCACCAAAATGACTAAAGGGGGGCAGGGACTGTGAAAGGGGGCAGACAGACATAAGGAAGGACCTGAAAGATTAAAGGGAGCAGAGAGATAAAGGGGGTAACATACACACAAAAGGAGTGCCCAGTGATACATAAGAGGGGACCATAAACACTGAAGGGTGGCGACAGAGATGGAGGGGGTAGCATTGACTCAAAAGGGGGGAGCAGACATACATAACAGGGGACCAGAAATGCTGAAGGGGGCCAGAGAGATGAAAAGGGGGAGGGCATAGATATGAAAGGAGGGCGGGGGCAGAGAGAGAAGGGTGACAGAGGTGCCAGAGACACAAGGTGGAGCACAGAGCTAAACACAGCACAGGGTGTTCGAAGGGAGCGCAGGGGGCCCACAAAGAGCACAGCGTGCCAGTGACGCCCTCCCGATGCGATAGCATCGGGCCTATTTTCTAGTGATGTATAACTTACACTTAATACCAGATCTGAGATCTGATATGGCTATGTTAGAGGCTACGAGGATTCTGGTAAGGTTTTTCCTTATGGAGAGTGGCACACCAGGCATGGCAGTAATGAGGCTAATAAAAAGTAACAATGCTGGGAAATTAAATATGCAAATTGTCTCTTCAGAGAAGAAGGGGACAAACTCAAGCACCACTTATTGGAAGTAGAAATCCTAAAAACCAATATCAACCCTTTAATGAGCCTTGTCATGTGATTTAGGAATAATATCAGACCAGAATCTCCATTTGCCGACAGTGTTTTGGGGTATTCCCCATATCAGTGCAAAGTATGAGCTCTGATCTTCACTCACATGTTGACAAGACAAGAGACTGGCTTTGTTACTGATCCTCCCCTCATAGCAGACAGACTCAAGGAGTGCAAAACCTAATAAAACCTAGCACTTCAGATGGTTAGCTCTTTGGATTAGGTACCTGTCAAACAGTCATGGGGGTGGAGACTTCAGCAGGAATCACTCACGTCAATCCACTTCAGTCATGCAGTTTTTAAAACATAGTCATGCCCCTGCATTGCTGCGACTGTCTTGACATCACCATCACGGTACTCTCCCCTGTAATCCCGCGCTTGCGCAGTTACTAGCTGCGGCCCAGACATGTGCACTGACTCTGGGTGTATGTTTTCGTATTAATTTACAATGTGCGCAAGCTACAGGACAGGGACGAGCAGAGCGACAGGACATTGACAGCAGTAACGGACGTGCTTTGCCAGCCCGCACCCTACATGATGTCACAAGGCCCAGAGCATGCCCACATAGGAAATGATTCTGAGGATTCAGATTCAGTGCACATGTCTGGGCCGTGGCTAGTAGTTGCGCATGCGCGGGATTATAGGGGAGATTATCGTTACATTAAGACAGACATGGCAATGCAGCGGGCATCACTATGTTATAAAAATTGCATGACTGAAGTGGATTGACGTGACTGATGTCAGCTTAGGTATCTACCCCGATGACTGAATTTGAAGGTACCTGATGCAGTATACTTGCAGTCAGTTTAAATAGCCGGAAATTCATGGCCGTAACGGGGGGTAAAGCTGAGAGAGTGGGCGTCATTGCACAAACACAAAGTAAGGAAATAAGCATTATATCTTAAATGCACGTGATCATAGAGTTGTTTAAAATAGAAGTGAGGGTCTGGGAGTAAGATCTCCAGGTGAGGGGGATGCAAGGGGGATAAAGCCTGCCTTCCATAACAAGCTTATATTGAACACTTGGAGATCCTACCCCCAAACCCTTGTTTCTATTCTAAACAACTCTATGATTACAAAGATTTAAGAAATAATACTTACTTCTTTACTTTATGAAAACCGAGGACACACCCACCACATCGGGGCAGTCTGCTCAGTCACACCCACCACATCAGGACAGTCTGCTCAGTCACACCCACCACATCAGGGCAGTCTGCTCAGTCACACTCACCACATCAGGACAGTCTGCTCAGTCACACCTACCACATCAGGGCAGTCTGCTCAGTCACACCTACCACATCAGGACAGTCTGCTCAGTCACACCCACCACATCAGGGCAGTCTGCTCAGTCACACTCACCACATCAGGACAGTCTGCTCAGTCACACTCACCACATCAGGACAGTCTGCTCAGTCACACCTACCACATCAGGGCAGTCTGCTCAGTCACACCACCACATCAGGACAGTCTGCTCAGTCACACCCACCACATCAGGACAGTCTGCTCAGTCACACTCACCACATCAGGACAGTCTGCTCAGTCACACCTACCACATCAGGGCAGTCTGCTCAGTCACACCTACCACATCAGGGCAGTCTGCTCAGTCACACCCACCACATCAGGGCAGTCTGCTCAGTCACACCTACCACATCAGGGCAGTCTGCTCAGTCACACCTACCACATCAGGACAGTCTGCTCAGTCACACCTACCACATCAGGGCAGTCTGCTCAGTCACACCTACCACATCAGGACAGTCTGCTCAGTCACACCCACCACATCAGGGCAGTCTGCTCAGTCACACCCACCACATCAGGGCAGTCTGCTCAGTCACACTCACCACATCAGGACAGTCTGCTCAGTCACACCTACCACATCAGGGCAGTCTGCTCAGTCACACCTACCACATCAGGACAGTCTGCTCAGTCACACCCACCACATCAGGGCAGTCTGCTCAGTCACACTCACCACATCAGGACAGTCTGCTCAGTCACACCTACCACATCAGGGCAGTCTGCTCAGTCACACCTACCACATCAGGACAGTCTGCTCAGTCACACCCACCACATCAGGACAGTCTGCTCAGTCACACCCACCACATCAGGACAGTCTGCTCAGTCACACTCACCACATCAGGACAGTCTGCTCAGTCACACCTACCACATCAGGGCAGTCTGCTCAGTCACACCTACCACATCAGGGCAGTCTGCTCAGTCACACCCACCACATCAGGACAGTCTGCTCAGTCACACCCACCACATCAGGACAGTCTGCTCAGTTACACTCATTACATCAGGACAGTCTGCTCAGTCACACCTACCACATCAGGGCAGTCTGCTCAGTCACACCCACCACATCAGGGCAGTCTGCTCAGTCACACCCACCACATCAGGGCAGTCTGCTCAGTCACACCCACCACATTGGAGTAGTTACACCCTCTACATTTCAACTCACACCCATCAATATCGGATGCTTGGTTATGCCTATTGTGTACGTGTGCTGACGCCCCTCTCTCAGCTCCGCCCTCTATTACACCCATGAATTTCTAGCCGCTTAAACTGAACGTTTGCCCCTAATACAAGATCCTCTGCATCTAAAGTTCTTTTATGATAAATATATTGATTGAAAAAAACTGTTTAGCGATGCACAGTGCATGATGTATAAACAAAAGAGGACATGACAGGTTTCTTTTTAAAGGAATCTATCAATACAAAATGACTGTTCAAACCAAGCACAGCACATATTGCACCCTTGGTGTGGTTGTACAGTTCAGTGCTCTTTTCCAGCTACTTGTCTTCCATGTATTTCTATCTCCCTGTCCTTTGATAGATATGACTTTGCAGGAGCCAAGGAAAGATGGAAAACAAGAATCTGGGAAGGTGCCTTACTTTCCGCCTGTGCTTGGTTTGCACAGTCAGTTTGTGCTGACAGATTCTTTTCAAACACTACTGCAGCCCCAGTGAATTCAGGGACAAAATCGACTCGTCTGAAGCTATCGATTCCCTATAGACCATAAATCAAGCGAACACAGGCGGCTCCATACAGTGACATTGCCCTGGTGATATCGGAATCACTGCTATCCAACAAGGTGTTAAAACTGCACAAGGAGGCTGTGGGTAACACATTGTAGAAGGTCCCGAGACAAAATATTAATGCAGGACCCGACCTTTTGGTAGGCAAATATCCCACACCTAGACAATATCCCCACTCAGGGCTCTAGTATGGAAACAATGCAAACATGCCATACAATGCACATAGAGAACCATACAGCAAAGAAACACCAGCAGCTGCAATGACATAAAGAAGACTACATATACAGCTGCATTATGGCATCTATATGAGCCCTTACATTTCAATGAAAGCTGTAAACAAGAAAGTAATAAGAACAGACAATAAGTCTCTAAAGAGAGCTGCTTTCTCATTTGTAGATGCAGCAGAGCTCAGAATGCTGAGCTGTGTATAACACCAGTGATTGGCTGCTCACTATATATTGACAGCTGATATCAGTGATAGGGGCGGAGTTACACACAGCAAGATGACCAGGAGGCACAAGACACCTAGTCCTGTAGTGATAATCTCCTGTTGATAAAACACTAATATTATTGAAACAGCAACACACAGTCTAGTAATTGACACATTGAAGGAATCAGTTTCTCTGTCTCTTCATCATGGTGTTCTCAATTTACATAGCAAAAACCTGCTGACAGATTCCCTTTAGATATTAACTATTGTCAATGTGCCTAAATGAAAATGCAATGCAAAAGATATTTTTCCATATTAATGCAATTATGTAATACATAGAGAGAAGGAATTGTGCTCCAGAATGGTTCCCATTATACAGGTGCATCTCAGTGAATTAGAATATCATCAAAATGTTAATTTATTTCAGTAATTAAATACATAAAGTGAAACACATATATTATATAGAGTCATTACACACAGAGGGATCTATTTCAAGTGTTCATTTCTGTTAATGTTGATGATTATGGCTTACAGCCAATGAAAACCCAAAGGTCATTATCTCAGAAAAATAAAGTAGGAAGGATGAAGGGTCTGAGAGATAAAATATGACCTAAATATGGATCAGAGGCTTCACCTTGTGTGGTTGTGAGAGTCACAACCACTATAAAAGCAGATCACAGCTGCTGCAGTCTCCAGTCTGGTACACATAGGGTAGGGAGGATGAAGCTGTAAAACCACGCTGCCGTATTCCACAAGACATCAAAGGTGAGTATAATATTGATTTATTATTCAGCATGTTTCAGGGCTCCCTGACCCCTTTCTCAGGACAAATCAATATCATATTGCCATGTTTCAGGGTGTTTCTTGGAGCCATGAAACGCGTTGATTAATAAATCAATATTATATTCACCTTTTGATGGCTCGTGGAATATGGCAGCATGGTTTTTAACTCTTCATCCTCCCTGCTTTAATTCTCTGATATAATGACCTTTGGGTTTTCATTGGCTGTAAGCCATAATCATCAACATTAACAGAAATAAACCCTTGAAATAGTTCCCTGTGTGTGTGATGACTCTATATAATATATGTGTTTCACTTTATGTATTTATTCACTGAAATAAATGAACTTTTTGATGATATGCTAACTCATTGATATTATCAATGTTGAGAATATTTTACTGTTTTAGGACCCATCCTGTAGTCATGGACATTTCCAGGAGGACCAAGAGAGGTTTGTCAGAATTCTGAAAGAGGTATTTAGTCCTTTTTTTAATAGGGATTAGACATTTTACTAACACATCTGTCAGGAGAGATTCTTGTAATAGCCCTTAATATATGAATGTAGCACAAAAAAGGAAGACATGAGGGGATTTCACTGCCTCACTTATTAACTATCTTCCTGAGTCAGCATTACAGGGAATCTGTCAGCAGGTTTTTGCTACCTCATCTGAGAGCAGTGTGGCACCCTCTGGTTCGGTTGCCACAGGCACACCTGGTGCAGGGAGGGATTTCCACATCAGGTAAGCCCGCACACAACACCTTCCACCCCAGACCTGAAGGGGGAGCTCCACTTGCCGACTTAAGGCAAGGTCCCCTATAAATTCAGGCCCGGAGGCAGAGTTAGGCAGTTCAGTAGGAGGCAGTACTGAAGAAGATGTCCTGGTGAACGGAGCCAAGGTAGGATCAAGTCAGTGAGACAGCCTAACCAGCGTGAGGGACCCAAGAGTGAGGGTCGGAGGTGAGGCGAGTTAACCAGGGGGAGCGGAGCCAAGCTGGTTTGCCCCAGAAGAACAATGTCAACAACTCGGACACTGGAGTCTGAGACTGCGCGGGTCCAGTCAGCCCAGCAGTAAAGACCGGGGGCCAGGGAGACTTCAATCTCCTGGCGCAGCAGCACTTGAGGCACAGCCACACAGCAGATCCAGGGACCTCAGGGAATATAGCGGTGCCCCGCAGCAGGGCTCTCACCGCCTGCCATACAAATGAGGACACAGGAGAGGGTCAGGGCCTAGGTTCAGGCAGCCCAGAACAAAGCACATGCACAGCGTAAAAGGGAGGCCTCATAACTCATCGGATGTGGAGATCTCGAAATGCTCCCAGACCACCCGGACTGTACCCTGGACTTCACCTTGCTCATATCATCAAGTAAAGGTACAGAAACAACAACCCTGTGTGTGACTGTTATTGCGGCCCCTGATCCTGCTCCCTTCATAGACTCCGCAGCCCTTAACTTCCACTACTGTGCCAGGTATCCCTCTCCACCTACGGGAGTGTAACCATCTGGCCGCTCCACCACCACCCCAGAGGTCTGTCCCGCAGCACGGGTAACATTACTGGAACCGTAGGTGGCGTCACAAATCTTCTTTTATTTTATTTCCATTGATTTAAACCCATTTTTAAGCGACCACTAAGGCCACTGGACCGGGCAACTGGCCCCGTGACATCCCCCGTGAACTACAACACCTGGGACCAGGTACCCCAAGGCCCTGGGCGAGTCAGCAGCATAATGTAGGCAAAGAGACCCTTAATCCCACAATGTATTACTTTGTTTACTGGGTGCAGCGGTTCTGGCACAATCAAAGTTTTTTTGAAAAAACTTCCGCCGCCCACACCAGGCTCTGTATGTACAAAGAATATAGACACTGAGCTGCTAATCAGAGAAGGGGGAGTGTCAGACAACCAGAAATGAGGTAATGTAGTCCAGCAACATTAATCTCCTGGTGCTAAAACAAACATTTCAGGTAAACAATAGCATGGACCTTGATAAGAGAGGCATTACTGAAATCTGTGATTTAACCCCTACAGCCTACTTTCAATAACCTGCTGATAGTTCCCTTTAATGACCACTGGACACTTATTTAGTATATAAAGCAATTGCCTCCTTCTCTCACAGAACAATCAACATTAAAGGGAATCTGTCACCAGGTTTTTGACATCCCATCTGAGAGCAGCATAATGTAGAAATAGAGACCCTGATTCCAGGGATGTGTCACTTACTGAGCTGCTTGCTGTCATTTTGATAAAATTTGTGTTCTCTCTGTGGCAGATTTAGCTATGAATATACCAGACTACCTGGCAGCAGGCCAAGTAGACTGCTAATGATAATCTCCATCTGATTAAACAGTGATTTTATCAAACCTACACTGAGCAGCCCAGTAAGTGACACATCGCTGGAATCAGGATCTCGAGTCCTATATTATGTTACTCTCAGATTAGGTTGCAAAAACCTGGTGACAGGTTCCCTGTAATATCAATAACATTGTGAAAGTGAGGGGGTCTCTGAAAAATCAAGGGGAACAAATCAAAAATACACACAGGACACATTGGAGACCACAGTAATAAGAGGATTTTCATGTCCGATGATGATGGTCCTGTGCTGTATGTAGGGGCGTAACTACAATAGGTGCAGGGGTTGAGCCCTGGAGCCTAGGGGGCCCCAAAAATCCATAGAAAAAGACTAAGATTTGCAATAATTGGGGGCCCTGTTGGAGCTTTTGCATCAGGTCCCATGATCTTCAAGTTACACCACTGGCTGCATGTGACATATTGATTTAATAACAAAGACAAACTATCCAGTACTTCCATCTGTCAATCACAGATAAGCCCGCCCACCGGACTCCTGAGCTCGGACTGACCTCCGAGGTTATACTCAATCATTGCTGCACAGCTAGATCCATCTGCTCAGCTCATCCCGCTCCATAACATCTCCCTGGTAGATCAACCAGACAGATTCCCTTTATTATCATGTTCTGCAGATGATGTGGAGTGAAATCTATTCATGGACACATATAACACCTCACATGAAAAAAAGAAAAGCTGTGCAAGTTTTGCTAATTATGCTTCCAAAGAGCATCTAATGAACCGCGCCATATACCGTAAGCAGATTGTGGCCCTCCAGAAAAACAGGTCATGGGAAGACAATCACATGGTCCGCTCTAATGGAGAAAGGTGGACTGGTTCAGGTAAAATCAAGATTTTGTTCTTTCCTCCTTAAAATACAGCTGCATCTCAATGTCTCAAGAATTAGAATATCATCAATTTCAGTACCGTAATTCAATACATATAGTGAAACACATATTTTATATAGAGTCATTACAAACAGAGTGATCTATTTCAAGTGTTTATTTCTGTAGATATTGATGATTATGGCATACAGCCAATGAAAACCCAAAGGTCATTATCTCAGAAAATTAAAGTAGGGAGGATGAAGGGTCTGAGAGATAAAATATGACCTAAATAGGTATCAGAGGCTTCACCTTGTGTGGTTGTGAGAGTCACAACCACTATAAAAGCAGATCACGACTGCTGCAGTCCCCAGCATGGTGCATATAGAGTAGGGAGGATGAAAGGTTAAAAACTGCGCTGCTGCATTCCACAAGACATTAAAGGGTGAATATAATGATGATTTATTAGTCAACGCGTTTCAGGGCTCCCTGACCCCTTCTTCAGGACAAATCAATATCATATTGCCGTGCCTCAGGGCGATTTAGAAACGCGTAAATAAATCATTATATTCACCCTTTTGATGTCTCGTGGAATACGGCAGCGCAGTTTTTATCCCTTTATCCTCCCTACTCTATATGCACCACGCTAGGGACTGCAGCAGCCATGATCTGCTTTTATAGTGGTTGTGACTCTCACAACCACACAAGGTGAAGCCTCTGATACCTATTTAGGTCATATTATATCTCTCAGACCCTGTATAATTTTCTGAGATAATGACCTTTGGGTCTCCATTGGTTGTAAGCCAAAATCATTAACATCTACATAAATAAACACTTGAAATAGGTCACTCTGTGTGTAATGACTCTATATAATATATGCGTTTCACTATTTGTATTGATTTACTGAAATAAATGGACTTTTTGATGATATTCTAATTCATTGAGACGCTCCTGTTAATCAGAGATGCTTTGTAATGCTTCCAAATAGGAAATAAAGCGTTACCAAACGCTATAAACAACCAACGTTCAACACTGATTGATTAGAGGAGACAGAAACAGTAAAGAGTGACACTAAATGTGCAAATAGAGAGATTTAATTTATTGGCCTCTGTGGTTAAACAGTCATGGAGTAAAGCCATGAAAATAAAAATTTCAATTTGAAATTTTATTTAGCATGTCGCTAAATGCTTAATAAGACATCAACACTACAGCCAACATACTCGGGATTTGTTGTTGCTTTTTGATTTTGTTGTGTTTTTGAATACGTGGTGATTACCATGTTGTAAAAGCCCAAAAATTAAATAGTGGCTATGGTGTAATGCTGGTTTTAGGAATGTTGACATGATCCTTAAAAAGGTGTCCAAAAAGGTGCAGCCTCATTTGGCAAATCAGGGAATGATCACTCCATCCCAGTCCCCATCCTCAGCTCTCCACCATGGAGAGGTCTTACGTGTCCTCACTCCTTGTTCTCCATCATGGAGAGTTCCTTGATGACCCTTAGTTTCCCGCTAGCATCCAAGTTACGCTTTTCACGTATAAGTTCCTCCAAACTGTGAAATCTCATGGTGTGAATGTTGTTCTCTTCCAGGTGGAGCTTCAAGAAATACTGAAGGTTTTCAGAATGGACCTCCCCGCCGGCTTTGAATTCTCTGTTGCCGAACCTACACCAGGCGGCAAAGCTTTCGGAGTTAGTCCAACAGATCTCATCGCTTCGTAAGCCCAGGTGTCCACATGCGTTTTGGAGGACCAGCTCAGCCGTGAGGGGTCTATAGCGATACCAACTACTCACCACCCGGCCCATACAACCTCCGCCTACCTCGAACACATTGTCCTTGCGGATCTCCCCATGGTGCAAGTGTATAATCTGTCCCTGCCCAATGTAAACTGCCCAGTGAGGTGATGGGGGAAGAGAATGATCTGCACTTGGACAAATAAAAATCAATTCCAGGAGATCCCCCGGCTTGCAAAAGGTCAGCAAGCCTTGCATAGGATAGACACTGAGGTCCTGGCTGCCCCTGAGTTTGGAAAAGATGCATTCCTGGCAACTAAAGGCAGAAAACTCAATCTCATTGAGCAGAATATGCCCCTCACACTCGCTGGGACTGGGGTCCCTCACAGTGTATCGTTCTGATTGCCCTCTATCGTCCAGGTCCTCCTCCTCATCAGAGAAAAAGTAGGCCACCCCAACTCGTAGCTCGTCCTTTTCTACCCCAGAAGGGTCCCCTGTTGGCAACTCGCTGTAATTCAGGTGGGTGATGCGATCCAGTTGATTTCCCATCAATGACAGGACGAGGCAAAGTCAGTGGGAACGCCAGTTCTGCAAAGAGAATAAGACTATTAGTATCCAATTAGGAGGAATGAATCCGTAAGAAAAATCCTAAGAAGTCAAAGACAGATCACACTATTAATACAGCAATGTACCAATGAGTGCACATGGCTAGTGCATAAACTCTAAAAGGTTATTGGGGTCATTCAAGTTGGAAGGTGTCCTAGATATCAGACTGCCCCAAACATGAATATCACCCTTTGTTCATGAAGTCTATATTTCATTACATCACTTCAATTCCCGTATTCTCCAAAATAAACCAGGGCCAGAACTTCTTTATACAACAAAGGATGGTGACCACCTAGGGAATAGCGGGGATCCCAAAAGTTGGATGAACTCCAAGCTATCATTAATCATCCATGTTATTGATAGGAAGTTAAATGGTGACCATCAAAAGATCAGTGGGGATCCCAACATTTGGATTCACCCCAAGTTATCATTAATTATCCATCTTATTGATAATAGGTTAGATGGTGACCATCTAATGACCGGTGGGGATCATAACGGTTGGAAGCACCCAAGTTATCACCCATCTTATTAATAGGAGGTTAGATAATGACCATCTAATGATCAGTGGGGATCCCATAAGTTGGATCCACCCTAAGCTATCTTAATCATCCACCTTGTTGATAGCAGGTTAGATGGTGACCATCTAGTGATCAGTGGGGATCCCAACAGTTAGATTCATCCCAAGCTATCATTAATCATCCACCTTGTTGATAGCAGATGAGATGGTGTCCATATAGTGATCTGTAAAGATCTCAACAGTTGGATCCTTCCCAAGCTATCATTAATAATTCATCTTATTGATAGGGGGTGACATCGTAACCATTTAGTAATCCGTGGAGATCCCAACAGTTGAATCCACCACAAGCTATCATTAATCATCCATCTTATCGATTGGAGATTAGATGGTGACCATCTAGGGATGAATGGGGATCCCATCAGTTAGATCCATTCCAAGCTATCATTGATCATCCATTTTATTGATAAAGGGTGAGATCGTGACCATTTAGTGATCAGTGGGGATCCCATCATTTGGATCAATTTCAAGCTCTCAATAATCATCCGTCTTATTGATGGGAGGTTAGTATTAATGGCAAGGCTACCCCTTTAAGTATTCACTAGCCATCAAGTACACACTAAACAACCATGCCTGACCTTTTGTAGGACTTTTCCTCAGAAGCATTTCATACAGATACGATAAGGATGACATAGACTGCTAGATGCAACAGGTCAAGAAAGAATCATAGTCTTGATCAACCACTAATTTGCCAGTTGGGCCTCAGGATCATCAGTGTTGGCCCGTTATGGCTGACTAATGTCTACAATGGCTGTAATATGGGTGCGTTTCGCATTACAGCCATAACTATAGTTTTTATCATTCAAGTGGAGACCATAAGAATCTATGACCCAGGCCGGAAGTAGAAACGTGCTCGTATGACGCTGACGTGAAATCGGCCTAATAAACCAAAACTACCGATCAAAATTTTAACAGATTATTGGCTGTTTATTGTCTCCTGACCTGCATTACACCATCCATTGTATGCAGCTCCGTGTAAGGACCAAGTGGGATCACGGTAAAGTTACAATTTGTTTAAAATGGTGCAACCAAAACTGAAGATGTCAATCGCCTCCTGTCACATTCACGTGCAACCGAGGAACGTCGGTCATCACATAGTCATAGACACCGCACCGTGATACCTGCACAATCCAACTGCTGCAGAACTCCTGCCCAATGTGCCCGTTCAATAGGACATATACAGGGTCAAAGCTTAACGTGCAAGGTGGACGCTCATGAGCCTCATGTCTCAATGCAGTTATTTATGGCATTTGCCAGATGTTATTTGATCAGCACCCAAGCGAGGGCAGCACGATACAGGGGGAACATGCAGCCAAGCATTGTTCAGTACTGTGCAGAGGTGAGCAGTATATAGAAACAGAGGCAACGGCAATCTAAAGAGGTGAGCGTCAACCAAAACATCACGAGGGAGGCTCGACCTCTAATGATAAATAATTACGTTGGGTGATACTTATTATTAAAAATATTTGTGATGGTAACGCTAACAAGCAACATATGTAGCCTGCAATATGTGCAAGAAAGGACAAGACAGCGAAATGAAGGGGGGGGGAGTGGAGAATGGTTACTTATAGGGGAAAACCTTGGCGCCGTGAGTTCATACAGATCCATTTAACACAATGTGTCACATATCTCAAAGAAGAAGAAGTCTGTGCTACATTGTGACCACCCTCCACTCCTCCTCAATGCAGGAGCACATCATGGTGACTACCAAAGTTATGGACTGGATGAAGGATTATTGGCCTGGAGAAAGAAAGAAGGAAAGAAGGAGAGGGGCACAGCTGGAAGGAAAGAAGGTGAGGAGCTCAGCTGGAAGGAAAGAAGGAAAGCAGGAGAGGATCTCAGCTGGAAGGAAGGAAGGAGAGGGGCTCATCTGGAAGGAAAGAAGGAAAGAAGGTGAGGAGCTCAGCTGGAAGGAAAGAAGGAAAGGAGGAGAGGATCTCAGCTGGAAGGAAGGAAGGAAGGAGAGGAGCTCATCTGGAAGGAAAGAAGGAAATAAGGAGAGGGGCACAGCTGGAAGGAAAGAAGGAAAGAAGGTGAGGAGCTCAGCTGGAAGGAAAGAAGGAAAGGAGGAGAGGATCTCGGCTGGAAGGAAAGAAGGAGAGGAGCTCAGCTGGAAGGAAAGAAGGTGAGGAGCTCAGCTGGAAGGAAAGAAGGAAATGAGGAGAGGATCTCAGCTGGAAGGAAGGAAGGAAGGAGAGGAGCTCATCTGGAAGGAAAGAAGGAAATAAGGAGAGGCGCTCAGCTGGAAGGAAAGAAGGAAAGAAGGAGAGGCGCTCAGCTGGAAGGAAAGAAGGAAAGAAGAGCACACATGGAAGGAAAGAAGGAGAGGGGCTCAGCTGGAATGAAAGAAGGAGAGGGGCTCAGCTGGAAGGAAAGAAGGAGAGGGGCTCAGCTGGAAGGAAAGAAGGAGAGGGGCTCAGCTGGAAGGAAAGAAGGAAAGAAGGAAAGAAGGAGAGGGGTACAGCTGGAAGGAAAGAAGGAAAGAAGGAGAAGGGCTCAGCTGGAAGGAAAGAAGGAAAGAAGGAAAGGGGCTCAGCTGGAAGGAAAGAAGGAAAGGAGGAGAGGGGCTCAGCTGGAAGGAAAGAAGGAAAGAAGGAGAGGGGCTCAGCTGGATGGAAAGAAGGAAAGAAGGAGAGGGGTACAGCTGGAAGGAAAGAAGGAAAGAAGAAGAGGGGCTCAGCTGGAAGGAAAGAAGGAAAGGGGCTCAGCTGGAAGGAAAGAAGGAAAGGAGGAGAGGGGCTCAGCTGGAAGGAAAGAAGGAAAGAAGGAGAGGGGCTCAGCTGGAAGGAAGAAGGAAAGAAGGAGAGGGGCTCAGCTGGAAGGAAGAAGGAAAGAAGGAGAGGGGCTCAGCTGGAAGGAACGCCGCCAGTGCTCATCCTTCACTTGTGTCTGACTTTGGTACCCCCTGTTGTGATGGCATTATATACAATGTGTGAATACAGCCCAGCAGGGGGCTACACTTTATACACTCCATTGCTCTATTATTGCATGAATGATAAATGAAATGAACTCGTCTACTTAGCCTATATGGAAAAAAAACCCTCCCCCACCTCCTTAAAGGAATCTGTGATCTACCTAGCTACAAGCCGGAGCTGGCCCTGGGGGTGGCTGCACCCTCCACTGCTGGCTGCTCCTTCTGATCACTGCACTACAACTTTCCTGGTTACAATAGTATTCTCCTCCATATAGGAGGTCTGTGCACGCTCCGGGGATAGCCATCAGGCCACTGTGGACATTGACACCGCCGTCCCCCCTTCATTTATTCACATTGCATAAGCAAAAATGTGCAAACCCTTTACTGCCAAATCCATGCAAAGGTTAGAAGAACGCACATCCTCCATTCAATCCATGTCCCAATGCACAGTAGTTATTACCAGCGATCAATTCTGCATTGCCCCTGGGAATCCATTCGCCTCTACAGAGAAAATCAAAGTTGCAATAAAGCGCGTGCGGAGGAATGGGGACGATGATTGTACGGCGCTGCGGGATATGTTGGTGCTATATAATAAATGGAAATTGATGGCTATAAATGAAAACTGATCTGATCTTACCCTTGTGGATCTGTCTGGTAGAAGACTCCTATAGGTTCCTTTTCCTCTCCATGGGCTGCAGCTGTGGTGTAGGGACTATCCCCCCCGGCCACCTCTCCGCCAGCTTTTTCCCCCTTTAACAGAGCTGAGCTTCACCTGCGACAAGAAGCAGCTACTGGGCTCGCAGCCCTTGTGAGTGCAACTACAATGGGCTAGGACTTTTCTGCGTCCGCCCAGCGAGGTTCTCATTGGCTTCCAAGTGCAAGGAGGCGATGAGCGAGGCTGGTGAACAATGCCCAAACCTCGCCGCTGTCAATCACCGGGCGAGAAGGAAGGGCATCGTGTAAATCTCCCCACCTCGCTTTGATCTGTAGTTTGTCATGGGCAGCGCAGATAGGGATTAGTGACAAACTCATTCATTTCAGGTTGGCGCCGTCCCTTCTGCACCTTGCGGTTGTCATCTTGCTCCTTTTTATAGCCAAGTATTAAGATGTGGCTGTTAACCCTCTGCTCACATTGTCAGGCAATGACTAATGACATTGACAGCTGCCCCGTCCTTCATTCATTCATTCATCCATTCATTTTCGGCTTTCATCTTAGTAAATAAATGGGAATCTTTTGTTGGGGGAAAGAGAAAGCGCTCAGACACACACACACACATAAACACACACACACACACAATGCCGGCAGGAATGGACGGAGCTCACACACACACACACATACACACACACAATGCCGGAGGAATGGACGGAGCTCACACACACACACATACACCACAATGCCGGCAGGAATGGACGGAGCTCCATCCAGTCTGCATGTATTATTTATCGGCATCTCCGCACTGATCCCAGCTGTGTTTATCCCATTAGGAGGCTCCCGAGGCCGGGAAATATCACAACATTTTACATTTTTAGATAAATAAACAGCGGATTAAAAAATGTACGAAAAACTAAAATCGCCAAAATGTTATAACTTGATGTATAGAGGCTGTCCTCGAGGTAAACGACATGGAAAAGGTGAAGAAGGTTGTGTGAGTACGATGAGTGTCTGGGACAGAAAAGCTGCATCTTCATGCAGAAAATTGCCAGATTAGGTGCAGATTTGATGTGGATTTGGTGCAGATTTGGTGATTTGCTGCAGATTTGGTGCAGATATGATGCAGATTTGGTGCAGACTTAATGTGGATTTGGTGCAGATTTGATGCAGATTTGATGCAGATTGGGTGCAGATTTGTTGCAGATTTTATGTGAATTTGGTGAACATTTGCTGCAGATTTGGTGCAGATTTAATATGGATTTGGTGCAGATTTGATGCAGATTTGGTGCAGATTTGATGTGGATTTGGTGATTTGCTGCAGATTTGCTGCAGATTTGATGTGGATTTGGTGCAGATTTGGTGATTTGCTGCAGATTGGGTGCAGATTTGATGCAGATATGATGCAGATTTGGTGCAGATTGGGTGATTTGCTGCAAATTTGCTGCAGATTGGGTGCAGATTTGCTGCAGATGTGGTGATTTGCTGCAGATTGGGTACAGATTTGCTGCAGATTTGATGTAGATTTGGTGCAATTTGGTGATTTACTGCCGATTTGATGTGGATTTGCTGCAGATTTGGTGATTTGCTGCAGATTTGATGTGAATTTGCTGCAGATTGGGTGCAGATTTGCTGCAGATTTGGTGCAGAATAGGTGCACGTTTGGTGCAGATTTGGTGATTTGCTGCAGATTTGCTGTGGATTTGGTGCATATTTAATGTGGATTTGGTGCAGATTTCATGCAGATTTGGTGCAGATTTGATGTGGATTTGGTGATTTGCTGCAGATTTGCTGCAGATTTGCTGTGGATTTGGTGCAGATTTGGTGATTTGCTGCAGATTTGGTGCAGATATGATGCAGATTTGGTGCAGACTTAATGTGGATTTGGTGCAGATTTGATGCAGATTTGATGCAGATTGGGTGCAGATTTGTTGCAGATTTTATGTGAATTTGGTGAACATTTGCTGCAGATTTGGTGCAGATTTAATATGGATTTGGTGCAGATTTGGTGCAGATTTGATGTGGATTTGGTGATTTGCTGCAGATTTGCTGCAGATTTGCTGTGGATTTGGTGCAGATTTGGTGATTTGCTGCAGATTGGGTGCAGATTTGATGCAGATATGATGCAGATTTGGTGCAGATTGGGTGATTTGCTGCAAATTTGCTGCAGATTGGGTGCAGATTTGCTGCAGATGTGGTGATTTGCTGCAGATTGGGTACAGATTTGCTGCAGATTTGATGTAGATTTGGTGCAATTTGGTGATTTACTGCCGATTTGATGTGGATTTGCTGCAGATTTGGTGATTTGCTGCAGATTTGATGTGAATTTGCTGCAGATTGGGTGCAGATTTGGTGCAGAATAGGTGCACGTTTGGTGCAGATTTGGTGATTTGCTGCAGATTTGCTGTGGATTTGGTGCATATTTAATGTGGATTTGGTGCAGATTTCATGCAGATTTGGTGCAGATTTGATGTGGATTTGGTGATTTGCTGCAGATTGGGTGCAGATTTGATGCAGTTGTGATGCAGATTTGGTGCAGATTTAATGTGAATTTGGTGAAGATGTGATGCAGATTGGTGTGCAGATATGTGGTGCAGATTGTGCAGATTTGGTGATTTGCTGCAGATTTGTTGAGTTGAGTGCAGATTTGGTGCAGATTAATGATGGATTGTGCAGATTTGATGCAGATGCAATTTGATGCAGATGTATGGGTGCAGATTTGGTTGCAGATTTTGTGATTTGTGCAGATTGAGAATTGTGCAGATTTGGTGCTAGATTTAATATGGATTTGCAGTTGCTAGATTTGGTGCAGATTTGATGTGGATTTGGTGATTTGCTGCAGATTATGCTGCAGATTTGCGTGATTTGCTGCAGATTTGGGATTTGCTGCAGATTGGTGCAGATATTGATGCAGATATGATGCAGATTTGGTGCAGATTGGGTGATTTGCTGCAAATTTGCTGCAGATTGGGTGCAGATTTTGCTGCAGATGTGGTGATTTGCTGCAGATTGGGTACAGATTTGCTGCAGATTTGATGTAGATTTGGTGCAATTTGGTGATTTACTGCCCGATTTGATGGATTTGTGGCAGATTTGTGATTGCTGCAGATTTGGTGAATTTGCTGCAGATTGGGTGCAGATTTGGTGCAGAATAGGTGCACGTTTGGTGCAGATTTGGTGATTTGCTGCAGATTTGCTGTGGATTTGGTGCATATTTAATGTGGATTTGGTGCAGATTTCATGCAGATTTGGTGCAGATTTGATGTGGATTTGGTGATTTGCTGCAGATTTGTTGCAGATTTGATGCAGTTGTGATGCAGATTTGGTGCAGATTTAATGTGAATTTGGTGAAGATGTGATGCAGATGTGGTGCAGATGTGGTGCAGATGTGGTGCAGATGTGGTGCAGATGTGGTGCAGACTGGGTGCAGATTTGGTGATTTGCTGCAGATTTGATGCAGTTGTGATGCAGATTTGGTGCAGATTTAATGTGAATTTGGTGAAGATGTGATGCAGATTTGATGCATATGTGATGCAGATGTGATGCAGATGTGGTGCAGATTGGGTGCAGATTGGGTGCAGATTGGGTGATTTGCTGCAGATTTGCTGCAGATTTGGTGATTTTCTGCAGATTGGGTACAGATTTGCTGCAGATTTGATGTAGATTTGGTGATTTACTGCAGATTTGATGTGGATTTGCTGCAGATTTGGTGATTTGCTGCAGATTTAATGTGAATTTGCTGCAGATTGGGTGCAGATTTGCTGCAGATTTGGTGCAGAATAGGTGCACGTTTGGTGCAGATTTGGTGATTTGCTGCAGATTTGGTGCAGATTTGCTGTGGATTTGGTGCATATTTAATGTGGATTTGGTGCAGATTTCATGCAGATTTGGTGCAGATTTGATGTGGATTTGGTGATTTGCTGCAGATTGGGTGCAGATTTAATGCAGTTGTGATGCAGATTTGGTGCAGATTTAATGTGAATTTGGTGAAGATGTGATGCAGATGTGATGCAGATGTGATGCAGATGTGGTGCAGATGTGGTGCAGATGTGGTGCAGATGTGGTGATTTGCTGCAGATTGGGTGCAGATTTGATGCAGTTGTAATGCAGATTGGTGCAGATTTAATGTGAATTTGGTGAAGATGTGATGCAGATTTGATGCAGATGTGATGCAGATGTGGTGCAGATTGGGTGCAGATTTGGTGATTTGCTGCAGATTTGCTACAGATTGGGTGTAGATTTGATGCAGATGTGATGCAGATTTGGTGCAGGTTTGCTGCAGATTTGGTGCAGATTTAATGCAGATTTGCTGCAGATTTGATGTGGATTTGGTGCAGATTTGGTGATTTTCTGCAGATTGAGTGCAGATTTGATGTAGATTTGGTGCAGATTTAGTGATTTGGTGCAGATTTGATGTGAATTTGGTGAAGATTTGCTGCAGATTTGGTGCAGAATAGGTGCACGTTTGGTGCAGATTTGGTGATTTGCTGCAGATTTGGTGCAGATTTAGGGTGCGTACACACGATTAGTGCACGCAGCGTTTTGGACGCGTCTTTCCGCTGCGTCCAAAACACTGTGTAGTACAGTATAAGCATAGAGGATGGGATTTCAAGAAATTCCATCCTCACTATGCGTAACCCGCCCGCAGCATGTTTGGAGCTGCGGGGCAGGTTCCCGGGAGTCCGCTCCTCCGCAGCATGTTCATTTCATGCTGCGGAGTCGGAAGCGGCTCCCATCGGGTGACTGCAGGGAAAAGCCGCCCCACACCCGCCGCACATGGTGAGTACAGGGCAGCTGTGGTCTCCCTGCGGCCACCCACGGCTTCCCTCAGGTCCGGAGGAGCTGCGTTCAACATGCAGCTCCTCCGGACTGTGTGCTCGCATCCTTAATGTGAATTTGTTGCAGATTTGTTGCAGATTTGGTGCAGATTTGATGCAGATATGATGCAGATTTAGTGCAGATTTAATGTGAATTTGGTGCAGATTTGCTGCAGATTTGGTGATTTACTGCAGATTGAGTGCAGATTTGATGTGGATTTGCTGCAGATTGGGTGCAAATTTGGTGCAGATTTGATGTGAATTTGGTGAAGATTTGCTGCAGATTTGTTGCAGAATAGGTGCATATTTGGTGCAGATTTGGTGATTTGCTGCAGATTTGCTGCAGATTTGGTGCAGATATAATGCAGATTTGATGTGGATTTGGTGCAGATTTGGTGATTTGCTGTAGATTGGGTGCAGATTTGGTAAATATTTTCCTAATTCAGCAAGTAAAGATTTAATGCAGATTTAATGCAGATTGGGTGCAGATTTGATGCAGATTTGATGAAAATTTGATGCAGATTTGGTGCAGATTTGGTGCAGATTTGATGCTGATTTGGTGAAGATTTAGGCCACGTGCACACTTTGAGTGTTTGAGTTTTTTATGTCAGGATTTGTAGCCAAAACCAGGAGTGGAACAATCAGAGGAAAAGTATAATAGAAACATGTCACCACTTCTGTATTTATCACCCACTCCAGGTTTTGGCTACAAATACTGAGGTAAACACCTCACCAAATAGTCAATGTGTGCACATGGCCTTAAGGCTCAGGTGAGGTTCTATTAGGCCACGTACACACATTGTTTTTGGAGAGTTTTTCACCTCATTATTTGTAGCCAAAACCAGGAGTGGGTGATAAATACAGAAGTGGTGACGTGTTTCTATTATACTTTTCCTCTGATTGTTCCACTCCTGGTTTTGGCTACAAATCCTGAGGTAAGAAACTCACCAAATACTTAATATGTGCACGTGACCTGAGGGGTCAGGCGAGGTCATATTAGGCCACGTGCACACATTGAGTATTTGGTGAGTTTTTTACCTCAGGATTTGTGGCCAAAACCAGGAGTGGAACAATCAGAGGAAAAGTATAATAGAAACACGTCACCGCTTCTGTATTTATCACCCACTCCGGGTTTTGGCTACAAATCCTGAGGTAAAAACTCACCAAATACTCAACGTGTGCACGTGGCCTTAAGGTACCGTTACACGCTTCAATGTTGTTAAGATATCACCAACAATCTCGTGGGTGCGCGGTTGTTAGGACATAGTTCTGACATCGTTGGTAAGATGTCACGTCTAGATATCGTGGATGATGCACCAACGATGTAATGAGCAGCTATCGTTCGCACAACCCAGCGAATAATACTTGTTCATTGTTATGAATAGGGGAAGTCATTAACGACATAGTTATCACGGTGTCACACAGAACGATGCAGCAGGTTGGCTGATCGAGGATCGTCTGATTTGAGAACGTGTTCTCAAATCTGCGATCAGCGATCCAACGATTTATTGTAGTCATATCTCTGTGTCACACGCAACGACATCCTAACGATGTCTGTTGAACGACTCCAAACCTGTGACATTTCAGCGACATCGGTCACGATCTCATACCATGTAACGGGGCCTCAAGGCTATGTGCACACTGAGTTCTGCGTTGTTTTGCTGTGTTTCTGTAGCACCTGCAACTTTAACATTACAGTCAATGTGATTTTCCTAAAAGCTGTGCCCACATGTGCGTTTGTGCTGCAGAAATCGCCTGAGTTTTCAAAAGTCACTGTCAATTTATATGCACATTATTGGGCTGTGTTTTCCCCATCGACTCCATTATAAAACTTCACACAAAGCACCACAAACAGATGGGTAATCACACAGTCTGTTTGTGATACTTTTCTACACCTATTACTAAAACAAAAGTGCTCCAATCCCCCCCTCTCCCCTCCCCAACCCCCCTCCTCCCAGTGAGTCTCAGTGATGTCTTCCTTCTGGGCTCCGGCAGAAGCTGTACAAAGTGACTACAGGACCTGTACCATGTGACTGGTCATGTGACCTTCTCAGGTCCTGGAGGTACAATACACACAACTCCCACCAGTGCCCGGGAGGATCACCACGGGCTCGCTGGGGAGTGTGAGAAAGTGTCAGTGTGTGTCTGTCTGTGTGTCTGTCTGTGAGTCCTTTTTTGTGCTGCATAAAGATTCATATGGTATCGAAACATTGCAGAGGGTGGAATAAAAGAAGATTTGTTTGAATCACTAACCTGTGGGACGCGGTCTTTGCTTTTTTATACTGGTGGCTCTGTGTTGTGTGTCTCTGTGTCTGTGTGTCGTGGTGTGTTCTGTGTCTGTGTGTGTCTGTGTGTGTCTCTGTGTCTGGTGTGTGTGTCTCTGTGTCTGTGTGTGTGTCTGTGTTGTCTGTGTGTGTCTGTGTGTGTTCTGTGTCTGTGTGTGTCTCTGTGTCTGTGTGTGTCTGTGTCTGTCTGTGTGTCTGTGTGTGTGTCTGTGTCTCTGTGTGTGTCTCTGTGTCTGTGTGTGTCTCTGTGTGTGTCCCTTTTTTGTGTTGTGTTTGTTTTTACACAGCTGCGTATGTGCAGCTGACAAACTCAGTATAAACGCAGCACAAAACAGAAAATGGACTGTCGCATATAGAACATATATCATCACTGTTTCACAGCATCTGTGATAAATGTCTGATCACTGGGGCTGGAGCCAGGGCCTGAGGAGGCGAGGCACCTAGGGTGCAGCTGGGATGTGATCTTGTGACAGTGTATTTCCCTTTGTCATTACAATACTAAACCAAGACAAAGAGGAACCTGTCACTAGTTATTTGCAAGCTAATCTGAGAGCAGCATAATGAAGGAATGCAGAGATCCTGATACCAGTGATGTGTCACCTACTGATCTTCTTGCTGTAGTTTTAATAAAATCATTGTTTTAACACTAAGAAATTATCTTCAGAGCAGTGGCGTAACTACCGGCATAGCAGACATAGCGGTCGCTTTGGGGCCCGGCGCTTCTGGGGGGCCCGGACCCAGCGCCGCTACGCTGCTATACCGGCAGCTGCCTGCGATACCTGTTGTGTGGCCGTCAGGTGGGGGGGTGGGGGCCCGGCGGGGAGCGCACGCGCCCGACGTGGCCCCCCGGTGAGGTGGATGCAGCTCCCATTCAAAGCGGCCGCAGGCGCCGGCCGCACACAGATCAAAGGGGCTGCCGCCGCCAGACTGTAGCCTGCTCTGCTGCCTGCCTGTGTGTTATCTGCGGAGTTGGTCTCCGCCTGGCCGGCCTGTTACCTCCTTACTAACTGGCCGGTGACCAGTCACAGCACAGCCGCACAGGACAAGCAGGAAGGAGCTTCACTGAGCCCGGGGAGAGGGTGAGAGGCGCAAATATTATCACTATTGTACAGTCAGTGAACAGCGGCAGCATGGGGAGGCCTTACTGTGAGGGGGGGCCTTTATACCCTGTGGTGGCTGGGACTCTGGGAGCTACCCTGTGCTGGGACTCTGGGAGCAATGGGAGCTGTATACCCTGTCTGTGCAGGGAGCAGTGGGGGCTGTATACCCTGTCTGTGCTGGGAGCAGTGGGAGCTGTATACCCTGTCTGTGCTGGGAGCAGTGGGAGCTGTATACCCTGTCTGTGCTGGGAGCAGTGGGAGCTGTATACCCTGTCTGTGCTGGGAGCAGTGGGAGCTGTATACCCTGTCTGTGTTGGGAGCAGTGGGGGCTGTATACCCTGTCTGTGCTGGGAGCAGTGGGGGCTGTATACCCTGTCTGTGCTGGGAGCAGTCGGAGCTGTATACCCTGTCTGTGCTGGGAGCTGTATACCCTGTGTGTGCCGGGACTCTGGGAGCTGTATACCTTGTGTGTGCCGGGACTCTGGGAGCTGTATACCTTGTGTGTGCCGGGACTCTGGGAGCTGTATACCCTGTGCTGGGAGCTGTATACCCTGTGCTGGGACTCTGGGAGCTGTATACCCTGTGCTGGGAGCTGTATACCCTGTGCTGGGACTCTGGGAGCTGTATACCTTGTGTGTGCCGGGACTCTGGGAGCTGTATACCCTGTGCTGGGAGCTGTATACCCTGTGCTAGGACTCTGGGAGCTGTATACCCTGTGCTGGGAAACTGGGAGCTGTATACCCTGTGCTGGGAGCTGTATACCCTGTGCTGGGAGCTGTATACCCTGTATACCACCACTGGGGCCTGTATATACCACCACTGGGGCCTGTATATACCACCACTGGGGCTGCTGTATATACTGCTGGGGCCTGTATATACCACTGCGAAGGCCTGTATATACCACTGCGGAGGCCTGTATATACCACTGCGGAGGCTGCTGTATACCACTGGGGCTGCTGTATATACTGCTGGGGACTGTATACTACCACTGCGGAGGCCTGTATATACCACTGCGGAGGCCTGTATATACCACTGCGGAGGCTGCTGTATACCACTGGGGCTGCTGTATATACTGCTGGGGCCTGTATACTACCACTGGGGAGGCTGCTGTATACTACCACTGGGGAGGCTGCTGTATACTACCACTGGGGAGGCTGCTGTATACTACCACTGGGGAGGCTGCTGTATACTACCACTGGGGAGGCCTGTATACCACTGGGGAGCCTGTATACCACTGGGGGGCCTGTATACCACACTGCTGGGGGCTGTATACCTGTGCTGGGGTCCACCCTCGGCTTATACACGAGTCAATAGGTTTTCCCAGATTTTGGGGGCAAAAGTAGGGGGGTCGGCTTATACACGGATCGGCTTATACACGAGTATATACGGTAAACTGGGTGGCGTCAGACTGTTAACACCGATTCGGTAAGGGGGTGTGTCTTGAAGGGGGCATGTCATTGGGGGCATGTCTTGGAGGGGGCCCCGTTCAAAAGTTTGCTATGGGGCCCTGACAGTTCTAGTTACGCCCCTGATTCAGAGGATTAATAAACCTGTCGTCAGGTAGTCATCTGTATTCTGAAGCTCTGTATAACCCCACCCGACACCAATGACTGGCAATTTTATGTGTAATTGTACATAGACAGAAAGCTGCCAATCAGTCATGTGGGTGGGTTAAACAAAGCTCTACATTCATCAGAGAACTGGTAGATATGTAGCAGATAAAACAGTGATTTTATCAAAACTGCAGCAATTAGCCTGGTAAGTGACACATCACTGGAACCAGGATCTCCACATCTACATTATGCTGCTCTCAGATGGGGGAAGAAACACCTGGTGGCAGATTTCCTTTTAATCAGCTAAGTTACATTGCCCTTAATTTGCAGCCTTTTTTTTAGATCTGCCTAGGTAGATAGGTAGATAGATAGATACAGTACTGTGTAAAGGTACCGTCACACACAGCAATATTGTTAGGCAATTTCACTGGCAATTTGCTGGTTGCAGTGAAATCATGTACACATTGTTCCATTTTGTTGCCGTGTACAAATGGAACAATATTTCCATGATTTCACTGCAGCCAGCAAATTGCCAGAGAAATTGCTAGCAAAATTTCCGCGTGTGACGGTACCTTTACACAGTACTGTATCTATCTATCTATCTATCTACCTATCTATCTATCTGTGACACCCTGAGGATCCAGTTGCCACAGAGGTACTGCACCCCTTTTAGGGTATAGTATCCCCACTCACTGGTAAAAGGGGTACAGACCAGTACCAGCACACCCAGACAACACTAGGAATGATTGTAGTGGGGTTGGGTGGTGAAGGGAGTTAGAGGGAGCACTTTGGGAGGCGTGAGGTCAGAAAGAACACACGTAGATGACGTGGGACACATGACAGAGGGTATAAGTAGAGCAGGAAAGATCTAGAACATAGGAGAGACAGTTGAACAGTTGAGGAGAGAGTTGACCAGCTGAGGAGAGGCGGTTCCTCAAAGACAAAATGAGACGCCAAGTGCTGTACACTCACCTGCTTAACATCTAGGACAGTGTGATGCCTACCCGGATAGGGTTTACAATGAACTTGGTGGGACCGTACATAGTTTTTTATGTGTATTTTCTACTTTTATATATGCAACGTTAAAGTTACCGTACCTCCCGTTAAAAGGATGAAAAGCCTTCTTGTTGTTATTGTTCTTGTTACTTAGCACTACAAAATGTTTGCATGTCTTTGTACTACTGTTTTTCCTGTTCTCTTGCAGCCCGAGGACGGGCTGAATTTAAGGTGGGGGGAGAATGGCATCCCTGCAGATCCAGTCGCCACAGACGTACTGCACCCCTTTTAGGGTGTAGTATCCCAGTCACTGGTAAAGGGGATACAGACCGGTACAAGGACACCCAGATTACACTAGGAATGATTGTAGTGGGGTTGGGTGGTGAAGGAAGCAGTTAGAGGGAGCACTTGGGAGGAGTGAGGTCCAGAAGAACACATGTAGATGACGTGGGACACGTGACAAAGGGGTTTAAAAAGAGCAAGAAACATCTAGAACGTAGGAGACGACAGTGAGAAGAGAGAGAGTGACCAGCTGCGGAGAGGAGGTAGAACAGCTGAGGAGAGGCCATTGAACACCAAGGCTGAGTTGGAGGGCAGCTAGAGAACATACGCCTGAAAGGTGTCCAGAGGACTGGAGCAAGTGGGAGCTCGGCCTAAGGCTGAACCCTAGAGTAGAACATCACCCATGTAGCTCTAGGAGGAAGGGGGGTTCCCAGAGGCACGGGAAGTGAGAAATCTAACCATGGGACTCGTATCCATTGTCTAGTGCAGGCAAGTGGAGGGACTAGTCTGCAAGGTACACCGGGAACCCAAAAGACTAGTGGAGAATGACTAGCCCAGGATATGGGGACTCGGGTATCAGGACGCTCAGGAGGTCCCTTCCTTCAGTCTGGGCTGCCTGTTCTCTCTCTCCAGGCCCCCTATCTGGAAGTCTCTTTTCTCTCTCAGAGGCTCCCCATGCTCCGTCTTTCCTCAGTGTCGACTAAAACTCACTGTGTGTTCTCCCTCCTCCCCTAACTCCCCCGCTAGAGTACGGGCCCAAAACTATCTATTCTAGGTGGGTAGGTGGGAGTGCTAGGATGGGATCCTCCTACAAATCCTACATTACACTGTGACAGTGATAACCGCACACTCATTTATGGGTGCAGTACCCCAACTGTGACGCCCATGGAATACACTCGTCCGCGATTGTGGTTAACTGGGGTACCAGTAGAGTGAAATTTTCTTTTTCATTAAACAATAACAATAAAGGTACCGTCACAGCAATATTGGTTGCAATTTCACTGGCAATTTGCTGGTTGCAGTGAAATCATGGACACATTGTTCTATTTTGTGGCCGTGTACAAATGGAACAATGTGTCCATGATTTCACTGCAACCAGCAAATTGACAGTGAAATTGAACCAATATGGCTGTGTGTGACGGTACCTTTACGGGTAACATATTTACATTTTCAGGCATTGTGTTTCATCCCTTTATGGGAGGCACCAAACTTAGAACGTTGCATAGTATATAAGAGAATATATATATAAAAAAACATTATTAACAGGGGATTCTTCTGCCTCACGGGGACCGGGGACCGATAACTGCGCGGACCCAGTGGTAGCTATTGTCCAGCACAGTCCAGTGTGTCTTATCACCGCTGGGCCGCTAGGGGTTAAACATTTTTATTTAACAAGGTCAGAGTTCTCATGACAGTTTATGAGTCTCAATAGGGCAAAAAGGACGAAAAGGGTGGTCAGTACAAATTATGCACACTTCAAAGAAAAATAAAAACTATGTACAGTTCAAGTTCTTGTTGGAAACAGTAACTCAAAGGTGGGCTACTCTGATGGCAAATCATCCCATGGGTCCCGCATGCCTCTCATAGGTAACCTGGTCTCCACGTTACAGATCTCAATCCGGGTGACCGCGGCGTAGATGGGGCTCTACATCTCATCGCCCCACAAAGATATCGTCTTTTATGCCGGTTTCACGTATAAACCTCCACCCTTCCCCATAGCGGAACGACACAACAGTACCTATCTTTCTCAGTTCTGTAGGTAATGGGGGTTGTAGACAGGCTTCGTCTCTTGAGTGGTGGAACTCCATTTCAAGTCACCACCAGTCCTCCCGACGGTGTTGTTGGGCCGCCTGAGCTGGGAAACACTGACCTGGGGAGAGTATGCTGGCACGGCACTGACGTTGGTCCGAAGCCCTTGCGGGGCCCCCCGTCATTGCTCCCAGGTACTCCACCACGCTGCCTCTGGGGTGTAGCCTACGGTGCCTCATGAGCCATAGTCTGGGTCATCCACGTCGGGATCCTCCTCCACGGAACCGGTCGAGTCGTAGTCCCCTTCCTCAGCCTCGACGATGATGTCTGGTTTCAGGACAAATTCAACCACGTCCTGGACCTGGAGTTGGTAGGGCTGGCTGGTGGGTCCAAGGACATCCATCTGGACCCCTGCCTCCTGGGTCTGCACAGGTGGTTTCGCTGCCAGGACCTCCTCCACAGCTCCTGCAATGGCCGCTGCCTCTCTTGCTTATCGGTCCATCGCCCGGGACATCAACTCTACAGGCCGGGTGGCACTCCAGCTGCGGACCACCCACTCCATCGTCTGCACCAGGTTGTCCTGCAACTCTTGGAAAGCCTCACTCCAGAACTCTGCATCTCCCTCATTGGTCAGGAGGGAAACCGAGTCCAGGTTCCTGTGGGCAATACGGGCCTGCAGCTCCACCTCGCGCATGAAGTCCGTTCAACGGGTCGCCATTGCACCAGGTATTACACGTTGTTCCTCGTGTCCTTCTCTTCCGGTTTGTCCTCTTATGGCCTTTTGGCGGTTCCCCGCTGCCGCCAGCAGCGGGCCAAGTGACTCACCGTAGCCGGGTTGTTCAGGTCTCAGGCGCTGCTTCACTTGTCATAGTTCCGTGCCTGAGGCTGTGGGACCCGATGGTCAATTGAAAGGGCTGGAGAATTGGAATACTAAAGTCTTGTTTGTCTCTTGACGCCAACCTGTGGGTGTCCGGTGATGGCACCGGCGCTGCTAGGGCCTCTGGGGGATGTGCGGCAGCTAGATAGGATGCTCCCCACAGGATGAGCAGTAGTCCACGGGGCCAGGAGTTGCACTGGATGGAATACGGCAGCTCTGCCAGCTTGATGAATGCAAGGGTTAATAACAGTTCTAACAGAAAAAGGCACTGACACGATGCTCCTCTGCAACGGGTCTTTACTGTAGTTCCTGTACGATACACGGTATCACTGTTCTATAGGTAACGGACCGGGTGGTCTCAGTGGTGAACAGTCTCTGTCCAAAGCTCCACAGTGTTCCTCTGTTACTAGCTGTCCTGTTATTGTTGCTGATGCTGTCTTATTGTACCAGGTCGGGATACTGGGGTTTCTCTATTTGGTTGCCTGTTCCATGTTATTCAACCAGCTACAAAGGGTCCTAAACTCCGTGGCGAGTATCCCCCTGGGAAGTCTGCAGAAGTTGCGGCTTTAGTGAGGCGCTCCTATAAAGCTATTCAGTCACTCCGGTTTTGCAGAGCAGCGATAAACGACTGCCGACTTCGGAACCAGTGTCCGATAGGACTGGGCTCGGGTATCTTTTGGACCCGTTGCTTGGACGCTTGCCCACTTTCCTGTCTGGGTCACTGCTTGTTGGTGCGCTCCCAGTTAGACTGTCTAGACCTCCGTCCTTGAGCCTGTCTCTCCCACGTTCTTCTAACTTCTCTTATCCTCCTTTCCCCACACTACACCTTACACTCCTCCCACCAGGACCTGATTGGTCCTCTGCCTCTAAGTGGTGTATGTGGTACATGGAGCTTTGGATTTAACTTGTTCACCCCTGGGACGGACGATATTGCATCTTCTGTTAGGGATGCAATACCTTCCTGCGACGCACTCGTTGCGGGGCACCACACAAGCAGGAGGCCCAAAGAGAAGCTGAAGAGGCGGAGTGGCAGGCTAAATGGTTTGCCATGGAGGAGCGGAACCTGCAAGAAAAGCAGTGGGTTCGCCGATCCAAAGCAGCAGAGTGGGGCCCGATCTGTCAGGGTTCTGTGGCACCCCATGGGTTAATATGCCACAATAACACCACATAGGTTCTCTCCCCACTACACACTGACAAACACTAGCACCTCTGGGCCAGGAGAGGGAGCACCACCTGCTCCCTTAAATACTCCTGCTCATGAAGGAGAGCTCAGACCGTACAGCACGATGCAGTACTGTGAAGAGCACAAGTTAGTGCAGAACTTAGTGCAGGCCCAGCAAGGGTCAGAGGAACAGGAGAACTACAGACAGAGGAACACGTCTGGGAGCTGGAGTGACACTTTCACTTGCCCCAGAAGAGCGCACGGAACGGACACTGGATCCGATACTGTGTCTGGCACCCACAGCACAGTGAATCCAGGAACAGTGGGATCTCTAGATGCCCCTAGTACCAGTGCAAAGCAACACGGAGGGGTCAGCACAGCACAGAGGACTCAAGTTGCCTAGCCAAGTGGTACCAGCAGAACACAGAGAAAGAGTGAGAAGTCCCTGTAAATACACCCCTTTTATTTGCCAGGGCCCGGGAAACGGACCGGACCAGGACCACCCGAGACGTCCCCCGCAGCAGACATGGTCCGGTACCGAGTACCCTCATCCCAGTGGGCTCGACAAACCTGGCGTCATGAACAGGATCTACCGTGCCCGTTAAAATGGGCAGCGTGTGCCGTGATTGATGTGAAAACCGTTTTTGAACCGCTCCATCTGAACTGTATTTTTGAGAATCCGCAATATTGGAGCGCGCGGCGCGCGGGAAAGAGAGGGGGCGTTACCTTGCATTGGCGCGAATTCAGCCTCCTCCCTTGGTGCTGACGACATCCGGCGGGGAAGAAGATCCCTGCTGCACCCCAGAACCTTCCATAGACATCCGGACGGAAGCGGAAGACGGAGGGCGGATATTAACTAAGGGGGCCCAAGATGTCGCAGCCCGGTGCACGAGACGGTGACGGAGCAGCCAGTGAAGCTGAAGCGCCGGACCCAGCGATAGTACACGGCGGTGCAGCGGCGCAAGGAACAGCATCCATAATGCCATTCCTGATGCCGTATACTCCAGGGGCAATGTAGCTGCCCCAATACTCCGGTGAGCCTAATACATTAACTGACTTTATGCTAAAGATAAAAGAGTATTATGTGATGTATCCCCTCACTGAAGCCCAGCATGTAGGAATGATAATGGGACAATTAACGGGCAATGCACGGCGTGAGGTTGCGTCCTGGCTGGACACAGATAAGGACACTGTAGAGCATCTAGTAGCCAGACTGAAAGCAACTTTTGAATCTGCTGCTGATACCCGGGCTAAGATGAGGTTCTTTGCATGCCACCAGAAGCCTAAACAGAGTGCCAGAGACTTTGCCTTGAACCTGCAGGAAGCACTCAGAGCCCTTAAACTGGCAGAACCTGCTTTAGCCCCGGGAGCTGATAAAATGCTATTTGACCAATTTATATAGGGCCTCCATTCCCCTTCCCACCGAGGACAGTTAAGCATGATACTGCTGCAGAACCCTGACATGACATTTACTGAGCTGAAAGATAGAGCTATCCGTTTGCAGCAGCTGGAAGAGCCACGGGAACTATCAACTGTCCCGGACACTGCAGCAGCACCTCAGCAGCCGGCAGCACCAGCGATATCTGCTATGTCAGCAACTGCTGCTGAGACTGGAGAACTGATTTCTAATGCTGCCCTCAACCAAAAGCTAGATGCCCTGACAGACACCGTGATCTCCATGGCCAAGGTCATCAAGGAACTGTGAGAGTCAAAGCCTGCACCCAAGATCGAGTTTGCAACCATCAGAGAGGATGTCCCGTGGATGAGGCCCAGGAGATACCCAGCAGCAAAAGGAGACGACCCAGCGATCGCTACCAATAAAATGGACAGCCCATTTGCCGCCGTTGGTAGAAGCCAGGCCATCTTGCTCGTGAGTGTCCTTTAAACGACGATGCCCTGGGCAGGCGGGCCGCTCCCCAGGAATGAACGCTCAAGGCCCCTCAGCCTGGTATGACAAATTCGTGGGAGCAAAGCCGGTGATCCCTATTGTGTTGGATGGCATTCCCTTTAGTGCCTTGCTGGATACCGGGTCCTAAATAACATCAATCCCACATGTTCTATATAAAAGGTACTGGGCTGATTCAGACATTACTAATGCGCCAGATGACTTTAACTTTGATGTATGGGCTAGTAATGGACAGTTAGTACCAAAGGTCGGATTTAGAGAGATGAATATTCAGGTTGGGAAGGTAGAATTGCAGAACCAGGGTATTATAATCATATATGTTAACCGGCGAGAACGTGAACCAGTGATGCTGATTGGAATGAATGTAATTGAGAAATGTTTTTCCGAAGTGTTAAGTGTTTTGCAGCAAATCGCCGAGACTGCCAGAATCGGACAACAGAGGCTTCTGCACAAAGAGATCAAAGCCTTGATGTTGAAGCAACAGGTAGAAATCTCCGGAGGTGAGATCGGCAGTGTACGAGTAAGTGATCCAATACCCATTGTAATTCCTCCCAAAAACTGAAATGTTGGTATGGTGTAGAGCCACAATAGGCATTAAAGGGCGAGACTATCAGGCCCTGGTAGAACCCGTGTACTCAGACAGCAGACCCACCATACTCACTGCTAGAGGAGTAGTTGACATACACAGGGGAAGAGTGCCATTACGCCTATTGAACTGCGGAGAAGACGAGGTCACATTACCTAAGTAGGCTACCATGGCTAAGTTATACATGGTTGATAACAATAACATCACAGCCGCCGAGCCCTTGAACCCGTCATGTCAGGCGGATGACAATGGCTCAGAGGAGAAGCTGGAGGATTGGTGCAAAAAGTTGCATGTAGGTACCAGTTCTACACCTCCCCGTCACAAGCATGGAGTATACCGGGTAGTGAAAGAATATGAGCAAATATTCAGTAAACACCCGTTAGACTTTGGGCAGATTAAAGGGGTAGAGCACACTATACCCACAGGTAACCATCAGCCTATAATAGAGAGGTATAGACCCTTACCACCAGCTTACTACCAAACCACCAAAGACATGCTCAGAGAAATGAAATCTGCAGGGGTAATAAGAGACAGTTGTAGCCCCTGGGCAGCACCTCTAGTGTTAGTTAAAAAGAAGGATGGGACCATGAGAATGTGCATATATTACCGGCAGATTAATCGCATCACACATAAGGACGCATACCCATTACCTAGGATTGAGGAGTCATTAGCTGCATTAAAATCTGCTAACTACTTTTCCACGCTTGATCTGACTAGTGGGTACTGGCAGGTTCCTGTGGCCGAGGCCAACAAGGAGAAGACAGCGTTTACTACGCCGATGGGCCTCTGTGAGTTTAATTGTATGCCGTTCGGACTCTGCAACGCACCCGGGACCTTCCAACGTCTGATGGAGAGCTGCTTAGGACACAAGAACTTCGAAACTGTACTCCTGTACTTAGATGATGTCATAGTCTATTCCAAGACGTATGAGCAACATCTACAAGACCTGACAGAAGTGTTCGAAGCTTTGTCCAAATATGGCATGAAGATCAAGCCATCCAAGTGTCACCTTCTCAAACCAAAGGTACAGTACCTCGGACATGTCGTGAGTTCAGAGGGAGTAGCACCGGATCCTGATAAAGTCACAGTGATAAGGGATTGGCCAAGACCTACGAACGTAAAAGAAGTGAGGCAATTCCTGGGCCAGGTAGGTTATTATAGAAGATTTATCAGAGGATTCACGAGGCTAGCAGCTCCTCTGCAAGACATTCTGGTGGGACGATCGAAGAAGTCTTCATCCTGTAATTTCCTGACACGGTGGGATGAGGAAAGAGAAGATTCCTTCAACAAGCTGAAAAGTGCATTGACGGGAGAAGAGATCCTGGCATACCCTGATTACCATCAACCCTTCATTCTGTACACGGATGCCAGCAACGTGGGACTGGGAGCTGTATTGTCACAGATGCAAGGAGGCAAAGGGAGAGTTATTGCCTTTGCAAGTAGGAAGCTCCGGCCTACAGAAAGAAATCCCGAGAACTACAGCTCCTTCAAGTTAGAGCTACTGGCAGTAGTTTGGGCTGTGACTGAACGTTTTAAACATTACTTGGTAGGTGCAGAATTCACCATCTACACGGATAACAACCCGTTGACTCACCTGGATACAGCGAAACTAGGAGCTCTGTAGCAGCGATGGATAGCCTGGCTATCTAATTACAACTTTGTCATCAAATACAGAGCAGGTCGCAAGAACGGGAACGCAGGTGCCTTGTCACGGATGCCGCACCTGAAAGACGTGGAAGAAGAACCGGAAGAGTTGGAAGAGATTGAACCTTTCATCGTTCAAAGGTACAAGAATCAACCCGGCGCCTACCAAAGAAAGCAGGAAGTAAATCTTAACCCGTTAAGACACTATGGATGGGCCGAAGCCCAAGATAATGATCCAGCCGTGAAGCTAGTGAAAAAACTGCTTATGCAACAACGTGCACACCTTGATCAGAATGCCCCAGCTGAAGCTGTACAGCTATGGAAAGATAGAGGCAAGTTGTTTCTGCATCAAGGGAAGCTCTGCAGAACGCATACCAATCCTAAAACGCATGAACTGGTCTGGTAGATAATCGTGCCCAAGCGAGCCACTCAGATGGTCTTAGAAGCTTATCATGACGGCGCAGGTCATTTCGGATGGAAGAAGTTAGAAGCAATCCTGAGAGAAAGATTCTATTGGGCTGGCATGAGAAGATCCATTGAACGTTGGTGTAGAGTATGTGCCGCATGCAACCTCAGAAGGAAAGATCCACAGAAAGCTCCGCTTTAACCAATAGTAACCAAGCAGCCACTCGAGCTAGTCGCATTAGATCACGTCAAGTTGTCACCAAGCCGGTCAGGCTATGTCTATGCCTTAACCATCGTGGACCATTACTCACGCTTCTTAGTGGTGGTACCTGTTAAAGATCTAACAGCGAAGACGGCAGCAAAAGCCTTCCAGACGCATTTCTGTAGACCACATGGTTACCCAGAACAAGTCCTTGCAGACCAAGGTCCAGCTTTTGAATAAGAACTATTCAAGGAATTCTGCAATATGTACGGTTGTAAGAAGATTCGCACAACAACGTATCATCCTCAAACAAATGGTTTATGCGAGAAGATGAATCATATTGTAATTGAACTGTTAAAGACCATACCAGAATCAGAAAGAAACCAGTGGCCAGATAAATTACCTGACTTGGTAGACTTATACAACCATGTTCCAGTGAGTTCTACAAACTGCACTCCAGCATACCTTATGCGTGCAAGACCCGGTAAATTACCAATTGATCTAGAAATGGGAATTGTAAAACCAGATACAGAAGTAGAAGAAGAAGCAGATTGGGATACCAAACGTCAGAAACAGTATCAACAAGTCTAAGAATGCGTAGAAAGAAACTTACAGCAAGCAAGAGCAAGACAAGAGAAGAATTTTAACAAACATGCTCAAGCAATGCCATTACACACTGGTGATCAAGTTCTCAAGAGAAAGAGACGCACTAACAAACTGGATAATCAGTGGAAACCGTCCCATACACAGTCTTATCATCTAATCTAGACAATGTTAAAACCTGTTTGATAAGTAAAGATGAAGGAAGAACTTCAGCAGTTGTATCTCGTGATCAGCTTAAATTGTGTCCTGAAACACTGCAGACACCTGAAGTCGTAGAACCCGTACAGGTCCAACCTATCCAAGAAAAAGAAGAAGTATTCCACACGGTACTAGGAGATTTCCCTAAAACATGGCCGAATTACCATGGAGCAGTTGTCGTCCCAATGATTGCATTCCCTTCAATGGTGGAACCAAAACCAGAACCCGTGTTACCAGAACCCGTGTTACCAGAACCTGTGTTACCTGAAGAAGACCCAAGACTTGAAGAACTGGAAGTATAATCTGAAGAGGAAGAACAAATTCCTGATCCTAGTGAACTTGCCAGTCCTGCAGTCAGATCACCATCTGTCATAGTACCAAGCACAACACGTAGGTACATGCCCATTAGCACTAGCAGCCCACGTGCAAGCAGTATACTCGTTTTACGCAGATCAGAGCGTAGTACCCAAGGGCAGTTACCAGTTAGGTACAGAGAGTAAAATGTCATTAAAATGTGTAATGTAAATAAGTTTGTTTAAATGTAAAGTAAAGTAAATTGAACCTGGTAGACTGTGTCCAAAAGGGTGGAGGAACTGGATTGACCTCCATGTATATTAAGTTAGGGAAATAAAGTGCCTGGGGGTGGTGTAGCGAATCCAGGCCTCCTAAGCAGAAATGCCCGTGGACAAATGTATATAGTTGTTGCAACGTTAAAAAAGCCCAGTATCTACAGAGACTATCCTGTATGAACTTTGAACTTTTCTCCTTATTCATTTATGGACCATACATACCACAGACTGGTTGTGGTAAGAACTCTTTTGTGAATACATGTATCAGCCAGGAGGCAATAGACTAAACCCCCGGAAAGACTGCTTTTTGACTTTTTGGACTCTTTTTCACATTCTAGTGATTTTTGTACTTTTTACTTTTAAGTCTTTGTTAATATTAATTGTGTTTAACTGTTGTTTACTTGTTTTTTCTACAGTCCCGGAGTACTGTATTTAACTAAGGGGGAATGTGGCACCCCATGGGTTAATATGTCACAATAACACCACATAGGTTCTCTCCCCACTACACACTGACAAACACTAGCACCTCTGGGCCAGGAGGGGGAGCACCACCTGCTCCCTTAAATACTCCTGCTCATGAGGGAGAGCTCAGACCGTACAGCACGATGCAGTACTGTGAAGAGCACAAGTTAGTGCAGAACTTAGTGCAGGCCCAGCAAGGGTCAGAGGAACAGGAGAACTACAGACAGAGGAACACGTCTGGGAGCTGGAGTGACACTTTCACTTGCCCCAGAAGAGCACACGGAACGGACACCGGATCCGATACTGTGTCTGCCACCCACAGCACAGTGAATCCAGGAACAGTGGGATCTCTAGATGCCCCTAGTACCAGTGCAAAGCAACACGGAGGGGTCAGCACAGCACAGAGGACTCAAGTTGCCTAGCCAAGTGGTACCAGCAGAACACAGAGAAAGAGTGAGAAGTCCCAGCAGCTTAGGTAGACGCAGCAGTCAGGACACACACACAGCGTAACACGAGGAAGCTGACGACCCGGACAGGGTGGGAAGAGAGCTTAGCCCCATTACAGACTCCGTGGACTATAACCTGCAACAACATCTGCAGTAAAGCTTTGGAAAACAGCAAAACTGTGAGTCTGTGTATTGATTGCAACCTTTGCCCTACATTCAGTAACAGAGAGCTCCCACCTACAGAGCTACCAGCCTGTCAGCTCTGCACACGGATTAGAAGAGGCTGCAGCAACAGGAGAAGAGGAGAATTGCACTTTTGACTACTAAACGTGAGTGTGTGTCCTTTAACCCCGTCTTCACCATTCATATACATTATAGACTATACCATCACTGCCCCGGGGAATACAGTTCTAACCACTGGAACTATTACACCTTAGCTGCCATTCCATCATCCCCGAGGTTCTGTAGCAGCGGCGGCCCCATCACTGGCCGCATATGGTGGGTGGCATCACGACTGACAATCCCCTGTAAATACACCCCTTTTATTTGCCAGGGCCCGGGAAACGGACCGGACCAGGACCACCCATGACTTCCCCCGCAGCAGACACGGTTTGGTACCGAGTACCCTCGTCCCAGTGGGTTCGACAGTTCCGTAGTCCGGTTAAACCAGGACATAGGCTGGGGGTTCGTCAAGGAGCGGAGTAGTGACCGAGAACTCTTTATAACCCGGCGGGATGTTGAATCCCACCTGCCGGAGGGTCACCTTGGTCGTGACCTGCAGCCTAGCAACAGAGTCACCTTTACCCAGCACTTGGGAGAGCGGGGATGGTATGCCCTGGATATCCACCTAGTAAAGGACGAGCCACCCGCTTATACAGGTCTTTGAGCCTGCCATGCCTGTATGGAGCAGGTAACCCCAGAGAATGGGGACTCAGGTGTATGGACTGGCCCATGTATATTTTCTGGAGTGCGGTTTACGAAAGGCAATAAAAAGGACATTGGTCTGTTCGGATATATTTCCGTTGCTGTGTAGATTGTTTTTGTGCTGCCAAGTGGGTGGAACCCCACCCTGCTTACTGATCGCTATGCCACAGTTTATAATGTCTAGAGTAACTATGTTTATATGTGGTTGTGAATATGTATATTGTCTCATTTAGAGTAGAATTTTTGCATGCAAATTATGTGATAAAAGACTGAGTGGCTATGGACTATGTGTAGCTCGGACTAAAATGTAAATATTAAGCACCCCGTGTGCTCCATGTTGGTTTTTAGAGCCGACGTGTCAGTAAGACCGCTACGAAAAAAACCCCACTGGCATGGCCAAAGAATCGGTCTCTTTCACCCTGACTCCACACCCAGGAAATGTGCTGGGGTTTTACTTGTGGTGGGTTCCCCAAAGACAAAGGGAAACACCAAGTGCTGGACACTCACCTGCTTAACATCTAGGACAGTGTGATGCCTACCTGGAAAGGGTTTGCACTGAACTTGGCGGGACTGTAAATAGTTATTTATGTGTATTTTCTACTTTTATATATGCCATTTTAAAGTAACCGTATCTCCCGCTAAGGGGATGAAATACCTACTTGTTGTTATTGTTCTAGTTACAGTTGTGGTCAAAAGTATTGACACCCCTACAATTCTGTCAGACTTTACCCAGTTTCTTCCTGAAAATGATTGCAATCACAAATTCTTTGGTATTATTATCTTCATTTAATTTGTCTTCAATGAAAAAACACAAAAAGAACTGTCCTAAAGCCAAATTGGATCTAATTCCACACCAAACATAAAAAGGGGGTGGACAAAAGTATTGGCACTGTTAGAAAAATCATGTGATGCTTCTCTAATTTGTGTCGCTAACAGCACCTGTAACTTACCTGTGGCACCTAACAGGTGTTGGCAATAACTAAATCACACTTGCAGCCAGTTGACATGGATTAAAGTTGACTCAACCTCTGACCTGTGTCCTTGTGTGTACCACATTGAGCATGGAGAAAAGAAAGAAGACCAAAGATCTGTCTGATGACTTGAGAAACCAAATTGTGAGGAAGCATGAGCAATCTCAAGGCTACAAGTCCATCTCATAAGACCTGAATGTTCCTGTGTCTACCGTGCGCAGTGTCATCAAGAAGTTTAAAGCCCATGGCACTGTGGCTAACCTCCCTAGATGTGGACAAAAAGAAAAAATTGATGAGAGATTTCAACACAAGATTGTGCGGATGGTGAATAGAGAACCTTGACTAACATCCAAACAAGTTCAAGCTGCCCTGCAGTCCGAGGGTACAACAGTGTCAACTCGTACTATCCGTTGGCGTCTGAATGAAAAGGGACTGTATGGTAGAATACCCAGGAAGACTCCACTTCTTACCCCGAGACATAAAAAAGCCAGGCTGGAGTTTGCCAAAACTTACCTGAGAAAGCCTACAACGTTTTGGAAGAATGTTCTCTGGTCAGATGAGACAAAAGTAGAGCTTTTTGGGTAAAGGCATCAACATAGAGTTTACAGAAGAAAAAAAGAGGCATTCAAAGAAAAGAACACGGTCCCTACAGTCAAACATGGTGGAGGTTCCCTGATGTTTTGGGGTTCCTTTGCTGCCTCTGGCACTGGACTGCTTGATCGTGTGCATGGCATTATGAAGTCTGAAGACTACCAACAAATTTTGCAGCATAATATAGGGCCCAGTGTGAGAAAGCTGGGTCTCCCTCAGAGGTCATGGGTCTTCTAGCAGGACAATGACCCAAAACACACTTCAAAGAGCACTAGAGAAAGCACTGGAGACTTCTAAGGTGGCCAGCAATGAGTCCAGACCTGAATCCCATAGAACACCTGTGGAGAGATCTAAAAATGGCAGTTTGGAGAAGGCCCCCTTTAAATATCAGGGACCTGGAGCAGTTTGCCAAAGAATAATGGTCTAAAATTCCAACAGAGCATTGTAAGAAACTCATTGATGGTTACCGGAAGTGGTTGATCGCAATTATTTTGGCTAAAGGTTGTGCAACCAAGTATTAGGCTGAAGGTGCCAATACTTTTGTCTGGCCCATTTTTGGAGTTTTGTGTGAAATGATCAATGTTTTGCTTTTTGCTTCATTCTCTTTTGTGTTTTTTCATTGAAGACAAATTAAATGAAGATAATAATACCAAAGAATTTGTGATTGCAATCATTTTCAGGAAGAAACTGAGTCATATCTGACAGAATTGCAGGGGTGTCAATACTTTTGGCTACAACTGTATTTCCAAGGCTGAGTGAAGCAAAGATTCATTTTATTTTTGATATTCTATCTCTCACTGTTAAAATTAACCTACCCTTAAAATGATAGACTGTTCATGTCTTTGTCTGTGGGCAAACTTACAAAATCAGCAAGAGGTCAAATACTTATTCCCCCACTGTGTATATGTGCAGGAAGTTAATGAGTTACAGAACCTAAAGTTAGTTTAGTAGCAGCGTCACACATGTACGGTATGAAGTATGGAGGCTCCATGTTCAGAGTTGGGGGGAACACGCAAAGACCGGAAGTGAGGAAAAGACTGTGATTGATGGCTTATGTGCAGGCACTAGAAGTGGTATTACCAGTACTGTACTGTATCTGTGCAGGGAGGAAGGTATAATACTGTAGGGATGGGGGGAAGGAGAGCTCATACTGTACTGTATCTGTGTATGGAGGGAGGTACAGCACTGTAGAGGGGGGGAGGAGAGCTCATACTGTACTGTATCCGTGTATGGAGGAAGGTACAGCACTGTAGAGGGGTGGGGAGAGCTCATACTCTACTGTATCTGTGTAGGGAGGAAGGGACAGCACTGCAGAGGGGTGGGGAGAGTTCATATTGTACTGTATCTGTGTAGGGAGGGAGGTACAGCACTGTAGAGGGGTGGGGAGATCTCATACTGTACTGTATCTGTGTATGGAGGGAGGTAGCACTGTAGAGGGGTGGGGAGAGCTCATACTGTACTGTATCTATGTAGGGAGGAAGGAACAGCACTGTAGATGGGGGGAGGAGGGCTCATACTATACTGTATCTGTGTATGGAGGCAGGTACAGCACTGTAGAGGGGTGGAGGAGAGCTCATACTGTACTGTATCTGTGTAGGGAGGGAGGTACAGTACTGTAGAGGGGTGGGGAGAGCTCATACGGCACTGTATCTGTGTAGGGAGGGAGGTACAGTACTGTAGAGGGGTGGGGAGAGTTCATACTGTACTGTATCTGTGTAGGGAGGGAGGTACAGTACTGTAGAGGGGTGGGGAGAGCTCATACTGTACTGTATGTGTAGGGAGGGAGGTACAGTACTGTAGAGGGGTGGGGAGAGCTCATACTGTACTGTATCTGTGTAGGGAGGGAGGTACAGTACTGTAGAGGGGTGGGGAGAGTTCATACTGTACTGTATCTGTGTAGGGAGGGAGGTACAGTACTGAAGAGGGGTGGGGAGAACTTGTACTGTACCTTATCTTGCTCTTATACCAAGTTTCAATTTCTTAAAAATGTTAGCTTGTCCTGTAAAATGCTCTCAGGCCAAGTTACTTGTAATCCAAGGTTCCATTGTATTTATTTGTAGTAGTAAAAGGAAAATTCTTTAATATCATAGAAACAAGATGCAACTTAAAATTTTTATTTAGAAACTACCTAACAATATAAATGGGTAAGGAAAAAAATGATTTTCTACCCATAAAATGTGTTTATTGAAGTATAAGTCATTTAAGTCAACAAGCATTACCCGTATATTATTTACATAAGTTAATTAACCCCTTCATGACCCGGGAATTTTTTGTTTTTCATTTTTGTTTTTTGCTCCCCTGCTTCCAAGAGCCATAACGTTTTTATTTTTCTGTCAAAATAGACATATGACAGCTTGTTTTTTGTGGGACGAGTTGTACTTTCATATGCAATAATTTATTTAACCATATAAAATTGCAAAAAAAAGTGCAATGACACGTTTGTTTTTTGGGTATTTTAGTCGCCATGTTCACTATATGGTAAAACCGACATGACGGGGTGATGCCTCGCTTCGGTACGAGTTCGTAGACACCCAACATGTATACCTTTACTGGTATATAGGTGGTGAAAAAAAATTCAGAAGTTTGAAATAAAAAAGAAAACAGACTTTTTGCGCCTTGTTCTGCGACCCGTAGCGTTCTCAATTTTCAGGATCTGGGGCTGTGTGATAGCTTATTTTTTGCGTCTTGAGCTGATGTTTCTAATGATACAATATTTGGGGGGATCCGCAGTTTTGATCCGTTATTGCATTTTCTGGGCATATAGAGTGGTCACAGGAGCCCCAAATACATCATGTATAAGGTGGTGGGCAGGGGTTAGAACGACTAAAGGGGGTGCCAGGTTCACATTAAAGGGAACCTGTCAGCTCTTTTTGAAATTCCAGCCTCCTGTGGAACTCTGATGCGCCGGCCGGAACTTCATATCCAGCCCGGTGCATTATGGGGGCTGATCACGTGTTCGGCCCGGCTTCAATATGCACACTGCACATGTGCCGGAGCCTGGCCGAACACGTGATCAGCCCCCATAATGCACCAGGCTGGATATGACAATCCAAACGACCATGGCTTGCCCCCCCCAGTTTTGATCCTGGGTACGCCCATGTGTCCCAGCATGCGTTGTCAAGCTGCAATTTGTGCTCTATTGTCCAGACTTCCATAAAAATGAGTGCGGACCTTGATCTGCGCAGCCTCTGCGCCCATTTTCTGGATGTCTGGACACTAGAGCAATAATTGCAGTTTGGCAATGCATGCTGGGACATGGACAATGGCGGTGCTCACCGGATGCCGTAAACTCCCCCAAGCAGCTCTGGGCATTGCCCCCATCCTCTGTGGATCTGTGAAACCTGCCTCTGGCACACCCGCTCCACCCCTGCAACCCACCCTCCGTTAGCCATGGTGGGTACAGCATGTAGGGACTATGTATCACCAGGATTGGGGGCTGCTATGTACCACCAGGATGGGGAGCTGCTAATATGATTATAAGATGGACACTGGCATTATAACACTGACCCCGTTTAACATTAAAAATTACTTTTTTCTCTTTTCCTTCACCAATTTGGGGTGTGTTTTATAAAATGGTGTTTATAAAAGGAAAAATTCAAGTGTCCTGATTTGGGGGATCATCCTGCTGTCCGTGAGCCTGTGCTGCACTTGCACCATTCTATGGGTATAGTATCTGTACACTGATGTAAATCTCTTTAGGCTTTTCGTGACTGATACTATGCCCTTGCATCTGTGAACTATTTTATGTTGTGTTTGTTATAGACTTGCATAATTAGCTGGCTGCCATCTATATTATGTGTAATTCTGGGGGCTGTTTGTTCTGCTGCACATGCACATGCACTTCACTTAGGTATTTTTCAGATTATGACCAGTGTTCATTCACGACAGACTGTAACTTTCTATTGTATGGTATTCCTGCCATTAATATCACTTTCGATCTATTATGATCACTGTGCTCGATTGTGTAGGATTTCTGTACTACTATGGTGCTTATGTACATGCTAGCTCACTTGCACTTGTCACTTTTATCCTTTGTGATGTGATTTTTTTCAGCTAATTTGTGCTCTTTTTAATAAAAAATATACTATTTGCTCTCCAATTTACTCCATTTCCTCTGGTTTTTCTATACTGGTTCTGGAGTTGCTGTGAATCTGGTGACTATCAGTCCACCAGTCTCATAAGTATTTTTGTATTGACTTATATATTCTATATGCCGCAGTCATAGGGCCAGGGTACTCGGACAATCCAGTGCAACAGTCTCTGGATCATGGTTGCGTCTCCTGAAGCCGTAGCTTTGACCGTACGTTGTTAAGTGAATTATTTACAGGGGAGAAAGTTTATGGTTTGTCGTGACGCCAACTGAGGTTTCTGGTCAGGGATCACCGGTGCTACAGGATACATGGTGATGCAGCTAGATGAAGCACCAGACTGAGCAGGAGCAGGCCCATGAGAGTAGTAGTAGGTGTAGAGTAGAGGAAATAGTAGGGGTTAGAGTGATGGGTGGCGGTTCTCCAGGTGGGAGCAGGACAGCGCAGGAAGGACCGGACGACACAAAGTTTTTGTGGTTCTTACCATATACTGATTATTCAGTGGAGTTACGGCCCAGCTGGGGTATTTAGTCCAAAAAGTGCACAGCCTGGCCAGCCCAGAAGTATTCAGAGTCCACTTTGCCAAAACAAGGGCTATTTGGTATTCCTTGCTATTTTCTTCACTCTAACACTTGTTACTCCTGTCCTCTCCTAAGTATTCTGTGGTTGCCAATGCCAGCAGGCAGGTGATAGCCTTGCTGGTTCTCTTACCCTATGTAGTTCCTTGCGCCTGGGGACTGTACTTGAAGCCCAGTGACCTCCAGTTTCACGGTTGGTCCTGAAATATCCATACTGAATTGGGCAGGTACCCCTTCTGGAGCTAGCTCCTCTGCCCGGCTGGAACAGCCAGGCAGAGGAGCTTCATTCATGTCCATTGGCCTGAGAATAGAACTTAACTCCATGTGTAGTACTACCGGTAGCTTCCTCAGTTTCCCGACTGGATCTCACTAGAGCTGTCTCCTTCTGCCACCTACCCCTAACCTAACTCCTCCATCCAACCAGTAGGTTGTGACTGCCCTGAGAGTGGGTTTATTCTACCCAGCACCTGACCTGGAGTTTGGATTGTGTTGGGTGCAAATGGGGGTCTCAGCAAAGCTTTCCCCTCTTACCTCTCGGCATGAATTTGAATTGCATGCAGTACCATTAGTGTCAGCGAAACACAGGGGCACCACATATATCTGTTTGTTTGTATCTAGACATTTCCACTAATTGTTGATTAGTCTTGCACACCAGTTTTATAATAATAATGGGGATTTTAGCTCATTCCTTCCCACAGATCAGCTTCTCCGCTATTATATTGGTACGGTAGTTTTCTTCCATAAACTGCTCATTTTTGAACCTTTCACAACATTTCTACAGTAATGATGTCAGGACTTTGACTTTGGCCATTACAAAATGTTAACTTTATTCTTCTCTGACCATTCTTCTGTAGAATGACTTGTGTGCTTTGAACCATTGTCATACTGAGCAGGATTTAGCTCATGGACAAGTGTCCTGATATATTCTTTTAGAGTTTGCAGGCATGATTAATAATTCATTGTTCTATCAAAAATGGCAAGCCGCCCTGACCCAGATGAAGCAAACCCGGACCCAACCATGATGCCACCACAATGTTTCACAGAAGATATGAGGTTTTAATACATAAAGAAAAAAGGAATCAATGCATGCTAATACATACATATAACAAACAGACAAAAAAAGATTGTACATAATCAAGGATGTATTATATGCTCATACACCAATAATCAAGCTCAATAAGAAAATATGATAACAAAATTGTGGTGGCTCATTATAGGAGCAAAAAGCAACAACCATATCGGCATCTTAGGAATTATCTGCGCATTCTTATGATGAAACAAAATTTGCATAGAATAGCTATGTACTTCCATTTAGGTACCTGACTTAAGGAGTCTTTTACACTAGCTGCTCACCTCGATACACGTGAGGACACTTCAGTCTAGTAACTACACTGAAGTGTCCTCACGTGTATCTAGGTGAGCAGCTAGTGCAAAAGACTCCTTAAGTCAGGAACCTAAATGGAAGTATGACATGGTATGGGTACCGACACATAACACTACAATAAGTAAAGGAGTAGAGAAGAATATCATAAGAGGTTAGGGAGAAAAGCAGAAGAAGAGAGAACAATGGGATGAAAAAAGACTTTTATTATTTCATTAAAGGGAACCAACCACCCCAAATGACCCCCCCGGACTGTTAATATGTGTCCCTACACCCAGCACACACATTTGGGGCAATCGTTTTTGCTAAAAAAACTGTTTAGTAGAAGCTAAGATATAGCTTTATGAAGTTTAATAAATTCAGCCTAATGGGTGTTACCTAGCTTTGTCCTCGTGCATTTCTTCGTGCCTGTCAGCCTCCTCTCCCCTCCTCCCTTCAGTGAAGCCTTTCTGTGCAAGCCGAAAATGACCCGCCTATCTGCTGCTGCCTGATAAATTATGCACGCCCATCTCTGCAGCTAAGAGTCTGGCCGCGTCATGAAGGGGGCGGGGTAGATGGCGTCATGCCGGAGCCCCGCCCCCTTTCATGACGCTATATAGCCCGCCCCCTTCATGACGCGGCCAGGCTCTTAGCTGCAGAGATGGGCGTGCATAATTTATCAGGCAGCAGCAGACAGGAGGGGCATTTTTGGCTTGCACAGAAGGGCTTCACTGAAGGGAGGAGGGGAGAGGAGGCTGACAGGCACGAAGAAATGCATGAGGACAAAGCTAGGTAACACCCATTAGGCTGAATTTATTAAACTTCATAAAGCTATATCTTAGCTTCTACTAAACAGTTTTTTTAGCAAAAACGATTGCCCCAAATGTGTGTGCTGGGTGTAGGGACACATATTAACAGTCCGGGGGGGGTCATTTGGGGTGGTTGGTTCCCTTTAATTTCATCAAAATAATTATTGGTAGAGGCAAAGTATCTTAAAGAGTCATAGGATATGCTCCAGAGAATGTAATCATATTAAATGTGATATAATGCATCAACAAGACAATATATCAATAGAGAGAGTACCTTGGGGTCTCTACATACACATGTATCTGAACTGGATAAATAAGGTGATAGGATAGTAAAAGGCCGGTCCAGTATCCCTATTAGTTCAAAATAGAAATATACCGTTAGCAAGGATACAAATAGAAGGGAGTTAATATGTTAATGTTTTACCATCAGGGATGTATAAACCTTGGGCCACAGGTAGTTAATTATGATGAGGTGATTGGAAAGCACCTAGGAGATAAGGTTAAAAGTTAGGGGTCATATTGCTATCCATAAGAACAGTGTGGGAGAGACCCAGGGATCAATACCTTATAGTGCTTGTTGTCAAAGTTGCGGCCAGGAATTGTAAGGAAACGGTCCAGGCATGTAATAGTAGGAAGGTTACATAAGAAAACATAGTGGAAGCAAGAATAGCAGAAATAGCAATGTATGAAAAAGCAGAGATGTAGGAGTGCTCACATGTTACCTTGTAATGAAGTCCGTGATGGGTCGTGGCAAGCGCAATGAGCGGTGTCCGCATGCTGTGTTTTATGTGCGGCCGGCAGAAGTGATGCAATCCGCATCGCTTCCGGTCCAGCATAGTGGAACACACTCCAGGATGGCATGGAATGCACCCCGGAAGTGCTGACATGCATGATTTCTGACAAGGCGGAAGGTGGAGCGATGTGTGACACCCTGGCACCTGTTGGGCACCACAGAATCCTTAGGGCACAAATGGAGTAAGTAACAGCAAAGCAAAACCCACAAACACAACAACACTTAGAACACCTGGTTTCGCCCCGAGCCTTTAGGGGGAGCTCCACTGGTGACTTTGAGCCAGTTCCCCCTATAAAAAGAGTCTTGGAGGGAGAAACTTCAGAGTGTGGTAGACGCTACAAGAGCTGCCAGCCTGTGTGAAACCTCCACCCTATGAGGAACACACTAGGCCCAACCAGCCTGTTAGCAAGTGGAAATCCCTGCAATAGGGATAAGAGGAAGAAGGAGAACCCCTCTCAGGAACACAGAGTTAATCTGACTCTTTCCTTAACAACCGGTTACTGGAACCGAAGCTGTGAGAGCTACCCAGCCACCACAGAGAACCAGCACCATCAACAGGAGGTTTAGCCACCTGTTCCACCTGATGCACCTACCCACGAGAGCCCAGGGAAGAGTACTGATCCTGCTCAGACCCTTTTACAGTGCCCTCAGTGCTGATAACCAGGTGAAGCAAGTTCCATTGAACACACTGCCCGGTCCGGCTGGATTCCACATCCACCCGACCTTAGCACCAGAACTAGAGAAAGGAAGCCTAACACTGCTTGCTGTGAACCTCCAGAAGTGCCAACTTCACTATCCCGGTCCGAGTGTACCTGATTACCACCCAGTAAAGGTACCTAAAAGAGACTTTGTGTGGTTGTACGTTACTCTTGGATTCAGCGTGCAGCACCCCGCAGCTGCCTCACAACATCTTGCGCAGCTCCCGGCTCCGGGGACTCCCGCTCGTCCTGTGGGGAGCGTTCCATCTCGCTGTATAACATCCCCCGGAGACCCGAACAGCGCTGGTAAAGTTACCAGAACACCCGCAGGTGGCGTCACGAAGACAAATCACCCCTACTGTTCCGCCATTCCCCTATTGATCTGGACCACCGGGCCTACACCACCGCAGGCGCGGTTCCGTGACTGGAAGAGAAACACCGCCCGCTACGTGTACCCCCGGCTACGGTGAGTCAGATGTATTGGACCTTATACAATACCGGGCAGTGCATAGTGTTGATAGTGGGAGTGGGGGAAACCCCGTGACAAGATCTTTTTGTCATGTTCTCTGAAAAGAAAGACGAGAAAACGTAAATATCAAGCCTATGTAGGTTATTGATACCCACAATAGCGAAACAACCTTTACTACATTATTAATGATTACATTTCTTAAAGGTACAGTAGCAAATAAGTATATTAGTGGAATACAAGAAAGATACAACGAAAATGTGAGAACAACATTGTCAGAGCAACACAATTGGAATATCAGAACAGTAGCCACTCTTATCAAGGCTAATGTACAATATTTAAGCAACAGTACTAGACAAACAGACGTCTGCAAGTGATACATTATGCCCGTTCCTCACACTCCCTATTAAACCCATAGGGTTCTAGGGTTTGAAGGTGGTGAATCCACTAGGATTCTCTTAGTCTCAATTGTTTGATTCTATCCGCCCCCTCGTCTGTTAACTGGAACATGTTCCAGTACCTGGAATTTTAGTTGGGCTATAGAATGATGAGAATTAATAAAATGAAAGAGGATAGGGAGCAGAGTTTGTGGGCAACAGCCATGGAGGTAGTCCTTGGTGTTGGAGCCACCTCATTCCATGGATGCATTTCACGCCCCCTGCATCTCTGTGCTGCCTTCCTCCATGTTTTCGCTGCCTTCCTCCATGCCCTCACCGCCTCCCTCCTGCCAGTCATTTCACAGACACATGGGGGACGCCTTGCATGAATGCAGCATGCATGCTGCATTCAGGGCTGCACTTAGATTCATATCCATGGGGGAGTGAGAGATCCTCTTTAAACAGCATCACTGGCATGAGTGTGGTGCCCCACTATGTAGGTGCCACAAAAGGGGTACTGCACCCGTAAAAGAGGTGTAGTCACCCCACTGCAAGTGGATTTATGAATGGTAGGAGGAACCCTAAAACCCACACTAGATCAGGCAGTGGGAGGGAACTCGGGAGGGTATATAGGGGGATCTAGTAGGCGGTCAGTTAGAGCCAGGCAGGGAGCCTGTGGCACGAAGGAGGGTCTCCTCGGCTGAGAGACCCAGGGAAAAGAAGAGATCCCAGACAGAGGAGAAAGGAGCAAGTAGCTCCGAGGGCAGTTCGCTCAATGTAAGAAACCGGGTATCGGAGCCCGCACCTGCAGGAACCTTCACGGCCTGTAGAAAATCCGTAGAACAGGGGTATATCCAGATACGGCCCTGACTTCTAAGGACCCATTAGAGGGGGACCAGACACCACAACGCCCAATTGTGGTGATCAACAGAAGGTTTTCCCGACGGGAGCAAATGGAAGGCAAGAGAGACAGCAGGGGTCAGATTAATCTATACGAGGTCAGGCTTCACTTGGCTACTGGGGGGCGAGGGAACAAGAGGAATAAGAAAGGCATGCATTGGAGGTTCCATCTACCTAACCAAAAGATCCGCTTGCAGCCACCTGTAGCCACTTGTCGTTATAACACCTACTGCACTGAGACTGTAATGACAGCTAAGTTCCAGTAAAGTACCCAGTGAAGTGACTTTTGACTCTGCTGTATCTTTCTTTGCATGAACTCACTTTTCTCACAGAATTGCTGCCCCATAAGTCCCAGTCCTGCCTGCGGGGGACTACACCATCATTGCCGCAATACCACCGACCTCCGGAGGACTGTAGCGACGCTGGTGATACCTCACCAGGTACTGCAGGTGGCGTCACAAACAAACTTTATTTTATTTTACTTTTCCCCTAATCATTGACCTCCAAGGCCACTGCCTCATGCAGCCACCTGTGACCTCAAGACTGAGCCTGAGATCTGAGTAGCCTGCCCTGGGTGAGTCATGAGTCCACAGAGTAGCTGCTGGCCAGTAAATCAGGCTGGCAGAAATTGTCATGCAGCCAAGCCAGAAACAGGAAACAGGGATAATTGCCAAAATTGGCAGAATAGTCAGTAAACGAGCTGAGGTCAGACACTGGAATATTCAATAAAGCAGAAGAAGCTGAGAACAGGAGCGTCAACCAGGTAAGACAAAACATATAACTGGCAATTGGGGGCAGTCAGGGTCTCTGGGGTTTATTTATTGAAGAATTTAAGCCACACGGGCATGGCCCTCTCCCATCTGTACTCGTCTGTCTATTGTAATTTACGTGAGAAAAGAAGTGATGATCCAGTTCCCGATGAATAATGCTCAAATAAAGATTTATTTTTCTGTCAAAATTTCCAGTTGTCAACACAGCCGGTGTTAGTGCTCATAGTACTTGGATATTTAATATACAGGGAGCATCGCAAGGCGACATGTTTCGGACCAAGGTCCTTTTTCAAGCCTGAAAGTGATGCTCCCTGTATATTAAATATCCATGTACTATGAGCACTAGCACCGGCTGTATTGACAACTGGAAATGTTGACAGATAAATAAATCTTTATTTGAGCATTATTCATCGGGAGTTGGATCATCACTTCTTTTCTCACATTTCTACGTGTGCTGCCAGGACGCAGGTCGGTGCATACCGAACATTCGAGGAGTGAGCTGATTGCCTTTAACATTATTGTAATTTACATCTGCATGTAACTCCTTCTCATGTACAACACTTAACATGGCAGCAGAGGGTGCAGCAGTCGTGTGCCGGCTCCATGCTGAACTACCCAGCCGAGCTTACTACCTAACAGATCTTCCTTTCCTACAGAACATGTAGCTCTCTGGCTTGCTACATGGAGTACGTATCCCTGAAAACACATGTGGGCTGTGTGGCCCTTATAGTTAGGTTCCTTTCATCTCAGAGTGGTCTCCACACAGAACCAGACCACGTTGCCTCATTAAACAGAACTTTTAGGGTGCTTTCACACTACGATTTTTAGGGAGCCGATGCTGTCCGATATAAATCGGAGAGCATCGGCTCCCTTCTGATGCCTGGAATCGAATGCCAAATAGGCATCCGATTCCTGCATTAAATCGTTGCCTCCGGCTGAAAAAAAGGAAAAAAAAAAAAGTTCATGCTCACCTCCCCCCGAGCCCCCGCTGTCTCCCTGGAGGTTCCCGGTGGCTCCCGGTATCTGCAGAGGTCTTCTTCTGCTGTACACAGGACCTGCGGTGATGTCACAGTCATGTGACCGCGGGTTACCATGGTGAACCCACAGTCACGTGACTGACATCACCGCAGGTCCTGAACTGCAGAAGAAGACCTCTGCAGACATCGGGAGCCTGCGAGAGCCACCGGGAACCTCCAGGAAGACGGCGGGAGACGGTGGGGGCTCGGGGGGAGGTGAGCATGAACTTTTTTTTTTTTTTTAACCTCTGCGCTCCTAGTTGAGCATTTTTACTGTACTGAGCATGCTCAGTACAGTAAAATCGGGTCCGAGGAGACATCAGATGTTTCCTCGGACCCTTCTCCATAGGGCCCCATGTTATAGGGATCGGGTCAGATCGGATGTGCACTAAATGCCATCCGATTTGGTCCGATCCGATTCTGTCAGATTTTGTAATCGGATGAAAAAATCGTTGCAGGCAGCGATTTTTTCACCGGAAAAAAATCGCCAAAAATCGGGCATAATCGGGTCGGACACAAATCGGCTGGCATTTAGTGCACATCCGATCTGACCCGATCCCCATAGGGATGCATGGGCTCCGAAAATCGGTCCGATGCTGTCCGATTTTTATCGGACAGCATCGGAAATTAAGAAATCGTAGTGTGAAAGCACCCTTACTTGATAACATATCCTGATTCACATGTTTACACAGCACAGACACTTCTACAGTTCTTTTTCCACCTGTGCTGTTCTTCAAGGTTGTTCCTTTTTCTCTATCCTAGACAGGAATCACCCTAACTGCCTCCTCTATTTCCCAGTTCCCAGGGTTCCCAGCTTCAGGCCTCCACTACCTCCAGGGTCCCGGACCTGTCGCATACAGCAGCCCCACATCTGTACACCCATTCGTTTGGAATGGTTCAGATGCCTCACCGAGGTAACCCTACTTGTGCTGTACACCCCAGACGTCCAGGAGAACCTGCCTGCAGAGGACCAGTGTGACCTAAGTACTGTCAGGATGTCATGTCCTCCCTCTAGCACACCCCAGCCATCACTTCACTGCCTTCCCTCTTCTTTTCTCAGGGAACTTAACTCTCTAAACTCCTCCTACAGGGGCTAAACCTATTCTTACCACTGCCCTTGGCTGCATGCTGAGCTACCCAGCCGAGCATCCTACCTAACAGACCTTCTTTCCTACAGAACACAACTGACTCTGTTACATCTATACCTACATAACATTCCTCTCATAACATAACTAACTCTAATACATCTATACCTACATAACACTAATGCCCAATTACTATACAAGAAGACATCACATTGCATATTAAATAATATAATAATAATATTTATTTACATACATTTGCAGCACTATCCCCATTGGGGCTCACAATCAAAGCATCCTATCAGTATTTCTTTGGAGTGTGAGAGGAAACTGGAGTGCCCGGAGGAAACACAGGCAAACATTTATATTTAGACAACAGGGCCGACATCTTCAGAGGTAGGAGATTCCCAGCACCGACCACACCCTTACAGCATCATGGAATGCCCTATGAATATATTAATCTAAGGGCCCTTTCACATCAGCGTTTTTTGAAATTTGCGGCAGATGCGGTGAAAAAAACGCATCGGCCGCAATTACCGCATACCGGCTGCACTTGCGGCACGGTTGCGGTAAACGCCATGCAAAGTATAGGCGCACTTGCGGCAGGTGCGGCAAGTGCGGTTTTGCACTTGCGGCAGGAGCGGCAGCGAAAAATACCGCGGTCAGCCGCGTTTTTTTTCGCTGCCGCACCTGCCGCAAGTGCAAAACCGCACTTGCCGCACCTGCCGCAAGTGCGCCTATACTTTGCATGGCGTTTACCGCAACCGTGCCGCAAGTGCAGCCGGTATGCGGTAATTGCGGCCGATGCGTTTTTTTCACCGCATCTGCCGCAAATTTCAAAAAACGCTGATGTGAAAGGGCCCTAATATATAAAGCTGAATGTGTGTATGTGTGTATATCCGGGATTGGCATCTACACTGTCGCAACTACAGCCACAAAATTTTGCACAGTCGCACGTCTGGACCCCGAGAGCGTCATAGGCTATGTTGTGAGGCGAAATTTTAACCCTGCGCGTTCCAGTTCACCAAACAATTTTGCCCCTATCTACATAATAGGGAAAAAAGGAAAGGAAACGTGTGGGAGGAAAATCGACAGTTGCCAGCTACAGCTACAAAAATTTTGCACAGTCGCACGTCTGGACCCCGGGAGCGTCATAGGCTATGTTGTGAGGCGAAATTTTAACTCTGCGCGTTCCAGTTCACCAAACAATTTTGCCCCTATTATTTACATAATGGGGAATAAGTGAATGGAAAAGTGTTGGAGGAAAATCGACAGCTGTCAGCTATAGAGACAAAATTTTGCACAGTCACACGTCTGGACCCCGGGAGCGTCATAGGCTATGTTGTGAGGCGAAATTTTAACCCCGCGCATTCCAATTCACCAAACAATTTTGCCCCAATCTACATAATGGGGAAAAAATGACAGTTACCAGTTGACAGTTGTGAATGAGAGGGGCTTAATGATAGCGGCAAAGACTAACAGCACATACCAGCATATAGTCACTAAGGTGGGGCCCCAACATGAGATATTCACCACACACGGGGACATGTATACACACCACACACACACAAAGAATAACAGTAAGTGTATAGTCGCTAAGGTGCAGCCCTAACATTGGATACTCACCACACACCTGAACAAACACACACACACACACTACAAAGAGACACACACAACACAGACACACACACACCGCCAAGGGGACACACACACACTCTATAGCAGTGATGGCGAACTCCAGGCCTCGAGTGCCGCACACAGTGCAGGTTTTCAGGATTTCCTTAGAGTTTGACAGTTGGTAGTTTGATTGCCAACTGTCAAATGCAATGGAAATCCTGAAAACCTGGACTGTGTGTGGCACTCGAGGCCTGGAGTTCGCCATCACTGCTCTATAGCGACACATGCACTCACCCCACAGGGACACACACACACCACAAAGAGACACACATAACACAGACACACACACCACACAGACCCCCCCCACAGGGACACACACACATAGCCACCCTATAGGGACACATGCACTCACCCCACAGAGACACACACACACCACAAAGAGACACACACAACAGAGACACACACCACACAGACCCCCCCACAGGGACACACACATACACACCCCAGGGACACACACACACACCACACAGACAGACACAGATGTGCACAAATCGCCTCACACAACTCGCCTCATACGTGTGCTATCTTTATTTTCCAAATATAAACATCTGATTAAAAACAGCCAATGTGCAACACATGTGCCATATAGGGAATTAAGGCAGATGTCAGTCACATGAGCTGTCTATTATGTGTATGTGTGAGGTAACATATACTGCCCGGCCGGGGAGAGGGTTTACTATTGGCTGGAGATTTATTAGGCTGCCTATAGCAACCAATCACAGCTCAGATTCTATTTTCCTACAGGTCATTAATATGACATATTCAAATTCTATTTTGTTATAGCTAACATCAGTTATTTATTAACCCGGGTACTACAGCTAGTAATATTAATAATAATAATAATAATAATATAATATAGTGATCAGCATTGTCCAAGGCTCACAAAAGTAAGTACCAACAAGCAAAAGAACTAACAGCCAAGCACCTTGACTATATGGCACCAAAAATCGTAGAGAATAAAAATGTTGCGCTCTTTCCCGCACCAAAGAACATTTTCATGACTATAAAATCCATTACATATTTTTTTTATATACCAAATGTATACAGATGGAGCTACAATAGCGCTGTGTATGTAGACCCATAATTTGTCACGTAATGAGTATATGGGTCAATGCAAGTAGTAAAATCTTTTTACATATCAAGCAATTTTAAGACATATTATTACCTACTGTATGGTCAACCACGCGGCTAAATTGCAGCATATCGGCATTTCCTATAGATCCCCATCCATAGGGGGAAAGTCTGAGTATTTGGTCTCTTTATTTCCTCCAGGTCATAACATAAATAAGCTTTTATTTCTGCCAGACTCACGGCATAGGTTAGCATCGGGGTAGTGATTTTTCTCTGAGGGTTATAATTACATGGGGAATCAGAAGCAATTCTTGCTTTGTTAGGCTGTAAACAAACTAAAATTGCCTTACTCTGAAAAATGCATTTAGATTGTTTCATCGGGCGAAATGTACCTTAAGAATACAACTCTTGGTGAAGGTTCTGCAAAACACAAAACAATGCAAAAAAGATGCGTAATTCATTCAATTAGATGGGTTCTGTCAGGTCAAACATTAAAAGGATTTGTCTTGTCTGTTTAAAGTGGAAGTTCACCTTTGAGGATAATTATTTTTTTTCTTAAAAATAATTTTTGCCAAAAATATATTCATTTATTTGTTGTTGGGTTTAACGAAAACTGTTGCCTTCTATAGCATTTGTATTGCTCTGCAAAATGCAGAATGGGTTAACTAAACATCCTCCAGTGATCTTTACTGGGGAATATTCACTTTGAAGTGGAATTGACTGAAGTCTATGCTGTGTGCAGGTGGAGATGGAGGGGTCTGTCAGAGCTCCGATCTCCACTCCCTCAGCCTTCAAGAAGACCCACTTTACTCCAACGGGTGTCGCAGATAGAGTTCAGTCTCTATTTAAACCTTCATTTAAAGTGAAAATCCGCTGCAATACTAGACAGTATATGTATAGGGAATAGCATAATGGCTGAATGTGAATAGCAGGGCTGTCTGCACAGCTAATAAAGACATAGGGTAAAAAAGACATGGCAGAAACTGCTTGTGAACCTAAAGAAAATGGAGAAATCTTAGCTCTGACGCAGTGGCCACTGCTGGTTTAAGCTAAGATTTCTCCATTTTCTTTAGATTCACAAGCAGTTTCTGCCATGTCTTTTTTACCCTATGGGTACCTTTACACGCCGCTACTGGAGGATGGATACAACCAGCTACACGCTACAAATGTAGCTTGTAGCGGCGTGTAAAGACGGTAGGAGACACCCGGCAACAGATACATCTGTTTCCGAGCACTGCCCAGAAACAGGTGGCTACACAGGCGATTGTAGCGAGCTGTATCCGCATGTAAAGAAGCAATAGAAGGGATGTGTCGACAGCAGGCTATGTACCTGGTATGTAGCTGGGGCGTGACACAGCCTCTGGGTTACCGCGCCCCATCAGCAATCATTGGTGGACGCTCCTACGTTACGATTGGTAGTCGCTGCATAGGGAGGCATATTTAAGGAGCTGACCAGTCACACTACACAATTGCTCGAGTGTCATGTATTAAACAGCCTCCTGCGATGCCTGGCCAATTATGGGTTTATTGCTTTGTCCTCTCAGCGTACGGACGTCTCGTAATCCACAATTGTGGCACGCCTATGTGATGTCCCTGCTGCAGCAGGTCCGCCCATATTAGCTTGTTGTAGCGGTGTGTAAATGAGGGACTGTGAGCTACAGAAGGTGACTTATGGCACCCGGCGGTGTATCCAGAGATAGATGTAACGTAGCGTAGCGTAGCTTGTGGCGGCGTGTAAAGATGGTGCGTTGACCGTTTGTAACCGTTTGTGCGTGCTCGTGCACGTTAAGTAGCTGGTTGTATCCACCCGCCAGTAGCGGCGTGTAAAGGTACCCTATGTCTTTGCTAGCTGTGCAGACAGCCCTGCTATTCACATTCAGCCATTATGCTATTTCCTATAGATATACTGTCTAGTGTTGCAGCAGATTTTCACTTTAAATGTCAGTTTTTTTCCTTGCTTGCACCTAGACAAAAGGTGATGCCAGTCCTTCACTATATAGTTCTATTTAAACCCTGTGCAGTGACATGATGCTATGCTGCTGTTCCCTTCCTTTGGAGTTGCTGGGTTTTCCCAGTCCATTGGTGGAGGGCTGGTCAGGAGCAAAAGGCAAGGGTGGTGGCCTGCATATCCTCACCTTCAGAGCTAACTCCAGGAACAGGTAAACCAAGGACCCCTGTCAGGGTCAGACTTGTTCCCCAATTCACCTTTGCCCATCTTACCCTCCTGCCTCCTGATTCTCTATCCACTATATCCACCCCATGACAATAACAGAATGAGCCTTGCTTTGGCTATTCAACTACATACCAATCACACAAAGTTTATTTTACTGCTGGAATTGTCCATACAGATTCCACTGGCTTCGGTCAGCCTTTACTCACATATTTCAAGTCTGATTCCTTGTCCAGGGCTCTGGGCACACTACAACATCTGTGGACTTCACTCAGAAGGCCTGGGCAATGTTCACACAATGAACACATTCAACCACTCCTATTCACCTATTCACCTCATAGAGGCTGAGTCTCGCAGTCTAGCTAAGCTTGCCTGTTCTGCAGCTTTGCAGGACCTTGGAAGACTGACCTTGTGACTCAGAACCGTCACCTGATATCACACCTGATACACTCACAGGTGGAGAGGTGTGTTCAATCAGACTCAAACAGAACTACATGGATTTTACCATTTTGTGTAATGCTACAAGTCACAGTAAAACATTCACATTTACATCACAACAGACCTCTGCCTGTGCATACATACCAGCCATCTATAATGGAGCCATTCACTACATTACACTTTGTTTTAATGATTTGTAAATGGTTGTCAAACCCCCTGATGCTTGGGATCTGGAGACTCACCCAAACCTTTTTATAAAGTCCAAGTTCAGGGCTGAATGTAACTCAAACTTGTGTCCAAACCCCAAGCTTGGACTTTACAATTATAGGATGGGACAGGTGGGCTGTAAAACAAAGCATATAGTAATAAACATCATTATACTTACCGGGTCCCGCGTTGTGTGTCCTGCAGTACTGTTGTCCGGCCGCTTCCACTTCCGGTGTCGCTCATTAACTTGCAGGGATATTCACTGCACAGTTGAGAATCCGGCAGTTTTCGACAGTGTTCACGGAGATGTCAAGGTTTATGCAAGTTCAAGGCTCAGCTATGAACTCGAATGAACTCTTGTCAATTCAGTCTGTCTGCTTGTCACTCTTAATAGATGCTTATCTATTCAGAGCGATGAAGCAGAGGTGACAGTGCTCTGCCTATGGACTACGTTGGACTGAGGTTTTTTTAAAAAAAAGATGAAGTCTCTAAATGTGTGTTTTGTTTTAGGTATAATAAAAAAATTCTCTGTATTGTGTTTTGTTTTTTTTACTGTTTACTCGAAATGCATGGTGGCCATGTCTAATTCGCCGTGACGCCATGAATTTCGGGCTTAGTGCCAGCTGAGAATACAAAGTTGGTATTAACCCCTTGTTACTCAGCATGTCACCCCTCACCGGGACCGCTGGAAGAGCCGAGTAAAGCGCCTGGAAGTAGCGCTATGATGAATATGCCATTTTCAGGGTAGGCTGCAGGCTGCGGTTTTCAGCATGGGCGGCCCAGAACACTTGACCCTTACCACACTGAGAATCCCAGCCCCCAGCTGTCTAGTTTTACTTTGCTGTCAAAATTATTTATTTAAATTATTAAGAAAAATATTGGGCTTTCATGTATTTTGATTGCCAGCCAAGGTAAAGTCAAGCAACATGGGGTGGCAGCCGGTAGCTATCCGCTTTATCTGCACTGAGAATCAAAAATACCGCAGAGCGCTACATCATTTTTTAAAATTATTTATTTATTTTTACATTAGTATATGTGTGATGGACCCAACAGCCAATTACGGACGAGATTGGGTGACAGAGATTGGGTGTCTGTGATTGGCTGTCGGAGTAACCTGGAATGCAAAGTTGGTATTAGAAACAGATCACATTAAATTTAAATGTGAAGGGTAAAAAACTGCCCATGAAAACTGAATGGTGCAACATTTTTATAAAACCAAATAGCAAAAAAGTGAATTTAAGCATTTATTTTAAAAAAAAGTCCCACAAAGTTAGGCAATTGTTTTAAGAAAATATGTGGATCCCCCATAAAATACCAATATTTAGGAATTGACCATTTCTTTGTTATTTCTCCTGGAGATATATACCGTATTTTTCGCTTTATAAGACGCACCTGATTATAAGACGCACCCCCAAATTTGGTGAAGGAAAAGAGAAAAAAATAATTTTTAATGTTAAATGGGGTCCATCTTATAATGCCAGTGTCCATCTTACAAATCATATACCGTATATGTCCCCCATTCTGGTAAATTATCCCCCATCCTGGTATATATATACCCCATGCTGTTACACATAGCCCCTTTGCTGGCACACTGTCCCCCTCTGCTGGCACACTGTCCCCTCTGCTGGCACACTGCCCCCCTCTGCTGACACACTGCCCCCTTATGCTGGCACACTGTACCCCTCTGCTGGCACACTGTCCTCCTCCCTGCTGGCACACTGCCTCCCTTCCTGCTGGCACGCTGCCCCCTTCCTGCTGGCACGCTGTCCCCTTCCTACTGGCACGCTGTCCCCCCTCCCTGCTGGCACACTGTCCCCCTTTTTCTGGCACACTGTCCCCCTCCCTGCTGGCACACTGTCCCCCTTTTTCTGGCACACTGTCCCCCTCCCTGCTGGCACACTGTCCCCCTTTTTTGCTGGCACACTGTCCCCCTCCCTGCTGGCACACTGTCCCCCTTTTTTGCTGGCACACTGTCCCCCTCCCTGCTGGCACACTGTCCCCCTTTTTTGCTGGCACACTGTCCCCCCTTTTTGCTGGCACACTGTCCCCCTCCCTGCTGGCACACTGTCCCCTCCCTGCTGGCACACTGTCCCCCTTTTTTCTGGTACACTGTCCCCCTTTTTGCTGGCACACTGCCCCCTTTTTGGCTGGCACACTGTCCCCTTTTTGCTGGCACACTGCCCCCTTTTTGGCTGGCACATTGTCCCCCTCCCTGCTGGCACACTGTCCCCCTTTTTGGCTGGCACACTGTCCCCCTTTTTGGCTGGCACACTGTCCCCCTTTTTGGCTGGACACTGTCCCCCTTTTTGGCTGGCACACTGTCCCCCTTTTTTGGCTGGCACACTGTCCCCCTTTTTGGCTGGCACACTGTCCCCCTTTGTGGCTGGCACACTGTCCCCCTATGTGGCTGGCACACTGTCCCCCTTTGTGGCTGGCACACTGTCCCCCTTTGTGGCTGGCACACTGAGCCCCCACAGAGTGCACAGCTACAAAAATAATAAACAATATCATACTCACCTCTCTTCATCTTCCCTGCTGCCCGCGCTATCCCCGATGACTCTGTGCTGTCCCAGCATTCGGGTCCTGTGAGCAGCGCGCGGTATGACTCACTCTGCATGACGTTCACATGATCCGGATGCTGGGACCGCACAGAGTCATCGGGGATAGCGCGGGCAGTAGGGAAGATGAAGAGAGGCGAGTATGATCCTCTATCGCCGGGATAGTCAGTGCTTTCCACTCAAAGGAAGTGTGGAAAGCACTGGCTGTTCACATGGCGCTGCCGCCGCTGAGCTACGGGCTGCTCCATTCACCCCTGTAATATGCGCTGCTCCCGCTGGTGATTGACAGCGGGATGCAGTGAATATTACAGGAGATAATGAGCGGCCCCACGTGACCACGGGGCCGCAGCTGCAGCCTCCTCCATCCACCTGACAGCCCCGGACACCGCTCCTGAGCTGGCCTAGCACCCCCCTCCCCATACAGCACACATTGTACTTTCACATTATAAGACGCACCCCCTATTTTCCCCCAAAATTTGGGTGCATAAAAGTGCGTCTTATAATGCGAAAAATACGGTATATACTAATTGAAAACTGTTTATTGCTATTCAAACTTGTCAATGGAGCAACACAATCTAACACTATCCATTTAGTGCTGGCAGTATAGGGACAGACCTTATTAACAAGCTACATAAAAATGAGAAAGTTCTGGTTCCCACAACTATGAATGTACGAGCAAAAACAGTGAGTAATCACTTGCTTCTCTACTGGCCACTCCACAGAAATGAATATTCATGCATCACTGCACTGCCTTCCTCTGGTCCGTATTCTATGTCGTCCGCTCTCTAGGCTCAGAGACTCATTGCATACAGAGAGAAATGGAGGGGGAGAAGGTGTGTGCTCTTAGCAGATGCACATCTGACATCTTCATTGTGTGTATCTGAAGCATGTTTGTAGTGTGTGCTGGAGATATTTATTTGTGTTTATATAAACATTTGATCATTTGCTCAGCAGATACACATCTTGCATGTATGCAGGAAAACAATGTTCATATAAATAGAAATCTCTCACAGGCAGCACAGGCCATTTATATTTGGCAAGATACAGGTACACGTAGAGTTTTTTTCAATTCTTCAATTTATTTCACTGCATATGTCTTACAAGTCAAGATTTATCTTGACTTGTAAGACATATGCAGTGAAATAAATTGAAGAATTGAAAAAACTCTACATGTGCCAGTATCTTGCCAAATATACTGCTGGTGTGCTATCCCAATACTGAGCACCATTCCAGGAGTGTGCTGCTGGGACATATCTGCTCTGGGCAGCACAGACTGGTGATGTTTCTACAAGAGCTGTAGCACAAAACACCTCCCCCCTCTCAACCCCCCCCCAGCAGCCTGTAGAAACCTGAGATTCAGTGTAACTTCAGCAGAGAAAGGAGGTACAGAATAACAGCTTGGATAGTGTGGATATTTAAATAGCATTTCCTTTTTGTGACTTAGTAGTCATGTAAATTACTTTTACAGCTGCCTGCTGGGTGGGCAGGTGCTTATAGCAAGAGAACTACAGAGTACATTAATGAGCTTTAAATATTGTGAATGTGCTGCCCAAGTATTATTCAAGGGTTCTATTAGCATTATACTGAAAAATGACCTAACAGAGTCCCTTTAATTATTATTTTTTTTTTATATATATAATTGTTACTTATGACTGTTTCTATATAAACCTCCGAATTGTAAAGCGCTGCAAAATATGTTGGTGCTATATAAAGGTGATTTTCATGATTATTATTATTGTGATTAGAGTTAGCATAGTGTGATCTGATTCTCTAGGATGAAAGAATCGGAGACACTGTGAGAAGATGGAGGACATAATTCCTCCATCTTCTCCACTCCGTGACTCAGACTGCACTCCGATGTTGTCCTTGTGTAGTTTGATGTTTCCCACTCACTTGACTTGCATGTACAAGTGCATTCAGAATATTAGATTATACGCGGACATGAAGCTACTTTTTTCCTCGGACAGACACATGTGTGCGTGTTCCCATAGATTAATATTGGACCGGGTGCAATCCGATGTTTGTTGGATCACACTCGACCGACAATGTGGCTATTCGCAACCTGCCCTAATAGAGAATGGAAAGAGAAAATAACATTTTTACTTGTACAATCCGGGTAATCATGGAGGAGATTTAAGACCACTCTTTCTCTTGGATAGTGAAATGCTATATTTTCTGTGAAAACAAAGTGCAGCTTATCCGTGTCTACCTGGTGATATAGATGTGAAATTTAGCATATAGTAAATTGCTCTCTTTATCACAGAATGAAAGGAAAAGAGAAACAAATGAGCATAATTACATAGCATAAGGCCTTATCTCTGATATAACAGGTGGTAGGAGAAAGGGGATAAATAAAGATATAAGCTGGAACGTGGAAAGAGAGTGAGGACGATAAATGCCACATGTAACACAAGCAAATTATTACTGCAATTACGTATACAAAGTGGACATATATCAGGAAAGCAATGTCCACAATTACAGCTGTTTGTTTCATTGGTATAATGCCACTAAAATAAAAATAAAAGCAGCTGTATTGATGTACTGAGAAAGGGAACATGACTTTATCATAATTTGGGAATGAAACAAGAGTTTGCACTTGACCATCAGGGGCCCCAGTTCACCTAGGACTCCCTGGTGTGAGCAGTTAATGTAATGCAACTGTATATACTGTATTGGTTGGCCTATTTGTAATATCTGTTGTATATTTCTATAAACACTGTGTTCTTTTTGGATAAAATCCAATTAAAATGAATAGTATCTTCCCTCTTGCTCTATAAACAGCATTCCTGAAGCCTCCCGAGTCCAAACATTACCAGTAACAGGGGTCCAGTCTGCCTGTGTAAAGAATTGGTGGTGGCAGCTAGTTTTGCTTGGGTTATTGTGGACCTTAGCAGTGATGGTACCGAGGTATGTATGTATATATATGATATATATAATTCCATGCTTTGGAATCGGTTGTGTATATACTATACGATCACTGTGAAAGTGCCCAATAATCGGCCTTTGTAGCCAAAGCAGCCGTTGCCTTGTCCATCCATTGTTAGTCATTTGCATATTGTGCTATTGATTGGAAGCTACGCAGTGCTGTTACACAGAAAATTGGTGACAGCAGTGGGATATCTGCGTGATCTCCCCGGCTGGCTCCAATGACATTTGGTGGCAGCGGTAGGATGTCTGTGTGATCTTCCCGGTTGGCTCCACTCATCTTTGGTGGCAGCAGTGGGATGTCTGTGTGATCTCTCTGGCTGGGTCCAATGATAGTTTGTGGCAGCAGTGGGATGTCTGTGATCTCTCTGGCTAGGTCCAGTAATAGTTGGTGGCAGCGGTGGGATGTCTGTGTGATCTCCTTAGCTGTCTCCCATGACATTTGGTGGTGGTGGTGGGATATCTGTGTCATCTCCACGGCTGGTTCCAATGATATTTGGTGGCAGCAGTGGGATGTCTGTGTGATCTCTCCGGCTGGCTCCAATTATATTTTTTGCCAGCAGTAGGATGTCTGTGATCTCCCCGGCTGGCTCCAATGACAATTGATGTCAATGATGGGATGTCTATGTGATCTCCCCAGCTGGCTCACATGACATTTGGTGGCAGCGGAGGGATATCTGTGTGATCTCCCCGACTGGCTCACATGACATTTTGGTGGCAGCGGAGAGATATCTGTGTGATCTTCGCGGCTGGCTCACAGGACATTTGGTGGCGGCAGTGTGAGATCTGTGTGATCTCTTTAACAGCAGGTCATTTGGACCCAGTTGCTCCTTCCTTCTTTTAGAACAAGAATCAGGTGCACAGATGGGGCTGAACAGTGAAAAACCCTTCTCATGATGTATGAGATGCTAAACACATGTGTTGTGCAGGAGAAGAATAGAAATTATTAGGCAGTGATGGCGAACTCCAGGCCTCGAGTGCCACCACCAGTGCAGGATTTCAGGATTTCCTTATATTGCACAGGTGTTAATGTGATCACCTGCACAGGTAATGATTCCAACCTCTGTGCAATGCTGAGGAAATCCTGAAAACCTGCACTGTTGGTGGCACTCGAGGCCTGGAGTTTGCCATCACTGTATTAGGGGATATGGATGACAATCTTATTACTATTCAATCAATTTTTCCCTTTGTGTCCGATCAGTGATGGAGGTAATGCAGAGTATCTTCATATCACATATGTAAAAAATAATATAAAAAATGGCAATTCCAATAAAAAACACACGCATGGTCAAAAGATAATACACTGACAAAAATTGTGTTTTTCACCAAATTTGTTCCTTCACTGTTTGTAGATATTTTAGCCAAATGTTTCTATGGTTACTGGAGCACAATTATTACCATTTCATATGTTTTTAAAATTCTACTGACAAAAACACCAAGTTTATGCAAAAATTCAATATTTAGAGTGTTATCCCTTTTTTCCCCTTCACCATGGAAGCCGGATATCAGCTTATATGAGCCAAATCCTGCCTGATAACTACACATTCCTATCTAATTTGTGCTTAGAATTTATCACAATTTCTGTGTTTTTGTTTGTCCACTAACTTTTTGTTGACCGACCTCAGGCTCTCATTGGGATTGAAATATGGGGAGTTTTCTAACCATGGCCCCAACATTACTGTGGTTTGTTCACGGAGTCACTTTTGCCTTGTGACATGGTCTACATCATTGATCACAATATCTTACCGTTGAAATGACCGAGGACTCATTATTAATCTTGGGCTTAGTGCCAACTAGCAATATTCAGCTGGTATGAATCCCTTATTACCCAGTCTGCCAGTTCCTAAGGGCAGCTGGAAGAGCAGGTACAGCTCCAAAATATGGCACTACAATGAAAGCACCATTTTATGACGTGACTGCGGGCTGCAATTTGCAGCTGGGAGGAAGGGACAGTTTGCTTCGTCTTCCCCATACTGAGGAATCCAGGCCTCAGCTGCCTAGTTGTACCTTGCTGGAAACGAAAAATACAGCAAGGCTTCATGTCAATTTTCTTTTTAAATTATTTCAAATAATGCATTTTTAAAAAGGCCTTACTTTTTTGTATCTTGGTTACCAGCCAGGAACAAAATAAACAGCTGGGGGTGGGTGGCAGCCAGTCCCTCCCTGGTGAGCAAAAATACAGCAGAGCCCAATGTCATCATCGAAAAATATATTCACTAAATACACAGCAAATTCTCACTGTGTGAACACTGCTGTGTATCTGCTGCATCTCTACTAAGAGAGGGTAGATCTGGTCGTTCGGTGGTTTAATAACTGCAGGTTAGAGGCTTGTCGGAAGAGATGGGTCTTCAGGTTTTGAATGTTTCTATGGTAGGTGAGAGTCTGACGTGTTGGGGCAGAGAGTTCCAGAGTAAGGAGATGCACGGGAGAAATCTTATGTGCGGTTGTGGGAAAAAGAGATGAGGGAAGGAGAGAAGGAGATCTTGTAAGGATCATAGACTGGATGTAGGTAAGTACAGGGAGACCATGTCACAGATGTATCCATCATGGTTAAAGTTTTTTTGTATCCATGTCATGGTTAGAGTTTTGAACTGGAGACTATGGGCAATGGTAAGTCAGTGAAGGTTTTGGCGAAAGGAGAGGCTGGGGAATATTGGGAAGACAGGTAGATAAGTCAGGCAGCAGAGTCTAGGGTGGATTGAAGGGGTGCCAGAGTGCTAGAGGGGGGCCAGCGAGTAGTAGGTTGCAGTAATTGGGGCTGGAGATGCAGAGTGTATGCAAAAATGTCTTTGCAGCTTCTTTGTAAAGAAATCTACGGATCTGGGAAATATTTTTGAGTTGGAGTCGGCAGGAGGTGGAAATGGCTTTGATATGGGGTTTGAAAGAGAATGTGGGGTTAAGTATTACTCCAAGGCAGCGAGCATGCAGCACTGGGGAAAGTGAGAAGCCATTGACTTTGTTGGATAGGTCTGGTAGAGGGGCAGATTGAGATGAGGGAAAGATGATGAATTCTGTTTTGCCCTTGTTCAGTTTTAGAAATCGAGCAGAAAAGAAAAATGAAATAGTGGATAGACATTGTGGGATTTTGGTTATATACCAACCACCAGGCTCAGCCACTGCCTTCATTGACCAGTTCTCCACCTGGCTTCGTCACTTCCTATCTGCTGACTTCCCCACCATCATCATGATTGACTTTAATATCCCTACTGACACCCTCCAGACATCAGCCTCCAATCTCTTTTCACTTACCTCATCCTTTGGACATATTCAGTGGTCCTCCACAGCCACCCACACATATGGACATACAGTAGACCTCATCTTCACTCAATTCTGTGCCCTATCTAATCTTACAACCTCCCGTCTCTATCAGACCACCATCTACTCACTTTCTCATGCTTGTCCTTGTCACCTGCCCCCCATGTCCAGCCAGTAGCTCATCCTCGCAGAAATCTTGCACACCTAGACATTCACAGACTCTCAGACTGTCTTTTACCTCTGTCCTCCATATCTTCACTCAATGACACAGACAGTGCCACCGCTTTATACAACGCCACCCTCACATCAGCCATAGACTCAGTCGCCCCTCTCATGCATGGCAAAGTGCGACGAATCAATAGGCAACCCTGGAATAGCAATCTCACCAAAAAACTTTGACAAGTGTCCACCGTCGCGGAGCGGCACTGGAAGAAAACGCACGTGCCAGATGACTTCACTGCCTACAAACAAGCTACACTTGCCTTCAAATCAGCCCTCACCTCTGTTTAACCGACCTACTTCACAAACTTGTATCTTCACTATCCGAACAACCCAAACAACTGTTTAGTACATTCAACTCTCTTCTCCACCTACCACTGTCCCCTCCAACTTCCCTCATCTCTGCTAAGAACTTTGCCACATACTTCAAAAATAAGATCGACCAAACAAGGCAAACCTTTACTGTTCCACCACCCCAACCCCTCCATATACCAGACCTCCTCCCTTCCCTCACAACCTCCCTCTCCAACATCACTGAAGGAAAGCCTATTTGTCTCCTTTTCAAATCACACCGCACCCACTGTGCACTTGACCCCATCCCTTCTCACCTCCTCCCCAACCTCATTAACATGCTCATTCCAGCCCTAGTCGATCTCTTCTGGTACCTTCCCCTCTGCTTTCAATCATGCCACCATCACACCCATCCTTAAAAAGCCTAACCTTGACCTGACTGCTATGCCCAGCTATCGCCCCATATCGCTGCTCCCATTTGCTTCAAAACTGCTTGAGCAGCATGTCCATGCTCTACTTTCCTTCCACCTCTCGTCTAACTCTCTGTGACAACCTCATATCTAGCTTCCGTGCCCACCACTCCACCGAAACTGCCCTGACCAAAATTACTACTTACTGACTCAAAACTAAAACTGACAGATGTTTCTTCATCCTCCTCCTTCTAGACCTATCTTCTGCCTTCGACACAGTCGACCACTCCCTCCTACTACAGATACTATCTTCACTTGGTAACAAAGACCTTGCCCTACCCTGAATCATCTCATTCCTTTCCAACTGCACATTTAGCATTTCCTACACCCACACGACCTCCTCATCCCGCCCTCTCTCTGTGGAGTCCCACAAGGCTCAGTCCTGGGCCCCTACTTTTTCTATCTATATCATTGGCCTAGGACAACTCATAAAGTCCCATGTCTTCCAGGACCACCTGTACGCAAATGATTATGTTCCCCAGGGCCATGGGGTACTCGGAATTGGGCTATACTGTTTCTGGGGAGTCACAGGGGTCGAGACCCGGTTCCGTGACCCTGGGTTTAGCTTCAAAGAGTCTTTGGGGGAATTCTAAAAAGGATTATTTGTGATGTCACCCGTGGTTTGTGGCTGAATGGCCACCACTGCTGCAGAACCTCTGAGAACGATGGATGGGCAGCTGGATGTAGTGGCTCCCCACGGGTAAAGCGGATCCCCAGGGAAGTGGATGTTGAAGGGGTTTAGGGGGCAGGAAAGAGGGCATGAAGTAACTGACAGACTCACGGTTTGTTGGTTCCTCAAGTCCTTTACTGGTGATACTGGCACAAGGACAGATGATATTGCTGGAACTCGACAACCTGGGAGCAACCCGGGGTTCTCTTCACCCGGAAAGTTCTGAGGTCTCCCTACTGCGCTTTCTTAGTGGGTTCCTGAGGCTGCTGAAGTTAAGATGCGGCCCTCTCTCTCCTGCTGTGTGCCGTATGACAGGCAGGTCGAGTCCTTCTCCAGCCCCACTTCTCTGGTGGCTGCTCTGGGCTCTTTATGCTGCTTTGCCTCCGGACACTTTCATGTGGATGGGGGACTTGGAATCCCCACCCTCCGGTATTGGCTGCCAGGATGTTAGACCCTGCACAGTCTAGGACTCCGGTGTCCGTTTTTTAGTGCTTGTTCCTCTGGGGTGAGCTCGACACGCCCTATTTCCCAGGCTCTCCTCGACTTCCTTAGACCCTTGCCTTGGGGTCACTCAAGCTAAGTCTAGCTCTCCTGGGATGAGCTTAGCACTGCTCCAGTCCACAGGATGTCTTCCTCAGTCCTCCTAGCAACTGAACTGACTAACTCCGCCCCAGACCAGAATATATAGGGAAGCTACCCTGAACCCGGGCTTAGAGCTCCCCCTTCAGGCCTGGAGGCAGAAAGGTGTTGTCTGCTTTGGTATTACCTGGTGTGGATACCCTCTGTTGCTCTCAGGTATGACACTACCCCCCGAGGGAGGCAATGACATTGTGGCATCTGGGTGCCACAATGATAATCAGATATTAAATCTTATTTTGGGGTTCAGCGCAATTGGTATAAATAAGGTTTAACATTTATTATCAAGGATATATTAATATATCTGGTACATTAAGAACCGTTACACGGGGCTCTTTAGGGGTCTGCGAGCAGCAATAAGGGATAAATAATTAGCCCAGGAACAATAGCCAGCTCCAGTGTCATCTTTCAACAATACTCAGATCTACCTCTCTGGCCCAGACGTCACCTCTCTGCTGTCCAGAATCCCAGGATGTGTATCAGTGATATCCCCCTTCTTCACCTCTCACTTCCTAAAAGTCAGTGTAGACAAAACTGAACTCATCATCTTTCCTTTATCTCATCTACCCAATCCATCTATTATGGTACATGTCATAATGCTCTCTCCCACACCCGAAATCCAATGCCTCGGAGTAACTCTCAGACTCTGCCTTGTCCTTCAAACCACACATTCAAACTCTCACCACCTCCTGTCGCCTCCAGCTCAAAAACATTTCCAGAATTCGTCCCTTCCTCAGCCCTAAATCTGCTAAAACTCTTGTACACACCCTCATCATCTCCCGCCTAGATTACTGCAACATTCTCCTCTGTGGCCTCCCCGCTAACTCTCTTGCACCAATTCAGTCTGTCCTCAACTCTGCTGCCGACTAATCCATCTCTCTCCTCACTACTCCCCTGTTTCTCCCTCTGCAAATCTCTTCACTCTCTCCCAATACCACAACGAATCCAGTTCAAGCTATTAACACTGACCTACAAAGCCATCCACAACCTGTCCCCTCCCTATATCTCTGAACTGATCTCCCAATATCTTCCCTCACTTAATCTTCGATCCTCCCAAAACCTCCTTCTCTCCTCCACACTTATTCATTCCTCAAACAACTGCCTCCAAGATTTCTCCCGAATATCCCGCATCCTCTGGAATTCTGGCTCCAAACACGTCCGATTTTCCACCATGCTCGAATACGTCAGACGAAACCTGAAAACCCATCTCTTCAGGAAAGCATACCGCCTGAAATGACCATTCTGCCGCCTCACCACCACCACAGCTGCCGCTCCCTGACTTTCTGTCTCCTCCCCATTATCCTGTACAATGTAAGTTCGCAAGGACAGGGTCCTCTCACCTCTATACAAGTCACCGTCAGTCCTAGCACCTCCCTCCCTGTATCATGCACCTGCTGCTGTAATTTTTGCATTAAATTAAACAGCTGCAAAATTGGAATGCTGAGTGCCGCCATCTTTCTTTTTGGATTTAATGTCTTGAACTCTGGCTGAGCAACAGGATATTCCACAGCACACCATCCGCTACAGGAGTATACAAGTAACGCTGTTAACAGGTCAGTGCCCGGCTTTCATTTCTATGCTTGAATCTATATCTAGAATTTTGTATGTAACCCCTTCTCATGTACAGCACCATGGAATTAATGGTGCTATATAAATAAATAAATAATAATAATAATAATAATAATCTGTCGTAAGAGGGACTGGCCCACAGTTTCAAAAGCAAAGACAGATCTAGGAGGAGGAGGAAAAAGTAGTGTTGCTTGCGCTTGGCGGATATTCGATCCTTGTTGCTTTAGTTAGCTCAGTTTTGTTTGAGTGATGGGGTCGGAAGCCAGATTGTAACCAATCAAAAAGCGAGCAGGAGGAGAGGTGGGAGGACAGTTCAAGATGCACATAAGTGAGAAGTGATTTGGGGCAATAGCTAGACAAAGAGAATTGGTCGAGGGAGGGCTTTTTGATGATGGGTGTGATTGAGGCATATTTAGACGATGAGGGGAAGACACCGGTTGTTAGTGATATGTTGAAGAGATTTGTTAGGGTTGGGATACATGGACTTTTACTGCACTAAAAATGCTGCTGCAGATTTGGGACAGATCTGCAGCATATCTGCACTAAAATCACGGCAAAACCCGCAATATACAGTGCCTTGTGAAAGTATTCGGCCCTCTCGAACTTTTCAACCTTTTGCCACATTTCAGGCTTCAAACATAAAGATATAAATTCTAACATTTTTGTGAAGAATCAACAACAAGTGGGAGACAATCGTGAAGTGGACGAAATTTATTGCATATTTTAAACTTTAACAAATAAAAAACTGAAAAGTGGGGCATGCAATATTATTCGGCCCCTTGAGTTAATACTTTGTAGCGCCACCTTTTGCTGTGATTACAGCTGCAGTCTCTTGGGGTATGTCTCTATCAGTTTTGCACATCGAGAGACTGAAATTCTTGCCCATTCTTCCTTTCAAAGCAGCTGGAGCTTAGTAAGGTTGGATGGAGAGCGTTTGTGAACAGCAGTTTTCAGCTCTTTCCACAGATTCTCGATTGGATTCAGGTCTGGATGTGACTTGGCCATTCTAACACCTGGATACGTTTATTTTTGAACCATTCCATTGTAGACTTTGCTTTATGTTTGGGATCATTGTCTTGTTGGAAAATAAATCTCCGTCCCAGTCTCAGGTCTTTTGCAGACTCCAACAGGTTTTCTTCCAGAATGGTCCTGTATTTGGCTCCATCCATCTTCCCATCAATTTTAACCATCTTCCCTGTCCCTGCTGAAGAAAAGCAGGCCCAAACCATGATGATGCCACCACCATGTTTGACAGTGGGGATGGTGTTTTGAGGGTGATGAGCTGTGTTGTTTTTACGCCAAACATATCGTTTTGCACTGTGGCCAAAAAGTTCAATTTTGGTTTCATCTGACCAGAGCACCTTGTTCCACATGTTTGGTGTCTCCCAGGTGGCTTGTGCAAACATCAAACGAGACTTTTTATGGATATTGAAAAAACCATTTATATGGGATATTGGTTCATGTATTGGCCAAGACACTTAAGCTTGTTATCCACATCACGGATCCCCATGTTCACAAGCCCTAACAAATATCTTCGTAGGTAGAGGTGATTTTATCTGCCTGTACCTGCTACATAATGGGGTCTGACTGCATCCTGCTAAGTGCAGTGTTGGTTTTGTATCTGGCTGTTGATGGTAAGTTTTTTCTGATGCTGCCTTATGAGTAGTTTTTTTTACACATTTTGTTAGGACTCGTGAGCTTGGGGATCCGTGATGTGGATCATGAGCTTAAGTGTCTTGGCCAATACATGAACCAATACCGCATATAAAAGTTTTTTTGTTTATTATAAAAAACTTTTTGCACTTTTTTATGATTTGCGGGGTGCGGTTGGGCCCCATGGGGCGCCGCTCATCCAGTGGTGCAGAGACATCGTACTGGGTGGCCCTTTTGGTCAGGTGGCAGGACCGATGGGTAGCTATCAGGCACTCCGCATCATATGTATGAGTGTGAATGGCGTCCTATGCAGGCCCAATATGTGCATGGCAAGTCACCTCCCACATGTCTTTGTAGGTAGAGGGGATTTTATCTGCCTGCACCTGGGCTTGCTCCACATAATGGGGTCTGACTGCATCCTGCCAAGTGCAGTGTTGGGTTTGTATCTGGCTGCTGATGGTAAGTTTTTTCTGATGCTGCCTTAGGAGTAGTTTTTTGGGGTTAGAGAAAAAAATTGAGATTTGACTACACATGGTGTGTTTGTAGTCCAAAACTATGGATACACATAGGTCTAAATAAGAGCTGTACACACAGAAACAGTCAGATTTGCATTCAATACAGCTTGCAATGTTGCGGCATTGCTGTAAAGGTATCCTTCAAGTATGTTGCATACTCTTTTGATCACAGAAAACGAAAGGAAAAAAATGTCACGCAAGACAGGAACAAAACAGTCCGATAGTGATACATAATTCACCTACAAAGTGCAGCCCAATAATGAAGAGTTCAAATGCGACAACTGTAACAAAAATATTAGTTCTGGGTGGCTGAAGAAGACATCAATGAAAAGCTATTGATCCTGACACAAGGACGTGAGGAAAGCTGACCTCTACACATATAAAGCTGATCAAAGTGTACTAAGTAATCAATTTAAACATTGGTTACAAAACCTATGAAGTCACGCACCAATAACCTCAGCTTAAGTATACACTTCTGTAGAAACACTTGGGTATTTCCTCTCCTGTATTTATAGCATTGCTGAGTTCATGAGCTAAAAGGAAATGAGGACTAAACAGCTTAGTTAACAAATCTGCTATACAAGGTCTTGGTGAATTAATCCTTTAAAGAGAACCTGTCATCACAATTTATCCTGTTATAGTAAAGGTATGGCCATAATGGCCCTGTTATACTGATTTAATGTAGAGGTCTCCAACTCCAGGCCTCAAGGGCCAACAACATATCATGTGTTCAGGGTTTCCTTAGTATTGCACAGGTGATAATTTAATCACCTGCTCACAGGATGATTCCAACTCCTGTGTAATGCTAGGAAATCCTGAAAACCTACATTGTTGGTGGGCCTTGAGACCTGAAGTTGGTGACCTCGGGATACAGTGGGGAAAAAACATATTTAGTCAGCCACCAATTGTGCAGGCTCTCCCACTTAAAATGAGGAGAGAGGCCTGTAATTGACATCATAGGTGACCTCAACTATAATAGACAAAATGAGAAAACAAATCCTGAAAATCACATTGTCTGATTTGGAAAGAAATGTTTTTTCAAATTTTAGTGGAAAATAAGGAAACAAGCAAGATTTCTGTCTCTCACAGACCTGTAACCTCTTCATTAAGAGGCTCCTCTGTCCTTTACTCATTACCAGTAGTATTAGCACCTGTTTGAACTTGTCATTAGTATAAAAGACACCTGTCCACAACCTCAAACAGTCACACTCCAAACTCCACTATGGTGAAGACAAAAGACCTGTCGAAGGACACCAGAAACAAAATTGTAGCCCTGCACCAGGCTGGGAAGACTGAATCTGCAATAGCCAAGCAACATGGTGTGAAGAAATCAACTGTGGGAGCAATAATTAGAAAATGGAAGACATACAAGATCACTGATAATCTCCCTCGATCTTTGGTCTCACGCAAGATCTCACCCTGTAGGGTCAAAGTGATT
>JARQOC010000001.1:44723989-44741889 GCA_033576535.1 Allobates femoralis
CCCAACCCACCCTGTGGGTTTTACCCATCATGAGTTGTTTCTTGTGTGGCACCTTGGTAATGAGACACTTTTTTGTAGACCATCAGTTGATATTATTTTCACTAAGAAGCAGGATTACATTCTAATTACTGATAGATTTTAGCTGGTGTCATGACTTTTCATAGCTTTTTGCACCTTTTTTCAAATGTTCAATACTTTTTCCTTGTCATTTCTCGTTATCACACATCACTAAATTTATGGATATCTATACACTGTGTGCAAAATTATTAGGTAAATGAGTATTTGATCACATGATACTGTTTATACATGTTCTCCTACTCCAAGCTGTATAGGCTTGAGAGCCAACTACGAATTAAGTAAATCAGGTGATGTGCATCTCTGTAATGAGGAGGGGTGTGGTGTAATGACCTTAACACCCTATAGAAGGTGTGCTTAATTATTAGGCAAATACTTTTCCTTAGGTCACAATGGGTCAGAAGAGAGATTTGACGGGCTCTGAAAAGTCCAAAATTGTGAGATGTCTTGCAGAGGGATGCAGCAGTCTGGAAATTGCCAAACTTTTGAAGCGTGATCACCGAACAATCAAGCATTTCATGGCAAATAGCCAACAGGGTCGCAAGAAGCGTGTTGGGCAAAAAAGGCGCAAAATAACTGCTCATGAATTGAGGGAAATCAAGCGTGAAGCTGCCAAGATGCCATTTGCCACCAGTTTTGCCATATTTCAGAGCTGCAACGTTACTGGAGTATCAAAAAGCACAAGGTGTGCTATACTCAGGGACATGGCCAAGGTAAGGAAGGCTGAAAAATGACCACCTTTGAACAAGAAACATAAGATAAAACGTCAAGACTGGGCCAAGAAATATCTTAAGACTGATTTATCAAAGGTTTTATGGACAGATGAAATGAGAGTGACTCTTGATGGGCCAGATGGATGGGCCAGAGGCTGGATCAGTAAAGGGCAGAGAGCTCCACTCCAACTCAGACGCCAGCAAGGTGGAGGTGGGGTACTGGTATGGGTTGGTATCATCAAAGATGAACTTGTGGGACCTTTTTGGGTTGAGGATGGAGTGAAGCTCAACTCCCGGACCTATTTCCAGTTTCTGGACGACAACGTCTTCAAGCAGTGGTACAGGAAGAAATCAGTATCGTTCAAGACAAACATGATTTTCATGCAGGACAATGCTCCATCACATGCATCCAACAACTCCACAGCGTGGCTGGCCAGTAAAGGTCTAAAAGAAGAAAAAATAATGACATGGCCCCCTTGTTCACCTGATCTGAACCCCATAGAGAACCTGTGGTCCCTCATAAAATGTGAGATCTACAAGAAGGGAAAACAGTACACCTCTGGGAACAGTGTCGGGAGGATGTGGTTGCTGCTGCACGCAATGTTGATCGTAAACAGATCAAGATACTGACAGAATCTATGGATGGAAGGCTGCTGAGAGTCATCATAAAGAAAGGGGGCTATATTGGTCAATGATTTTTTAGGGTTTTGTTTTTGCATGTCAGAAATGTTTATTTCTAATTTTTGTGCGGTTATATTAGTTTACCTGGTGAAAATAAACAAGTGAGATGGGAATATATTTGGTTTTTATTAAGTTGCCTAATAATTCTGCACAGTAATTGTTACCTGCATAAACAGATATCCTCCTAAGAGCCAAATCTAAAAAAAAACACCTCTACTTCCAAAAATATTAAGCTTTGATATTTGAGTCTTTTGGGTTGATGGAGAACATAGTTGTTGATCAATAATAAAAATAATCCTCTACAATACAACTTGCCTAATAATTCTGCACACAGTGTAGTTTGATTTCTTTGCCTTTGTTTATTGGATGGGTTGTTACCAATATCTGTTGAAAAGTTTATGTCAATAGCCCCTTTAAAAATATATTTACATAGAAAATTAGTGATGTGTTTAATACTTATTTCACCTGCTGTATATGTGCATTTGTTTTAATACATTTTGTATCAGTACACCCATACTGACGAGAGAAAAAGTTATTTGGTCATTTTTAACTCAAAGTGAAGATCGTAGGAACAAAATACCAAAAACAGTGGAATTACGGTGTTTTTTATGTCAAGGAAAGAATAATTTTTGATCCCGTGCTGTAATGTGTGTATACTCTATTTCATCCTCCCCAACCCAGGAGATGTGGTATGATCAGACCATGTCCCTGTACGGTCAGACACATCCATTACACAGTACTTAGCAGGGACACATATGTAAGATTATCTCAGCACAGAAGATGTGGTATGATCAGACCATGTCCCTGTACGGTCAGACACATCCATTACACAGTACATAGCAGGGACACTTAAGATTATCTCAACATGGGAACAATATATTTTTTTTTTTTTTTTTTTTTTTTTTTTCAACTTTAATTTTTATTTATTTTCTTAACAGTCAGAACATAACACAAAACATGTATGAACAATCACAAGTACTAATGCTCAGTTCGCTCTCCATTGCAAGTAATCCTTAGTATCAGCACAAGTCTTTGTAACTTTACAGTTGTATTGAATCTACAGAACAGTCCCACATCTGCCAAGTCCGAGTAAATTTGTCCACCGAGTCATGGAGTGTAGCTGTCAGTTGTTCCATTAATCGAATGCCTTTTATTCGTGCATACCAATCAGCTATTGAGGGTGGTGCTCTCTTCCTCCAATTGAGAGATATCAGACATTTCGCTGCTGTTAAAAGGTGCATTAGAAGTCTGCTCTCAGATTTACTCAAACCCTGGGGGAAGAGATTCAACAGATAGACAGCTGGGTCTAAGGGCAGGCGATGATCTAGAATCCGGGATACCAGTTTTTCAACTGATCCCCAAAAACCATGAATCAATGGACAAGACCAGAAAATGTGGTATAAAGAGGCATTGCTTTGGTCACACCTCCAGCAGTTATCGGGTATAGATGAGTTAAACTTATGAAGGAGTTCGGGTGTGTGATACCACGTCATCAGTATTTTCATTTGGTTTTCTTTATATAATGTGTTAACTGAAGTCCTAAAGGTTCTATCCCATATCACCCTCCACATCTGGTCAGGAATCTCTTTCCCCAACCAAGTCTCCCATCTCGACATATAGGCATGTTTAAAGGGACCCCAACTACTACGAGAGTTCAAAATAGCGTATATGTTAGATATAAGGCCCCTTGTAGAAGTGCCCCGGGAGCAAAGATTTTCAAATTGAGTAGGACTCAAACATTGTTTGGGCCCTATGATCGACAAGTAGTAATGCATTATTTGTCGGTGTGAGAAACACAGACTCTCTGGCAAATTATAAAGTGAACGCAACTCGGGGAACGTTCTTGGCTTATGCGTAAACGGGTTCAGTATGTCACGAAAACAAAAAAGGCCTGCTCCCGCCCAGCTACGCATCGTACTAGGGTCCATAGCCCCGAGAGATGCGGGGTATACAGAAAAGGTGTCATGAGAGAAGCATGCCCCGCCAGCTGAAACTTAATTCTACATTTACCCCAAATGTCCCTGGTAAAAGCCATGGGGCCCAACAAAGTTCCAGAGGGAATCTCGAAGGGTTTGCCCCATATCAACGAGGCAGGGTGGCAAGGGGCCAACCATAGCTGTTCCACCTCCATCCATCTATTACTTGCTGGAAGTGTAGACCAATGGGACAAATGGCGCAAATGAGTTGCATAATAATATAGCATGATATCTGGGCAGGCAACACCTCCCTCCCGTCTCGACGCACAGAGGACCGAAGCCGGAATACGGTGTCTCCCTGAGTGCCATATGAACTTCATTAGTAACGATTGGATTCTTTTTAGTGTTGCCACGGGTACTCTAACCGAAAGCGTCTCAAATAGATATAGAAAGCGGGGAATAATGGACATCTTAACAGCTGCAATTCTACCCAAGAGCGAGATCGGTAGGGCCGACCACTTTTTAAGTTGGGATTCTACCTTATTTATTAGAGGTGGGAAATTGGCCTGAAATATTGTTCTATAACTAGAGGTCATATTAATCCCTAGATAGCGTATGGATGATGTGCGCCATGTATAATTGTATGATTGTTTAAGGAGTTGAAGTTTAGCTTCCGGAATATTTATGGGCAACGCCTCAGTTTTAGTAGAGTTAATTTTATAGCCCGACAGTTTAGCGTAGGATGTGATCGTTGCATGCAGGTTAGGGAGAGAAGTAATGGGATTTGTCAAAGAGAGAATCACATCGTCTGCGAACAGGGCAACTTTGAATGGTCTATTTTTAAGCTGAATTCCCATGATATCAGGGTTAAGTCTAATTTGCGCCGCTAGTGGTTCAATACTAAGGACATAGAGCAGAGGGGAAAGGGGGCATCCTTGGCGTGTTCCATTTTTGATGGGTAAATCCCTGGAATGGGCATGAGAAAGGCGAACCAGAGCAGTGGGCGATGAATACAGACCCCTCAGTGCAGTAACGAAAGGTCCCGACAGGCCAAAGTGGTGAAGAGTTTGAAACATAAAAGACCAATCCAACCTGTCAAAGGCCTTCTCCGCGTCCAAACTCAGCAAAAGGGCCTCCATCCTCCCCCTGTTGGCCACCTCAATCAGGTCCATAATACGCCTGGTATTATCTCCCGCTTGACGAAAGCGCACAAATCCCACCTGATCTTTGTGAATCAGATGTGGGAGCCATTTTCCCAGCCTATCCGCTAAAAGCTTGGTGAAAATTTTTAGATCAGAATTTAACAGACTGATTGGGCGGTAACTCGCACACTCCGTCGGGTCCTTTCCCTCTTTTGGAATAACAGTAATGTAGGAACGGAGAGTTGATTCAGGTATTGCCCCCCCCTCCATAAAATGGTTAAACAGGGTGACCATATAAGGGGAGAGTACATCGATATAAGTTTTATAGTAAAGGTATGGCAACCCATCTGGTCCTGGCGCTTTATGTCCCGGTAGTTTTTTTATGGTCTCCTCAATCTCTTCCGCTGAAACCTTTTGGTTAAGATCTTCCAAAGCGGTTCGGGATAGTTTGGGTAGTTGACATGAGGAGAGGTATTCATCTAGTGTGTGATTTTGTCTTTTCTGGAATTGCTGTGTGGTGGAGGGGAGGGAGTAGAGGGAAGAATAGTAATCATAAAATAAATCGGCCATTTTAACTGGGTCATAATGGATCACACCGGTGCTATCCTTAATACCATAAGGGGAGTTAGTAGTGGTCTGGTCCCTCAGTCTCCTGGCTAGCATCGTATGTGCTTTGTTACTATACTCATAATATTTCTGTCTAGAGTATCTAAGGAGTACTTCCACTTTACCCTGGGCTATGGTTTTTAGTTGGTTTCTCAGGTCAATTACTTCCTTCAAGAGTAGTTTAGTGGGGTGGGTCAATAATCGTCCCTCTGCCTGTTTCAATTTCCCTTCTATTTTGAGATATTGGGATTTAGCATCTTTCTTAATCCTGGATGACAATGCAATACATTCTCCTCTGAAGACCGCTTTATGTGCTTCCCACAAAACAGATAGTGACGGAGATGAGGGGGAGTTTTCAGTGAAATAATGTACAAGAGACTCCCTCAATTTATTTTGCGTGTCTTTGTTAGTCAAGAGGGACTCGTTTAGTCTCCAATGGCATATTTTAGGTGAATTAGGTGTTAATTTGAGATCTATTGTCAGAGGGGCATGGTCAGTCCACGTTATATTACCGATAGATGCGGAGGCTAATGAACGCTGCGTTATCATGTCTCCAAAGAAGTAGTCTATACGGCTATGGGATCCATGAGGATGGGAGTAAAATGTATATTTCCTATCAGTTGGATTGTCAATGCGCCATAGGTCGTATAATGTGTGGCTACGTATTAATTTCCGGAAACCTATAGAGACACGCTCCGTTTTTGTTATTGTATTTTTGCTACTGGGAGGTACATGAACCAATCTATCTCTAGTTTCTGAGAATGCCATATTAAAATCGCCGCCAATTATTTGGGCCATTCCTCGGTCAGGTTGTAAATGAGCTAGAACCGAGGCCACAAACTTTATCTGGTTTGAATTAGGGGCATATAGGTTGCACAACATAATTGGTACTCCCCCCGCACTCCCATAAACAATGGCATATCTGCCCTGCGGATCAATTTCAGATTTAGTTACCTGAAATGCACAGTGGTGGGAGATCAATATCGCCACCCCGGCCGTTTTATTTCTAGCTGTGGCAGAAAACGTAGTAGGAAACCAGCGGTGTGCAAATTTCAGGGACCCCGTATCCGAGAGATGCGTCTCCTGTAAGAAAACTATGTCAGCCTTGGACTCCCGCATCTCTCGGAGGACAAGCCTTCTTTTTAGGTCCGAATTCAGACCCTTTACGTTAAGGGTAAGCAGTTTAACCATTATAAAATAAAGGTGTACCTAGAGTATTTAAGGGGGACATGGATGGGATCGTGGTGGAGACACCTTGGTCTAAATACTTGAATGGGCAGATTCTGGAAATATTATTATGAGGACTTGACTGAGAAGACGAGAGCATACATGTACTGCATATCTGAACACAGGTAATATAACTGAGCATTAACAGAAAGGAAAGAAAAAAACATCAGGTGTATATTACAGGACAACTTCTTGTTGTCCTAAAATGAGAGTCGGGTATATTTTACCCTAAGTCGCCTAAGACGACTCCGAAGTGTATTTGCACTACTTAATAATCAAGAAAATCCACAACACGACTCTCTTCTGTGAGGGTACACGTCAGATCTGTGAGAGCAGTTTTCACTCAAAAAACCTGCCCCCAAGAGCCGCAAATTCCCATTAAGGGGCCAAGATTAGTATATATACCATCCCGCATAAAGGAGAAATAAGGAGGAAGAATAGGCAGTTGAGCCAAATGATGTATGCTATAGTCACCGATCATGAAGGGTCCTCCCTCCTGGGAGCATTCCGTGTCTTTTTACGCGGTGCAGACTGTTGCCAAGTCTGCTGCAGTGGAGGAGGCAGTCCCAATGGTGTGATCCAGTCTGGTAAAGATGGTGGATTAATGTTCATCGCGCGGCAGAAGGACTCCAGGTCTTCTGGATTTCTGAGTGTGGCCACTTTATCCCCTTTCTTGGCTGAGAGACTAAAAGGGAATCCCCACCTGTAGGGAATATGGCTATCTTGTAGAATGTTCAGCAGTGGTCTCAATGCCCTCCTTTGCTGAAGAGTAATCCACGAGAGGTCCTGGAAAAGTTGTATCTTTGTGTTATTGTGGGTGATTTGTTTAAGTTGTCTCGCTTTTGTCATAATATCTTCCTTTAGAGGGAAGTCTGTGATGCGGCAGATTATGTCTCTGGGGTTGCCTGTCATACTTTTCGGCTTCAAGGCTCTATGAGCTCTGTCCATTTTAATTGGGTGATCCGCTGGACGACGTAGGACCGAGTTGAATACTTTTTGTAGAGTTCCCACCACATCTTCCGTATCTCTTGTCTCAGGGACCCCTCTAACTCTGATATTGTGCCGTCTTCCCCTGTTATCCAAGTCCTCTACATGTCTTTGGAGATCTCTTATGATGGAGGCCTGTGCAGTAGTTTGCGACTGAAGATGTCTTATAACTGCTCTAGCTTGGTTGTGGTCCTCCTCTAACTGATGGATCCTCTGAGTCAAGGCAACCACCTCCCGTCTTGTCGCTGCCAATTCTGAGCGACAGGTGTTCTTAATCTCTGTGACCAGCAGCTTAAAGTCCTGTTTAGTAGGCAGCTGTTGTACATATTGCCACCAGTCAGGAGGTGGGGGTGGAGGGTATAGGTGCTCCTGGATTTGATGGGGTGATCCAGAGCTCTGGACCATGTTGCTCCCTCTTTGGTCAGTGTATAAGGACTCGGGGCTGTCCATCAGCTCTCTGGGCTCTATTGAGCTTCTTTGAGTCTGCAGGGCTTGTCTCGTTGAGCGAGACGGTCTCTGGGGGCGACTGGGTTCCTCCAGAGCCTGGGTTGCCCAGTTGTCTCCTGTCCAGGCAGAGCTCCACATATCGTTGTCGATAAGATCAACGAGAGCTCTCTGATTACTCCCACCATCTGGTAATTCCCCATTATGAGTAATCATTTCTAGGCTCCCCATCCTCTGTTCTGTCAGGTTAAAGGACCCCTCCGAAAGATCATAGTCCATCTCTGTTGCAGAGGGGGGTGAGCTGAAGCACAATACTCCTTTCCCCTGCTTAGCATATGTATTGGGGCTCCCATCATGTGTGGGTTCATAGTTGCTTTTTAATGGGGTCAGCACAGGGGTGCAGTCTCTCTGTGTGTCAGGGGAGAGGTCTCTCACTGCAGACCGTGGCAACAGTAGTGTCTCTGAGGGGGCCGGTGATCTAGCCTCTGCCTGTGTCTCCGCCCCCACCACAGGGAAAGTGCCCATCATCTCCTGTCTCTCTCCTCCTCCCCGCCCATCCAGGGCTCCAGGCGCGGGAAAGCCCTGGGGAGATGAAGAAGCAGCGCCGCCCGCCATCTTGGGACCCTTAACAGTTTCCTGGGTCTGCTCCTTATCCCCTGGTCCCGAGCGCTTGCCTGCATCAGCGGGCACGCAGGGACCGCAATGCGGCGGTGGTACAGACTCACCGCAGGATGCAGAGGCTGAGCGCAGGGCGGGTGGCTCTCCGGCGGCTCCCGGTCTCATCGGCTGCTCTGCAGTAGGAGCGGGCGCAGCTTTACCCCCTCTGGTCAGGTATGCGTCCAGGGTGCCTGGTGCCTGGTCCCCCGCTTCCTTGGGCAGTTTCTGGGCCTTTTTCTTCCCCATCTCTAGGCTCCTTAAGCTTATTTAAAGGCAGATTATTGCTCTCGGGAGCAGGAGCTCCAGCCTCACACGTCCGCTCTCATAAAGGTCCGGACACGCCCCTGGGAACAATATTTTTAATCACATCTAATTGTAGAAATTATTATTATTCTAAGATCTTTTGATTAAAATCCACTTTAAAAGTAACTTTGTGGGAAAACTTATTTAAAGACGAAAAAAATTACTTCTTAATTAGGAGTCAAGTATAAAGCCTAAAGATCACTAATGTGTCATTATTTTCCGGGTCATTCACTCTAATAGAGCAACATATGGATTTTTTAAATCCTTGACACTTAATATTGCCCTCGGCACTTTGTAAGTCTCAATAGATTTAGTCGTCTGTATGTAGCTTTGGCATTACTGCTACATTTCAGCCAAATAACTCAATATATTACCAACAGTCAAGGTAAATTCCACATCTAAGAAAGCATAAAAATGTAAAATGTGAAGCTAATGAGATAACCTGAAGGCATCTCCCAGACCTGGTGTTTATGATATATTTAAATATTGGCTTTGGAAACTAGTATATTCTCCAGTAATTACCTTATTAAAAGTATCAGGAGAGTTACATTATCATAAGCCTCGGCCCCCCGTAGGATTCATCCCACTGTAAAGGATGTAAATGTAATGTAACCTTATAGATGAAATAAACCCCAGTGAATTATTGGCTTCGGGGATAATGTGAAGCTTTTTGATTTTCAATTTCCGCTACGGGTCTGTAAACACATTGTACAAAGAAAGACAACTACTCCGAGGATAAACCTGAGGATCAAGTATACCTGAGGTTACACACAGACCTCGATTCTTCTTGTCAGTTTTTGCAGATTATTAAAATATTCTTCTTAAAATAGTGTCTTTATAAAAACTTTACACAACTTCTATTGTACTGATCCTGGGCCCATATTCATCCAGAACTGGATTCACAGTTTGTAACAGTATAAGAAGTCAGATGACACTCATCATCATTTGAGCTTCATCTTCAGCTTATTTCATACTCGGGTGAGAGACAGGAGGGAATGACGGCGGCTGTTTCGTGCTCAAAAGTGCTTCCACAGGTCCGCAAGAATCTGACATAAACTGAAGATAATGCTTCAATAGTGAGCGCCATTCTCATACTGTTACTTTCTGCATCTGCCTGGACTCTGAAGGTGGGGTCACACACGGCGATCTGGCCTGCGATGTCGGAAGCGATGCGTGGGTGCCCGCTCGCTTCCGACATCGCAGGCCAGCTGTCACACGGCACGACGTTGCCGGTAACGCGGTGGCGATGTGGGCGGAGCCATCGCTCGCTGGGCTGGGCTCAGCCCAGCGAGCGATGGCTCAGTAACGCTGCGATATAGGCTGGATCGCGCCGCCAACAGTGTCAGACGGCGCGATCCAGCCTAATCGCTGGTCACAGGTTGACAGGTTTATGAACATGTTCATAAACCTGTCAACCTGCGACCAGCGATAATTTGCAGTTGCGTCGCGCTGTCACACAGCGCGACGCACTTGCAATATCGCCCGCGACTTCGCTGTGACGTCACTTTGCGGCGATGTCGCGGGCGAGATCGCCGCGTGTGACCCCACCTTGAGATTGAGCCCCACCGGAGCTGTTTTCACAGTGCCAGCCGTCCCTGGTGGGCAAAAGCAAGGCAGCTTGCTACAGTGCATGAGAGCCTGTTTGTGAGCGGTGCCCGCTCCATTACCATACGCGGTCTTGGTTTTTTTCCAAGCTGAGCTTTGAATGAGCTCCCAGACTTACAGACTTGGCTAAGATTACTTTAGTATTTCGTAGTACTTTATTGTTATTTTGCTTTATGTAGAATGTGTATCTTTGGCCTTGTATACAAGGCACTTAAAGGGAATCTGTCAGCAGGTTTATGCGACCCCATTTGAAAGCAACATAATGTAGGCAAAGAAACTCTGAATCCAATGATGTATCACATAGATCAATGGGTACAGCCATTCTGTCATAAGCAAAGCATTTAGATTCAGCCATATAGCAGCACCCACACCAGACTCCTAGTGGGTGTCATTCACAGCAGGGGGCGTGTTGGACTGCCTTGCTCATCAAGTTTTAGTCCTCTAATGTTAATCACAGGGTACTAAACCCTTTAGTTTAAGTAAACAATAACAGGCACACTGTAAGAGGAGCACAGTTGCACTTGTTTTTTTAACACTTACAGAATGCTGTCCTATAGCAAAATCCTGCTGATAAATTCTCTGTAATGTTCTGGTGGCCATTTTGCTGGACAAATTACATGTTTATATTTGATGCCTTATTGTCTAGAATTATACATTAGTATTAGCATTGGATACCACTTGGTTGGAAAGTATCTATGTAAATTTAGTTGCCATTTACACTAATATTTTCCACTATGTAGGGTTCACTGACATCTGCGTTTGAAATATACAGTAAGGGTACGTTCACACTGCGTTGTTGTTCAATCTGTTGTAAAACGGACAACCATAGATCTGATTTGGCCCCCAATTATGCTATGGGCACGGATCGGATCAGATTTGCCCTTAAGGGCATCCGATTTTTGTTGGATCCGATTCTGTCCGATTTTTTGCTGTGCCCAAAATTGCAGACTGCTGCAAAATCTCTCCTTTGCATTTCCTTGATCTTGTTTTTCTTAAGGAAAACCGTCACTTCATTTCTAAGCTGCTTCTCTCACTTTCACACATACTGAATTTTGGCTCCTCATTAACCCCTACAAGAGGAAAAAGCATGAGCTTATATTTTTTTAAGCACAGGCCACTTTAAAATCCTGAAACGTAGCCGTGCCCTGTACTTGGAGCCACAATAAAGGCATGAGATGACATCTTAATGGAGTGCTGCAGCTGAACTCTTTATTTCGTATGTATATTTAGCTGTGAAGGAAGCTAAGCTGAGACTGCACCCACAGGCATTGCTGCTCAAAAAGCTTTGTGTAGATAGATAGATAGATAGATAGATAGATAATTAGATAGACTCCCAATCCTGGCCCACCGTCTTCCAACTTCAACCCCTTCCCCACCTCACATCAAAATCCTGCTAACCTCATTAGTATTACTTGCACACCTTCATCTCCCTCTTTTAATTGTGCCCTCTGGAATCCACGGTCTGTATGCAATAAGCTTCCCTTTATCCTCAACTACTTTCTCACTAACTCTCAACCTCCTGGCCCTCACTGAAACCTGGATCCAGAACTCAGACACAGTTTCCCCTGCCTTTATTTCTTATGGTGGCCTACATTTCTCCTCAGTGGTGTAACTAGTCTGGTGGGTCCCGGTGCAAACTTTAGACCTGGGAGCCCCCCCCAAACCCCTGTGCACTTCCATTAAGTAAATCAGCTCCCAACCTCCAAGTGCTGTTAATCCCATCCCTCCCCGTATCCCCTCTGGCACACTCTCCATCAATGACCCCATTCCTTACACCTACTCCTGTCTCTCTCTCCGGTCTTCACCACTCACCTAACCAAAATCTTCAATCTCTCCTTCTCTTCTGGCAATTTCCCTTCCTCTTTCAAACATTCTATCATTACTCCATTATTAAAGAAAACTTCTCTTGACCCATCCTGAACAAATAACTACAGACCAGTCTCCAATCTCCCCATCATCTCTAAACTCTTGGAGCGCCTGGTCTATCCCGCCTCACCCGTTACCTCTCCACTCACTCTCTTCTAGATCCATTACAGTCTGGTTTCCGCCCCCTACATTCTACAGAAACTTCCCTCATCAAAGTGACCAATGACCTTCTGACGGCAAAACGTAATGGTGACCACTCTCTGCTTATTCTTCTTGACCTTTCTGCAGCTTTTGACACAGTCAACCACCATCTCCTACTCTCTATGCTGCACTCCATCGCATAAAGGACACTGCTCTCTCTTGGCTCTCCTCTATCTCTCTGACGATCTTTCAGTGAATGTTTGGGCTCCACATTATCTACTATTCCCAATATTGGTGTCCTCAAGTTCGTCTTTAGCGCTCTTCTCTTCGCTTCTTCTCCACACTGCACCAATTGGACAGACACAAACAAGTATTGGCTTAGTACATCTTTATGCTGATGACACACAACTATACACATCCTCCTGACTTATCCCGCTGTAATTACAGAACACAATGACTGTCTAACATTAGTTACAATACACTGTCCACCCTCTATCTAAATCACTTTTCTAAACTGAACTTCTTCTGATCCCCTCTATTACACTAACCTCCCTAAATCTGACATTTCCCTCTCGGTGTGCGGCACCATGATAATGCCTAGACAGCAGGCTCACTGTCTGGGTGTTATGTTTGATGCTGATCTCTCCTTCACCTCCTACATACAATCTCTCAACCACTCTTGTTGCTTGCAATTGAAAAATGTCTCCAGAATTCGCCTCTTCTCACTATGGAAACAACTAAAACCCTCACCGTGGCCCTGATCTATTCCCGACTTGATTACTGTAATTCTTTAATAGTTGGCCTCCCCCTCAATAAGCTTTCCCCTCTTCAGTCTATCCTTAATGCAGCAGCTAAGGTCACCTATGTAGCTAACCGTTACTTAGATGTTTCCGCTCTGTGCCAGTCATTGCACTGGCTGCCCATATACTACAGGATCCAATTTAAATTGCTGGCTCTCACCCACAAAGCTCTTCACAGTGCTGCACATCCCTACCTCTCTACCCCCATCTCTGTATATCACCCCACCTATCCCCTTCACTCTGGAAGCAATTTAAGACTAACATCTGCATTAATCCTAACCTCCCATTGCCGACTCCAAGACTTCTCCTGAGCTGCACCAATCCTCTGGAATGCTCTACCTCAAGAAATTAGGACCATCCACAACTTACACATATTCAGACACTCCCTAAAACACATCTTTTAGGGGACCTATCATTCTCCCTAATCATCATTTAGACTAAAGGGCCCGTTACACACTTCAATGTCTCAGCGATCCAACCAACATCCGACTTGACCTGGATCGCTTGAACGACGTTCATTGATCGCTGGTGAGGTGTCACACGTACAAATATTGTGAACGATTCCGCGTCAAGTGAACGATACTTGCGGTCGTTTGGTTGCCTACGTCCTTCAGTTCTAATAGGCGAAGTCGTAAATGAGATCGTTATTACGGTGTCACACACGACATGCAGCAGATCGAACGAACGATCAACGACTGATTTATGGTCCTGATCATAAATCTGTGATCAACGATCAGCCGACTTATCGTTGGTCATATCTACGTGTCACACGCACACGCAACGACGTCATTATGATGTTGTTGCTCCACCCCAAAACCCGTGACGTACCAACGATATCGTTCACGCAAATATGATCCGAGGTGACCTCAGTAACTTCATTGTACATCACACTTGCTAACTCGCGAATGAATGTAACATACATTTTACCCCAGAAAGGAATGATAAATATGCACAGAGCCTCAAGAAATTAATTATAATCCTGTTTGCCAAAACAAATTCTAATATGCTGTACAATACATTGTGCCCCCAACAATTACTACAGAATTTATTATGTGCCACTATTAATTACAATAAAAACTGTGATTGTGCCCTTTGGATAAAATATACTGTGAGGTGGTGGGAGCTGGCTGTTGCTCATGACCCTCTTTTACATCTGAATGCGGCTTGCATGGTCAGAAAGGTTGGGGACTTTTAATTTAGAATACACACTGGCCCCCACCCAGTAATTCCTTAGAGTATACAGAGATTACAGAACAGGATAATAGCTGAATCTTTGTGTGAGGTAAAACTTCTCCAAGTGTGTCTGTTAAACATGTTTTACCTAAAAAAAAAGAATAATTTACGATCCCGTGCTGTTAGATCTGTATATTCTTTTGCGTTCTTCTCAGCACAGGAGATGTGGTATGATCAGACCATGTCCCTGTACGGTCAGACACATCCATTACACAGAACATAGCAGAGACACATGTATAAGATTATCTCAGCACAGGAAATGTGGTATGATCAGACCATGTCCCTGTACGGTCAGACACATCCATTACACAGAACATAGCAGAGACACATGTATAAGATTATCTCAGCACAGGAGATGTTGTATGATGAGACCATGTCCCTGTACGGTCAGATACATCCAGTACATAGCAGGGACACATAAGATTATCTCAACATGCGAACACTATTTTTTTTTTATTTATCAATATAGACATATGAGGGCTTTTTTTTGTGGGACGAGTTTTAATCTAATATATAAAGCTGAATGTGTGTGTGTATGTGTGTATGTATGTATGTGTGCATGTGTGTATATCCGGGATTGGCATCTGCACTGTCGCAACTACAGCCACAAAATTTTGCACAGTCACACGTCTGGACCCCCAGAGCGTCATAGGCTATGTTGTGAGGCAAAATTTTAACCCTGCGCGTTCCAGTTCACCAAACAATTTTGCCCCTATCTACATAATGGGGTAAAAGTGAAATGGAAAAGTGTTGGAGGAAAATCGACAGCTGTCAGCTATAGCCACAAAATTTTGCACAGTCACACGCCTGGACCCCAGGAGCGTCATAGGCTATGTTGTGAGGCGAAATTTTATCCCCGCGCATTCCAATTCACCAAACAATTTTGCCCCTATCTACATAATGGGGAAAAAGTGACAGTTACCAGTTGACAGTTGTGAATGAGAGGGGCTTAATGGTAGCAGAAAAGGAATTCTCCAGCAGACAGCCAAATCTTCATAAAGTACTTTTATTAGTACATCAGACCGTGCATAAAACAAACAATGCTGAGGAGGGGAACGCTGGAGAAGGGAGGGAAACTCCTTGCAGTACCGACCCAGGTGATCCTGAGCTGCACCACTTCTATCCACACCGCTTCCCTATTATTCATTCAGCTTAATGATAGCGCCAAAGACTAACAGCAAATACCAGCATATAGTCACTAAGGTGGGGCCCCAACATGAGATATTCACCACGCACGGGGACATGTATTCACACCACACGCACACAAAGAGTAACAACAAGTGTATAGTCGCTAAGTTGCAGCCCTAACATTGGATACTCACCACGCACCCAAACAAACACACACACACACACACCACAAATAGACACACACAACACAGAGACACACACACCCCCACGGATACACACACACACACCCTATAGCGACACATGCACTCACCCCACAGGGACACACACACACACACCACAAAGAGACACACACAACACAGACACACACACCACACAGACCCCCCCCACAGGGACACACACACATAGCCACCCTATAGGGACACATGCACTCACGCCACAGGGACACACACCCACCACAAAGAGACAACACACACCACACAGAGCCCCCCCACAGGGACACACACACATACACACCCTATAGGGACACATGCACTCACCCCACAGGGAAACACACACACACACCACAAAGAGACACACACAACAGTGACACACACCACACAGAAATCCCCCCACAGGGACACACACTGACACACGCTATAGGAACACATGCACTCACCCCACAGGGACACACACATACACACACCCCAGGGACACACACACCACACAGACAGACACAGATGTGCACAAATCACCTCACACAACTCGCCTCATACGTCTGGTATCTTTAATTTCCAAACATAAACATCTGATTAAAAACAGCCAATGTGCAACACATGTGCCATATAGGGAATTAAGGCAGATGTCAGTCACATGAGCTGTCTATTATGTGTATGTGTGAGGTAACATATACTGCCCGGCCAGGGGGAGGGTTTACTGTTGACTGGAGATTTATCAGGCTGCCTATAGCAACCAATCACAGCTCAGCTTCTATTTTCCTACAGGTCATTAATATGACATATTCAAATTCTATTTTGTTATAGCTAACATCAGTTATTTATTAACCCGCGCGTAGTTGGGTAGTACAGCTAGTATTGAATAAAGTTATTTATTTTACCACACAGTGTACAGGAAAATGGGAAAAAAAAATCCAAGTGCGGTAAAATTGCAAAGAAAAAGTGCAACTACACATTTGTTTTTTTAATTTTTTATTCACCATGTTCACTATATGGTAAACCTGACATGTTGGTATGATACCTAGGGTTGGTACGAGTTCCTATATACCAAACATGTATACTTTCACTTTTATCCAAATGATAAAAAAATGCAAACGTTTTTAAAGAAAAAGAATTGCACTTTTGTCCCCATTTTCTGCACCCTGTATGTATCGTTCTCATTTCTGGGATCTGGGGCTGTGTGATTTCTTATTGTTTGTGGCTTGAGCTGATGTTTCTAATGATACCATATTTGGGTAGATAAGTTGTTTTGATCGTCTTCTATTGTATTTTACGGCAATGTTGAGGCGACCAAAAAAAACATAATTTTAGCGTTTGGACTTTTTACCGATCTGATTAACTATTTTTTCATTTTGATAGGGTGGGCTTTTCTGAACGTTGCGATACTAAATGTGTGTACATATTATTTTTATAGTTTTATTTTCAATGGGGCAAAAGAGGGTAGATTTGAACATTTGTGCTTTTTTAATTTTTTTTCTTTATATTATTTTTTCTTTATTTTACTTTGCCCACTAGAGGGCATTAGTGCTCCACTGTCTTATCCTTCCCCTGTTTTCGGTTTGGGTTTTAAAGCCCACCCGGGAAACATAGGGAAGGTTATCTGAAATTGCTACATGATTCAGATATCCGTGGCATTGGGTTTCCGGGGGATGAAAAATTTTGGCCCCACTATTTTTGTACCCCAATACCAACCCCTAAACCCTCAAAAGTTTGTGTTCCAGCAGTCTTTGGGGGGATCTTTTTCCACTGTGGGTTAGTGTCAGACCCAAAAGCGCTGGTTTTGTTTGTTAACCCTTTACCATTCCATAAAAGTTTTCCTTTATCCTTTATCTGAAGGCAATTGTCTATGCTGTGAAAAACGAGATGTGCAGCATCTGAAACAACCGGGTACTGGAAACCGTGCAGCAAATTTTTTCTTTCGGTTTTTGCTATCAGTGTGTCAAGGGGTGGGAGAAGAGGGTTGTATTGACAATCCCCAAAACAATGGGGGAAACACTTTGAACACATTTTATAAGTGGAAAAAAACTTTTTAAATAACTTTAAAGAATAAAGTTACTTAAAAACCCAAGGGACACCAATTTTTTTTCTTAAAAAAAATTTTCAATAAGTTTGATGTGTCAAATGACCCTCTTCCCATTGAAAAAATAAAGTTGGATCCAAAATT
>JARQOC010000001.1:44741989-44896808 GCA_033576535.1 Allobates femoralis
ATCAATGTACACGTTAGATAGGAATGTAACAAAATGAAGATAGTCTGAAAAGCAGATTCTATAATCAGGGCAATAATAATGAATAATTATTTCTTAGCACATCCCATACTTCTAAAGCAATAATGTTGGTATTGTGTAGTGCTGTACAAAAAAAGTCACCATTTGCACCTTGCTAGACAGAGGCAGTAGATTAACTTGAAGCTTATGGGCCCCAATGCAAAAGCTCCAATGGGGCCCCCAAGTATTGCAAATTTTTAATAGAGTTATTCTTTTAATATAGGACAATGGGACTTCTCAGGCACCTTAGGCTCCATGGCCCGGGTCAATTGCAACCCCTGCACGTATTTTAGTCACAGCATGTACGAAGATGGCTTCGACTGTATAACAATCAGTGATCGGCAAAATTATTGCTGGGTCTTGAGGGCAGCCTAACAAAGGCCAATGAATTTGTGGGTACTGTCAATCTACCTAAATTAGCTTATGTGTTGTGTTGTCAGAATCCCTGAACTCCTTGTAATGGGGACACCGACATACTCACCATGCTGTCTCACTGTTTGTCCTTGGTCTGTCTGCCTCTGCCAGCTCCCATAGCCTAAACATCATGCCCAGGCTCTCGGAAGCGTGCTTAGGGCATGGCCACACTTCATGGCCCTGTCTAAGGCTGGTTCACAGGGCGTTTTTGGGCTGTTTTTCGCTCACATTTTTGTAGCCAAAACCAGCAGTGGGTGATTAAATCCAGAAGTGGTGACGTGTTTCTATTAGACTTTTCCTCTGATTGCTCTACTCCTGGTTTTGGCTACAAAAACTGATGAGCAAAAACAGCCCAAAAACGCCCAGTGTGAACACAGCCTTAAAGGGCCAGCAGACCCTAAACCAGAAGTGCCTTTCAGCCTATGGTTGAGAGGCACAGAGTCTTTCAGACATCTTACCCTATTGGAAGGTGCTGTTCAACATATCCAGTTAGTTGCATTATCTTTAGCTAGTCATCAGGTCCTCCTTGCTCCATGCTTAGTTGCTTTATACTTACTTGTGTTTTTGGTCCTTTCCAGTCACTACCAGCCTGTGCCTTTTACTGTGCCTCTCTGTGCCTGCCTGTCACTGCCAGCCTCTGCCATCTGCTGTGCCTTCCTCTGACTGCCAGTCACTGCCAGCCATTTGACATCTCCAATGCCTCTTTGTGCCTGCCGTCACCACCAGCCACTTCCATCTTCTGTGCCTCTCTGCGCTTGCCAGTCCCTGTGAGTCTCTGCCATCTGCTGTGCCTTCCTGTGTTTGCATTTATGTCAAACGTAATCCTGTTCCCATCTCCATACTAAGTCCTGTGGAGTCAGCTAAGGAAGTACATTGATCCCCTGGGGATGCCTTCTGTCGGTCACCTACAAGAATAAGCCTATCTTCACCAGCTATGGCTTCAGTGAAGTATCGGTGGCCGTTCAGCTGCACTCCACCCGGTCCGTGATCAGTACCTTAGGTTCAGTGGATCCACTTTGCTTTGGGCTCGCCTGAAGACTAAGACAAATGATGGAATCAAACATAACTCTGAGCCGGACAATTTAACCTCTTGATGACCATCAGGGACTTAAAAAGGGGGCATGCATCTTCTTGAGCCAAACGAATCTGACAAAATTCAACTTCAAGGATAGGAAAACCATGGAGATGGATCATATCTGCACTGTTGAAGACACTAAATGATAAAAAAGGAAATCCAGAAGACAATGTGTGGAGGACTGTGGGTTTTATTAGTCAACATGTTTCAAAGTTCACAGATTAATTAATTAGGACAAAACCTCTAGCTTAACTTTCACAAGGACTTTGCTTATATTTGGCCTTCTCACACAGACTATTCCAAACTGAAGGACAAACAGGCAAACTTCATCCCTTAAGCGACAGAGGAGGTATCACCCTGGTACTCTCCATTAAGAATAAATTACTTGTAGCTATGTCTTTTTCCTTTGATTCCTCTGTGTTCACAGGACAAGCAGTTTTTTTTTCTAATGCAGCAGAGAATTTTATGGACTTCTCTTTGGCCAAAAAGCTAAGATTTCCTCTAGTTTTCCTGCACATGCATCTAAAGAGAATATCCCCAAAGGGCTATGCAATTCCAGGAGGTTAGAAACGGAGTGTGGTCAGATATAAACTAAACATACAAATACATATTAAATTATAAAGTAAATGATAGTTATATTTAATGATGTGTAAATGTGTGGGACTATATACGTATATACGACCCTCAGCAAAATATATATGTAAGGAATAAAGATATCAAGAATATTCTTACAGCAGCCATTTTGGTCAGGTGTCACTATATTTTTACTCACTCCAAAGAGAGGCCTCCTTCCTTTTAGCCTGAGGCTAAATCAGTCTCCTGGAATATGTTAACTAACCTGAGGATAATAATATCCTGGCCAAGGCCACGCAATGGAGGCTTCCTGACAAATGCAGGTAGATGACACTTCTGTAAAAAGAGTCATTATACAAAATGAAGACCAACCTCTGACTCTCATAGCTAGTGGAAAAAACAATTTCCTTCTTCCTGCAAATTGAAAAGAAGAGTCACACTCAGCCCAGACACATGGAGCTGAGGAATAAATCTTAATATTTCCCGACCCTTCACTCCTCTAAAGATTACAATTATAAAAATGGCATCTAGAGGCATAGATGATCATAACGCATATTTTTACATAATTGTGTGACCTTTATAATCACTTCAAAGTTGATATTGGCCGGTGGGATTATCGCAAAGGGGTGGTGTGTTCCATCATTGAAAAGCTAAAAACATAACCAAAAATATGAGAGCATTGTCTTCCGCCTACAATGCTCCCAGGCAAAGTTATGACCCATAATAGCTTTTGAATATCTCATATTGCAGCCCAGGTGGGCAAGAGAGGGGCAGGCCTCTAACAGAATGAAAATGGCTGAACTCTGCTGGATATGGGTATTCTTCTGAAGAGGCATTATTACACCACAAGCCAGATTATACCCTGGAACCTGGTTGCCTCCACGCTGGCCCTTGTGGAGCCACCAACACCAAGGAAACAGTAACTGATCACATGTGTCTGTAATTCTGTGTATATCCAATTTAACATTTATTTGCATAACTGACTAATATCTATAATATCTTCATAATACATATAATATTAATATCTAGTGTGCTAATAGGGCAATTAAATATATACATTTAATCTTGAGTTGCTCTTTATCTTGATCACGAATCAAGCCTTTCAAGAACTCTAGTATCATTTTTTTACTGCTCCAGTCCTGCACCATCCTAATATTCTTCCTTAAAGTTGATGCTTCCACTATTGGTGTAGGGGCAGTTTTCCGTTCCTATGGGTTTTGGTGGCCATAAACTCTTAGCCATAAAATTTTGCCTTGAAGAGTGGTGACTAGGGATGAGCGAGTATACTCGCTAGTATTCGAAACTTGCCAAATAGTAGCGGTACTCGTGTACTCGCTACTCGCCGAGTAAATTAGGATTACTCGGGAGTAGCAAGTACCGAGTACTTTTGCAGTGTATCAATAGATACTCTGCAAAAGTCTTGTAAAAGAGATGAAAAGTGGTTAGAAAATAAAAAAATCGGATACTCACCTTAACCGACGGCTGCAACGGGACTGGCCGATGGACATCTATTCATGTTAAAGGACCTTTCACTCTCCCAGCCAATCAGATGGCTGGGAGAGATCTGGCCAATCAGATGCCGCCACGTCACAATGACGTGATCGCTAGCAGCCACCTGATTGGCCAGATGGAAAGGTCCTCTCAGGTACACCGAAGACCTTTCCATCTGGCCAATCTGGTGGCCGCTAGCAATCACGTCATTGTGACGTGGCAGCATCTGATTGGCCGGTGCAGCCGTCGGTTAAGGTGAGTATGCGATTTTTTTATTTTCTAACCACTTTTCACCTCTTTTACAGGACTTTTGCGGTGTATCTATTGATACACTGCAAAAGTATTCGGAATCGCTATACTCACAACGAGTAGCTAGTACCGAGACCTACTCGTTGCGGGTATAGCGACTCCGAATAGTACGGTACTCGTTCATCCCTAGGGGTGACATCTTCTTGAAGGAAATATATTCCCAGTAACTATTATTATTATTATTTATTTATTTAGCACCATTAATTCAATGGTGCTGTACATGAGAAGGGGTTACATACAAAAATATTAGATATAGTTTACAGTAAACAAATTAACAATGACAGACTGGTACAGAGGGGAGAGGACCCTGCCCTTGCGGCTTACAATCTACAGGATAATGGGGAGGAGACAGTAGGTCAGGGGTGCAGCAGATCTGGTGGTGTAGAGGTGTCAGCTCAGTCATTGCAGTCTGTAAGCGTTCCTGAAGAGATGGATTTTCAGGTTCCGTCTGAAGGATCCGAGCGTGGTGGATAATTGGACGTGTTGGGGTGCAAAATTCCAGAGGATGGGGGATATTCGGGAGAAATCTTGGAGGCAGTTGTGTGAGGAATGGATAAGTGTGGAGGAGAGGAGGAGGTCTTGGGAGGATCGAAGATTACATGAGGGAAAATAATGGGAAATTAGTTCAGAGATATAGGGAGGAGACAGTTTGTGGATGGCTTTGTAGGTCAGTGTTATTAGCTTGAACTGGATTCATTGGCGAATTGGGAGCCAGTGAAGAGATTTGCAGAGGGGGGATACAGGGGAGTAGTGAGGAGAGAGGTGGATTAGTCCAGCAGCAGAGTTGAGGACAGACTGGAGAGGTGCAAAAGTGTCACCAGGGAGGTCAGAGAGGAGGAGGTTGCAGTAGTCAAGGCGGAAATGATGAGGGCATGTACAAGAATTTTAGTAGATTGAGGGGTGAAGAAAGGATGGATTCTGGAAATATTATTGAGCTGGAGGCGACAGGAGGTGGCAAGAGTTTGGATGTGTGGTTTGAAGGACAGGGCAGAGTCAAGAGTTATGGCCACTTTACACGTCCCGATATCGGCGTCCAACTCGCCCATGTTAAATGGTCATTCCTGGGTCGTCCATACAAGGGGGCGTACATATCGCAGTGGCATTGCCTTCCGATATCACGCTGTGTAACAGCTCCTATGCGATCTTGGAATTCTGCCCAAAAAATGCACACTCCTGCGCCGTTGTATCCAACATCGGAACGATGTTGGGACGTATAAAGTGCCCATTACTCCAAGGCAGAAAATTTGATGTGTGGGAGAGAGCATGATGCCATTTACCATAATAGATAGATCAGGTGGTGAAAATGAAAGATGGGATGATGAGTTTGGTTTTGTCTACGTTGAGTTTTAGGTAGTGAGAGGAGAAGGAGGATATCTATACTGACCACAAAACCTAGGAGTATCTTCAGTCTGCTCATAGGCTGAATCCCTGCCAAGCTCAATGGTCACTCTTTAGCTCATAATTTGACTTCATACCTATTTTCTGTCTGACAAAAGCTGTAGGGATGACGGTCTATCTAGGTCCATTGATTTATCTAACACTGATGATGGTGTAATTGATCCTCAACATATTGTTGCAACCATCTCTTCTTCTTCAAGTTCACCACCTAAAGGACATTCTCTTGTTTCAAAGCCACTCTGCCAAAAGGTCTTATCCTGGGCTCATTCATCTCTCTTCTCACATCACTCAAAAGTTAAAGGGAACCTGTCAGGGGGTTTATGTCCCCCAGCTATCACTATCTGTACCTGAAGCTTTATAATGCTATTCTAATCATCCCTGTCGGAGCTTATAGTGCAATGTTAAAGGTGAAAAAAACATTTATACACTTACATTTCAGTCTACACCTTGGAGGAGCTAGACTGTCCGGCAGGATAATAGTTAACTCACTATTAACTTGCATGGCTAAAGGACCTGTGTGATGTAACGATCATGTGACCATAGTGGCCAGAGCTAAGCGAGCAAACCTATTATGTTCTATAGGGACTCAGCTCCACCCATTGTAATCACATGGTTATGAGATCACATCAGGTCTCCCAACATGTTCTAACATAAGGCTGAAATTTTAACTATTAAACTGCCAGACACTCTCCGTCCTCCAAGATGTAGACTGACTGCCTCATTACATAAGGAAATGTAAGTGTATAAATGCTTTTCTTTCACCTTTCACATTACACCATGAGCTCAGACAGGGATGATTAGACTGCTATTATAAAGCTGCAGCTACAGATAGTGATAGCTGGGGGGTATAAATGCTTTTGTCTCACCTTTCACATTACACTCTGAGCTCAGACAAGGATGGTTAGAATAGTATTATGAAGCTGCACCTACAGTCGGTGATAGCTGGGGAGGCATAAAGTAGCTGACAGGTACCACTGAACTTCTCTCCCGTTTCTACTGGTGCCCCAAATGGACACAAGATGCCAAGTATTTTGTCGCGTCCTGCCATAAATGTGCACAGTTCAAACTCTCTCGTCAAACCTCTCTCAGTCCTCTTCAGCCTATTCCAATTCCATAGGGGCCTTGGGATGAAAGCTCTTTGGACTTTGTTACTAATCTTCTTGAAGTACATGTGTTCACTGCTATCTAGAATATAGTGGATTCTCTGATTGTCTCGTTTTGTGCCCTTATCAGGTCTTCCATCCCACTCCACAGTTGGATGAAGATTTTTTTTAAATACATTTTCCTATTTTATGGTCTTCCAGATTTTATTGACTCTGACTGTGGTGTGCCCATAAAAATTCTGTTTCAGAGTCTTTTGGGAAATCTCCATTTTGTACGGTATTCAGCCAAGAACCTTGTCTCTCTTTGCCTATTCCTGTCATGGACAGCATTTATCAGGATATCTTGTATTTTGTGGTCCTGTTTCCTTTCCACCTGCAGCCTCCAGTGCTTCTACTGCCTTGCCTGTCTGTTGAAGCTATTCACGTGGCCTGTGCCCCAACATGGACCTTACACTAGGAGGATCCACTTCACCAGATGTGCTGAAACACTAGCATTCTGCTGGCTCCGGTGCCCGCTGCCTGCCATACAGACATAAAAGCCTCATCTTTTGACAGGAGCATGACCTTTTGCGCCATGAATTCTGAGTCCTGGTTTTTGATAGAAGCCATGTTCTAGAGTGAAGACACTGGCGCGCAACTGCGGAAAGAAGAGCAGTGAGGATCCTATCTGTCCAATGGGCTACAAATTGCACACAATAGACCTCGAGGCTGTAGGTCAGAGAAGGGTGGGGAGCGAGAAAACAGGCGCAGATCTAAATGTAAAAGTACAATATTTCTCAGAAGTACACTGGGCAAGAGAACTCACCTTTATTGTGTCTTGTTTCTTACTGGGCAAGAGAACTCACCTTTATTGTGTCTTGTTTCTTAACATAAGGTAAATCTCCTTGGGAGCGCTCAATCATCTGGATACCTTGATTATTTGCAATGGGCTACAAAGGTATCTGGGTTGCCATTAAGATGAGAATCAGGTTTTCTTTTCTTTACCTATTGCCAGCCCTTTACAATTAGGCAACATGCCAGCTGCAGTTGGCCACCATTAGGCTGAATTCATGAGAAGCAAATTATAAAAATATCTCCAAGAACATAAGGAATGAGTAGAACTCACCGGATTAAAGATCACACTTGTTTATTTCTTTTAGGTTAGGACCAACAAACATGGGAACAGGAGGGAGGATGGGTGATGAATGACAGCCATTTTACACTGTAAACTAGCGCTTCCATGGGTTCACACTTTATATTTCTTTTAGGTTAAGTCATACAGACGTGGGAATAGGAGGGAGGATGGGTGATGAACAACCGCTGTTTCACACTGTAAACTAGCGCTTCCACACGTTCAGCCTGCGCTCTTGGGAGTGCTACTCGTTCCAAACGTTCTTGGATCTGTCTGAACTTTACTGCGGAATATGCATCCATGATTTGGATGTGGCACCTGCAATAGGTGCTCGTGGATTATTAGTGCAGTGTGACATGCGATGGTGCCCAATTTTTGTTCTACCTGTGGATTATATAGATCTGTATTTTGGAGAATACAGATTTTCTTTTTTAACACCAACTAGACTTCCATTCTACTTGAATAAAGTCATCCATCTCTAGCTTCCTCTGTCAGCTAATCAGTGATCTGACAGATTATTGTAGAGCCCCGATGAGTTACAATTATGGCAGTCTACCGGAGACCTCCAGATCTTTATCTTTTGTGTTTCTGTATGGTACCTTGGCTAAGTCACAAGCATTTTAGCCTTAAATGCTCAGTGTTTGCAATAACTGCAAAGTCAACATAGATTAATCTCATTCACACCCCATGGGAAACTACAGGAATTATTCAGAATGACAAATCAACCTGTCACAAGGTATCTATTTTATCAGTGTCGATATCATATAGTATTACCATTTATTTTCCCAAATTTGTCTGATTGCCTCACCGTTGTCACAGGTTGCCTAATATATTTTGTACACTTTTGTCCTATGAAACTATGGTTTTTCATCGTGTTTCCTCCACATCTGACATCTTCCCTGTTATTTATCTTACACCCGTAATTTCACCCTGATGTGTCAAAAGTATTGCACCATTATTCCTCTTTCCTGACTTTTCTAATCCATAAACTTCGAAAAAAATGTGCTCAACATTGTAAATAATAAATACATTTCCTTTTGATTTAACGCCAACGGGGAAGCCGGAGACAGCTACTATTTATATTCTCAAACAGACACATCTCTGCTTGTTTATGTCATTACTCTCATCTTTCTATACATTTAGAGAGATACATTCATGGGAAAGTCAAAAGGAGCTTTTACCGAGGTCTCGTCTAGATCAAGCTCGGTGGTGTCGGGGATGAGGTCAATCAATTTCGCAGTGATGTTAACAGATTTCATGTCACACTTACACATATGCTAAATGCTCTGAGGTTTCCAGCAATTATGGAAAGTATGAAATATTAATTATCATCTCAAAGCCTCTAATGTATAGTATATATACAGTGAGAGGCAAATTGGCTCATGGGAAAGAGTAGGAACTTCCAGAGGCTTGATATGTGTTACGATCATATTTGCGATCACTTGGCAGGAGATGGGGTAATATGCCACCGAGTTTGTATCCGCTAAGAAAATAATGTTAGATTTTGCAATGTGAATTATGTAAAAAGTTACAATCATAGATTTTTGTCACTGACCATTGTGATCCCCAGCAGATATTTGAAGCTGAGGATTCGATTTTAGTGGATGTGCCACCATGAGGGGATGTCCGACAGTAAAACGATGTCTGCCCTGTTCAAAAATCATGGCATCGGTGCAGGCCGCCATTGGCTTTCTTGATTAGGTGATTAGTAGTGATGAACAAGTGTACTGGATACTATTCACTACTCACACGGATAGTACGGTATTCACGATACTCGCTACTCTGCGAGTGTTTTGGATTTTATCCGTGATATTTGAGTGAGCTAAAAAGCATGTTTAAGGACTCATTTTCAGCCAATAAACATGCTGGGATTGCTTGCCAGTCATAGTAATGCCATATTCATCTTTGATAATGGCATTACTGTGATTGGCAGGCGCAGTATAAATAAAGGAAAAAAAGAGTCTCAAACCAAATAGCGATGAGGTCTGGAGGGGGGTTGTAAACAGGCAGAGATGGATGAGAACGTGCTCAAACTGCATGGAAACAGTATGCAGACATATTGTAGACTATGTCTGCCTGCTGTTCTGCCATACAGCTATCTGTTCTGAGTGACAGAACCTAGTGAAGATAGATAGAAGAACAGGGTGATCGAGATTACCAGAATCCTGATGCTGCACCCAGGTCACTCAGTCTAATTCTAAATCACTTCCGGAGCCGCCTATTAAGCTACTTGCATATTCACTGCACTGACTGGCAAACAGCCAATCACAGACACTCACACTCTGTGAGTGCCTCTGTGATTGGCTGTTGTAGTCAGAGTGCATTTCCACAATCTGGATGGTGATTGTGCTTGGTGGCTATACACATTAGTATATGGCAACCAGCCTGCAGTCATAAGGTGTTAAAAAAATAAATAATAAAAAAAGCATGGGGATTCAAGGTATTTTTAAGACTAGCCTGTGGACAACTGGGAGCTGCCACCCTCAGCTACCTAATTTTATATTGGTTACGTTAAAACCAAGCACACCATTGTTTTTCTTATGAAATTCTCAATATGTTTGATGTGTCACATGACCCTCTTCCCTTTGAAAAAAATAAAGTTGGATCCAAAATGGCTGACTTCAAAATGGCCGCCATGGCCACCACCCGTTAAGAAAAGTTTTCCCCTCCCATGTACTAATGTGCCACAAACAGGAAGTCGCTATCACCAACCATTCCCATTTTATTTAGGTGCATCCATATAAATGTAAATGGCCCACCCTGTATCTATCTATCTAGCTATCTTTCTGTCTGTCTGTCTGTAAATAAAACAGCACATCTAACACAAAACTCCGGTGCCAGTCCTCCTACCACGAATCCTTAGGTTTCAGAGAATAACTGAAAAAAATGTGTGGCAGCACTTCCTTCAAAAGTGGTGGATTTATTGCAGTCCTTTTGAAGGAAGTGCTGCCACCCATTTTATCCAACTATACATATATATATAGTTTAAAAGAAAAAAAAACTTGCCCAGCACCATTTCCCAGACTGTTGAGGCATCATTTTACATTGTCGCACAGCCTCCCCATAATGCTCGTCAGCTTGAGATATTTGTCAGTAGCTATTGTCTCCTGTCAGTCTTCTTTTTTGCAAGTTACACATTCCTCAATCCTGTAACATGGTTTGCAAGGCAGACTAATTTTCTATCTCCAGCGTCACTGTGTAAGATACTTTCCCATGTAGGGTGCTTTTGGTCAGCAATGTCTTTTCTCTCCTGTAGAGTGTAAGCTCTTATGGTCAGTGGGGTCCTCTCACTCTCTTTCCTGTGAAGTGTAAGCTCGTATGGTCAGTGTGTTCCTCATTCGCTCTCTCTCTCCTGTAGAGTATAAGCTCTTATGGTCAGCGGGGTCTTCTCTCTCCCCTGTAGAGTGTAAGCTCTTATGGTCAGCGGGGTCCTCTCTTTTCTCTCTCTCTCTCTTGTAGAGTGCAAGCTCTTATGGTCAGTGGGGTCTTCTCTCTCATATAGTGTAAGCTCTTATGGTCAGTGGGGTCCTCTCTCTCCTGTAGAGTGTAAGCTCTTATGATCAGCAGTGGGGTCCTCTCTCTCCTGTAGAGTGTAAGCTCTTATGGTCAGTGGGGTCCTCTCTCTCCTGTAGAGTGTAAGCTCTTATGATAGCAGTGGGGTCCTCTCTCTCCTGTAGAGTGTAAGCTCTTTTTATGGTCATGGGTCCTCCTCTCTCCTGTAGAGTGTAAGCTCTTATGATCAGCAGTGGGGTCCTCTCTCTCCTGTAGAGTGTAAGCTCTTATGGTCATTGGGGTCATCTCTCTCTTGTAGAGTGTAAGCTCTAATGATCAGCAGTGGGGTCCTCTCTCTCCTGTAGAGTGTAAGCTCTTATGGTCAGTGGAGTCCTCTCTCTCCTCTATGAGCATTTTCAAAGCAAATAAAAAGTAATATGAAAAAAAATTGTTGATTCTGTTGAATATGAAGTTACAATGGTTTGCTCATCTCTAAATACTATAAGTTTTAGTAATCATTTTTAAACAGTTATAACACATCTCTAAATGAAATATGAAGGTATTATATATCCAGTGATGGGTAAATTGTCTAAAATAGGAAAAAAACATAAGTTGGCTGAATTTGGCCAGGTAACATCCGTGATGACGTCCTGATGTAATGACATTACTCTGTGCATCGCCTGAGACCTGTTCAGGACAGGACGTCCTGGTGTAGAGTGAAGCACAACCAGAGGGAAGTTTACTATTTTTGAACTTTTAACACCTTTGCTGTCCCTGTGCTACATATAAAAGACTCCACTTTGATGAATTGGCTTGAAGTGAATTCCAAAGTAGTAACAAAACTGCAGTAAAGGTCTACTTACCTATTACTGGATATAGCGGTCATATTTTTTGCTATTGAAATATTTGCCATGTCCCCTGTACAGCACAGCATGTTCCAAATTGGGACTGGAAAGCAAAATTTATTAGCTCAAAGAGTGAGTAAGTCTCATAACTTTTCATTTCAAGACATATGCCAGCTAAGTATTAGAAGTTGGCCAACCCTATCAAACATAAAAACGAGCTACAAGCCTTTATACTACGTCCAAGGTGGGAGTATTGCTGCAACGTGGCTTGAGGCTATGTATGAGAACGGTATGATTTGTGCTGGCACAGGACGAACCAGGTGAGAGGTACATCTGGGCAACTGAGAACTGAACTAATAATATACCCCTGATGTTTGGGAATAATGTACGGCAAGGGCTGATCACTGAGCGCCATCTGCTACAGGAACAAAGAGTCCAAAAGAGGAAAAATGTAGAGAACCGCAGCACGAATGTGTTATTATTATATCACATTGTGTATGGAATATACAGAAATAAGAAAGTACCAACCTGAATGTGGAAGAACAATGCTGATAAGATTGTACAACTATCAAAAGCAGCTCAGAAGCAACCTCACACCTTTGTCATTATAGGTTGAGGTCATACAGAATATTCATCTATAAACATCTGCATAGAGGCCAATTGCTGACATGGACCCATTGGCTACTGGATTTAGTTTTGGACTAAACTATGGAGTGGAGTGGGAGGAATTCTACATTCTTCACCTATGTTCCGTGGCTTGGACTTTCCCAGGTGAATCCACCAGTAGCCACCATACAACAACATAAACATTTATAATAAAGAAAGACATGATTACAAATGTTAGGAGGTTGATACAGCACTCGGACAACATTATGGTGGTAAATACTGCTTTCAGGTTTCCTCTAAGGGTGCCATCACACCTGGTGATGGCCCCAGAGATGTCGGTGGCGACTGCCGGGAGCGCGCACATTTTTGGCGCCCCGCCAGCGTCGCCCCTCGTTTACATGAGGAGACACCTCCGACGATGGGCCGGCGAACTGAGAGGCGGCATCACCGCCGGGTGTCTCAAAACTCCAGCGGCGATGCAGTACAATGGGAGCCTATGGCTCCTATCACCTGTCAGCTCGCCAGCGGCCGTTTACATGGGGCGATGTGGACACATCACCCAGTTCGGCCGCATGGTTTCACATCACTGATGTAAAACCAGGTGAGCATTCAGGGGCGCCGACATCGACCCTTTACATTAGGCGACGCAGGGGCGATGTCGGTGCCGATAGGATACGCCCCTACGTCACCTAATACATCGGCGGTGCTGTTGCCAGGTGTGACGGCACCCTAAGGGGCCCTTTACACGCCGCTACTGGAGGATGGATACAACCCGCTACAGGCTACAAATGTAGCTTGTAGCGTCAATATAGCCCGTAGTAGCGGCGTGTGAAGACGAGACGTGACAGCCGGCAACAGATACATCTGTTTCCGAGCACTGCTCGAAAACAGATGGCTACAAAGCCGATTGTAGCGAGCTGTATCGGCGTGTAAAGAAGGAACAGAAGGGTTGTTTCTACACCATGCTATGTAGCTGGGGCGTGACACAGGCTCCGGGTTTCCGCGCCCCCCTCAGCCATCATTGGAGGAAGCTCCGGCGTTGCGATTGGTTGTCGCCGCACAGGGCGGCATATTTAAGGAGCTGACGAGTCACACTACACAATTGCTCGAGCGTCAAGTATTAATCAGCCTCTTGCGATGCCTGCCCAATCATGGTATTATTGCTTTGTCCTATCAGCGTACGGACATCTCGTAATCCACAATTGTAGCACGCCTATGTGCTGTCCCTGCTGCACCAGGTACGCCCATAGTAGCTGGTTGTAGCGGTGTGTAAATGAGCTAAGATGAGCTACAGATGGCTACTTGAGACACCGGCGATGTATCTAGCTATAGATGTTGCGTAGCGTAGCGCACCTTGTGGCGGCGTGTAAAGGAGGTGCGTTTACCGTTTGTAACCGTTTAAGCGTGCTCGTGCACGTGAAGTAGCGGGTTGTATCCATCCTCCAGTAGCGGCGTGTAAAGGTACCATAAGAGATTGAGTGCTTGGTATGGCAGATGCTGGTGTCATTAGTATGGCCCTGTACTTTAGGAGGCCATGGCCCAGACAGTGTGATGTTTAAGTGGATTTTCCTAGATCATTCAATTCTCTGCAAATCCAGAAATTCATAAAAATAAAGAAAGAGGGATTTGGACCGCGCTTCCATCCGAACAAAAATTTTCTACCATAAAGATTTCATTTTTTAAATCACAAACACTAAATCTATATAGTAGAATTGTTTTCAGTCAAGCGGAAGCACGGTCCAAATCCACTTTTCTTGTACGAATTTCTGGATTTTGTCTTTGGGGAGACTGCTGCAGACCATCGCTGCCAGGACATCGGATTGGTATCACAAGTCATAGGAGTTGGTTGTGACTTGCACAACCACGAAAGGCGAGCAACTGAAACTCACAATTTATTAGTCTTTATACACAGGTATACCCTATGTAGCGCCTTTTCTTTTCCAGCTATATTTTGTAATTCTCTGCAAATGTAATATCCCTTAAGGCCCCGTTACACCTTGCGATATCACCGCCGATTACATAGGCGACGTAGGGGTGTCGCCTATCGGCGGCGACATCGCCCCTACATCGCCTAATTTAAAGGGGCGATGTCGGCGCCTCCAAGAGGTCGCCTGGTTTCACATCAGTGATGTGAAACCAGGCGGCCGATATGGGGCGATGTGTACACATCGCCCCATGTAACCGGCTGCCGGCGACCTGACGGTGATGGGAGCCATAGGCTCCCATTGTCCTGCATCTCCACTGGGGTTTTGAGACAGCCCGGCAGCGATGCCGCCTGTCAGCTCGCCAGGGCACCGCCGGAGGTGTTGCCCCATGTAAATGGGGACGGTGACGCTGGCGGGGCGCCAAAAACGTGCGCGCACCTGCCAGTCGCCTCCGACATCTCCTGCGACGTCGGCAGGTGTAACGGCACCCTTATTGTACTCTGTGGACTTCTAAACCCCAGTGCATAAAATAGATAAAATGTAAAATAAAAAAAAATCCTTTCCTCACCATAAAACTTACCTCTCCAGGTCCTTCACTCTTCAATGTTACCCGCCCAGTCCTTGTTGCATTTGCTGATGCCTATTGCAAAGTCCTGAAATCGTTGGGCCTCTCACAGTGAGTTGGGAATTCCAGCTCTGATGAAGCTGTGAGGATACTACACACATAGTGCTTAGGACACCGACTCTCATGTATAGGTAGGGTGTGCAACGCAGGGCACATTGTTAATTAACTTATGTAAATAATATATAGGTAATACTTGTTGACTTAAATGACATACTTCAATAAACACATTTTATGGGTAGAAAATAATTTTTTTCCTTACCCATTTATATTGTTAGGTAGTTTGTACAGTAAATAAAAATTTTAAGTTGCATCTTGTTTCTATGATATTAAAGAATTTTCCTTTTACTACTACATATAAATACAATGGAACCTTGGATTACAAGTAACTTGGCCTGAGAGCGTTTTACAGGACAAGCTGACATTTTTAAGAAATTGAAACTTGGTATAAGAGCAAGATAAGGTACAGTACAAGTTTTCACCACCCCTCTACAGTGCTGTACCTTCCTCCCTACACAGATACAGTACAATATGAGCTTTCCCCACCCCTCTACAGTACTGTACCTCCCTCCCTACACAGATACAGTACAGTATGAGCTCTCCCCACCCCTCTACAGTGCTGTACCTTCCTCCCTACACAGATACAGTACAATATGAGCTCTCCCCACCCTCTACAGTACTGTACCTTCCTCCCTACACAGATACAGTACAATATGAGCTTTCCCCACCCCTCTACAGTACTGTACCTCCCTCCCTACACAGATACAGAACAGTATGAGCTCTCCCACACCCTCTACAGTGCTGTACCTTCCTCCCTACACAGATACAGTACAATATGAGCTCTCCCCACCCCTCTACAGTACTGTACCTTCCTCCCTACACAGATACAGTACAATATGAGCTTTCCCCACCCCTCTACAGTACTGTACCTCCCTCCCTACACAGATACAGTACAGTATGAGCTCTCCCCACCCCTCTACAGTGCTGTACCTTCCTCCCTACACAGATACAGTACAATATGAGCTTTCCCCACCCCTCTACAGTACTGTACCTCCCTCCCTACACAGATACAGAACAGTATGAGCTCTCCCCACCCCTCTACAGTGCTGTACCTTCCTCCCTACACAGATACAGTACAATATGAGCTCTCCCCACCCCTCTACAGTACTGTACCTTCCTCCCTACACAGATACAGTACAATATGAGCTTTCCCCACCCCTCTACAGTACTGTACCTCCCTCCCTACACAGATACAGTACAGTATGAGCTCTCCCCACCCCTCTACAGTGCTGTACCTTCCCCCCTACACAGATACAGTACAATATGAGCTTTCCCCACCCCTCTACAGTACTGTACCTCCCTCCCTACACAGATACAGTACAGTATGAGCTCTCCCCACCCCTCTACAGTGCTGTACCTTCCTCCCTACACAGATACAGTACAATATGAGCTCTCCCCACCCCTCTACAGTACTGTACCTTCCTCCCTACACAGATACAGTACAATATGAGCTTTCCCCACCCCTCTACAGTACTGTACCTCCCTCCCTACACAGATACAGTACAGTATGAGCTCTACCCACCCCTCTACAGTGCTGTACCTTCCTCCCTACACAGATACAGTACAATATGAGCTCTCCCCACCCCTCTACAGTACTGTACCTCCCTCCCTACACAGATACAGTACAGTATGAGCTCTCCCCACCCCTCTACAGTGCTGTACCTTCCTCCCTACACAGATACAGTACTATATGAGCTCTCCCCACCCCTCTACAGTACTGTACCTTCCTCCCTACACAGATACAGTACAATATGAGCTTTCCCCACCCCTCTACAGTGCTGTACCTCCCTCCCTACACAGATACAGTACAGTATGAGCTCTCCCCACCCCTCTACAGTGCTGTACCTCCTCCCTACACAGATGCAGTACAATATGAGCTTTCCCCACCCCTCTACAGTACTGTACCTCCCTCCCTACACAGATACAGTACAGTATGAGCTCTCCCCACCCCTTTCTACAGTGCTGTACCTTCCTCCCTACACAATACAGTACAATATGAGCTCTCCCCACCCCTCTACAGTACTGTACCTCCCTCCCTACACAGATACAGTACAATATGAGCTTTCCCCACCCCTCTACAGTACTGTACCTCCCTCCTACACAGATACAGTACAGTATGAGTTCTCCCCACCCCTCTACAGTGCTGTACCTTCCTCCCTACACAGATACAGTACATATGAGCTCTCCCACCCCTCTACAGTGCTGTACCTCCCTCCCTACACAGATACAGTACAATATGAGCCCTCCCCTCCTCTCTACAGTGCTGTACCTCCCTCCCTACACAGATACAGTACAGTATGCGCTCTCCCCCCCCTCTACAGTACTTTACCTCCCTCCCTGCAGAGATACAGTATGACTCTCCACCCCTTTTCAGTGCTGTACCTTCCTCCCTACACAAATACATTCAGTATGAGCTCCCCCCTCCCCTCTACAGTATTATACCTTCCTTCCTGCACACATACAGTACAGTACTGGTAATACCACTTCTAGTGCCTGCACATAAGCCATCAATCACAGTCTTTTCCTCACTTCTGGTCTTTGCGTGTACCTCCCCAACTCTGAACATGGAGCCTCTATACTTCATACCGTACATGTGTGACGCTGCTACTAAACTAACTTTAGGTTCTGTAACTCCTTAACATCTTGCACATATACACAGTGGGGGAATAAGTATTTGACCTCTTGCAGATTTTGTAAGTTTGCCCACAGACAAAGACATGAACAGTCTATCATTTTAAGGGTAGGTTAATTTTAACAGTGAGAGATAGAATATCAAAAATAAAATGAATCTTTGCTTCACTCAGCCTTGGAAATATATCAATGAGATATTTGAATGTGTTTGCATTTTTATCCAGTCCTGTTACAGAGTTCTTCATTAGGCCCAACTTGATATCTAATGGGGGTAGCAAAATCTAATGTGGGTCAACAAGGACTGGATGCAGGATATTTTTACTCCTTGGCTGAAGTGAATGTCAGAGAACATCTTATTGTTGTGAATTCTCTAGCAGGATATGCCACTCACACAGAAAGCAGCAGTAGAGCAGAAGACACACTATACGAGATGCATGCGAACATCTAGTATGCATTCGCATGACTCATCCGGCCTGGCCCCTGCCTCTCTGAACTAGAGTGTGTCAGCTGATTGTGTTACTATGCAGCTCCACACTCCTTTCCAGAGAGTCCTAGGCCAGGTTGGGTGAATCTTGCGAGATGCATGCGAGGATCTCACATGCATCTTGCATAGGTGTGTCTTTGCCTCTTTATCCACCCTGGAGACAAAGTAACAGAGCAACCACCTTTATGTCACCACCGAGGGACCACAAATGTTGGTCATAGTTCAGGCTCCTCAACAGCTGTTCCATGTTGTCATAGGTTTCTTTCACGTGGTTGGTATAACCCACTGGAATTGAAGGTGACGCATTGCCATTAAGCAGTAAGGTGGCTTTAAAATATGTTTTGGATGAAAAGAGAGGAGTCTCCATTTCTCTGAATTATTACTTCCATTAAAGGGAACCTGTCACTCCCCCAGGGCATATGAAGGTAAAAGAGTCACCTTCAGCAGCACTAAGGCTGCATTCTGTGAAGGTGGCTCTTATTTTTAATGTGCCCTGGGACATTAATAATGGTTTTGTAAATTTGGCTCCATACCTGTACTTGGACTGGTGGGTGTGTTCTTTACTGACTTTGTGCTGTCCATCATCCCCCTCTGGGCTCCGGGCGCCTCCTCCTCTCTGCTCCACACGTCCCCGGCGCCTGCACTGTGCAATTATGTCTCAGGCATGCGCAGTGTGCGCTGCCCGACACCTGAGATCACATGATCTCCTCACATCGCGCCTGTTTATAGCGGAGGCCCCAGCTCCGCAGTGTGAATACATTATACCACACTGTGGGGCCGGGATCTGGTATCCTCCGCTATACGCAGATGTGATTTGAGGAGATCATGTGACCTTAGTTGTCGGGCAGCGCACACTGCGCATGCCTGAGACATAATTGCACAGTGCAGGCACCGGGGATGTAAGGAGCAGAGAGGAGGGGTGCCCAGAGCCCAGAGGGGGGATGATGGACAGCACAAAGTCAGTTGAGAGCTCGGTAAAGAAAACATCCACCAGTCCAAGTACAGGTATGGAGCCATATTTATAAAAATCATTATTTTAGTGCCCTTGGGACATTACACATAAGAGCCACCTTGATAGAATGCATGCTTAGTGCTGCTGAAGGTGGCTCTTTTACCTTCATTGCCCTGGGGGAGTGACAGGTTCCCTTTAACCCTTCATTACCGAGCCTATTTTGACCCTAAAGACCTTGGCACTTTTGTCAATTCTGACCATTGTCCATTTATGAGGTAATAACTCTGGAACACTTCAACGGATCCTAGCGATTCTGAGATTGTTTTCTTCGTGACATTGGGCGTCATGGTAGTAGTAAATTTAGGTCGATAATTTTTGCGTTTATTTGTGAAAAAATAAAAAATGTGACAAAAATTGTGGAAATTTCGCAATTTTAAAATTTTGAATTTTTATTCTGCTAAACCAGAGAGTTCTGTGACACAAAATAGTTAATAAATAACATTTCCGACATATCTATTTTACATCAGCACAATTTTGGAAAAACATTTTTTTTTTAATGGGAAGTTATAAGGGTTCAAAGTTCATCAGCAATTTCACATTTTTCCAGTAAAATTTACAAAACATTTTTTTTAGTGACCACATCACATTTGAAGTCCCTTTGAGGGGTGTACATGACAGAAAACACCCAAAAGTGACACCATTCCAAAAACTGCACCCTTCAAGCTACTCAAAACTACATTCAAGAAGATTATTAACCCTTCAGGTGCTTCACAGGAACTAAAGCAACATGGAAGGAAAAAATGGCCACAATTTCTAAATTTTTTTAGCCTCAATACTTTCATTTTCACATGGGTAAAAGGGATAAAATGGATCCTAAATTTGTTGGGCAATGTCTCCTGAGTACACCGAATACCTCATATGTGGTCATAAACCACTGTTTGGGCGCATGGCAGAGCTCAGGAGGGAAGGAGCGCAATTTGACTTTTTGAGCTAGTTTTCCATTCAAAAAGTGAAATGGCGCTCCTTCACTTCTGAGCCCTGCCGTGTGCCCAAAGGCAACATGGTGTCCGCTAACAATTTGAAAAAAATTGGAAAATTAGTTCAAATTGTAAGCGGACATCATGTCGCGTTTGGAGAGCCCCTGTATGCCTAAACATTGGAGCTCCCCACAAGTGACCCCATTTTGGAAACTAGACCCCCCAAGGAACTTATCTAGATGCATAATGAGCACTTTGAACCCCAAGGTGCTTCACAAATTGATCCGTTAAAATGAAAAAGTACTTTTTTTCCACAAACAAGTGGACACCATGTTGGGTGTGGGGAGTCCCTATGCGCCTAAACATTGGAGCTCCCCCACAAGTGACCCCATTTTGGAAACTAGACCCCTCAAAGAATTTATCTCGATGGGTGGTGAGCACTTGAACCGCCAGGTGCTTCACAAATTAATCTGTAAAAATGAAAAAAAGAAAATTTTTGTGGAAATAAAAGTACTTTTTCATTTTTACGGATCAATTTGTGAAGCACCTGGGTGTTCAAAGTGCTCACTATGCATCTAGATATGTTCCTTGGGGGTTCTAGTTTCCAAAAAGGGGTCACTTGTGGGGGAGCTCCAATGTTCCGGCACAGAGGGACTCTCCAAACCCGACATGGTGTCCGCAAACAATTTGAGCTAATTTTCCATTCAAATTGTTAGTGGACACCATGTCGTGTATGGAGAACCCGCCTGCCACCAGCACAAGGGCAACTGGTAGAGTTGGAGTACAGCACCAGAAAATGGGCCTCTAATGAATGCGCTATTTTCTGGGGTGGCTGTGGGTTGCAATTTACAGCGTGGGGGCCCACATTTGGGTCTCTCCACGCTGAGGATTCCAGCCCCTCAGCTGCCAAGTTGTACCTGGCTGGCAACCACAAATACAGCGAAGACCTTTTTTTATATTTCTAGAACTGATTGTAGAAAAAAAAATGACGTGAGGCTCCGCCATATTTTTGGTCCAGCCAGGTACAACTTGGCAGCTACAGCCTGCCAGCAAACCCCAGCTGCTTCGTTGTACCTGGCTGGCAACCAAAAATACAGCGAAGCCCCCTTTTTTTTTATTTCTAGAACTAATTCTAAAAGAAAAAAAAATGATGTGGGCATTACGCAATATTTTTGGTCCAGCCAGGTCCAACTTGGCAACTACGGACTGCCAGCAACCCCCAGCTGCCTCGTTGTACCCGGCTGGCAACCACAAATAAGCGAAGCCCTTTTTTTATTTCTAGAACTAATTCTAGAAAAAAAAAATTACGTGGTGCTCCGCCATATTTTTGGTCCAGCCAAGTACAACTTGACAGCTACGGACTGCCAGCAACCCGAGTTGCCTCATTGTACCTAGCTGGAAACAAAAAATACAGCGAAGCTAATTTTTTTTTTATTTGTAGAGCTGATTCTAAAAAAAAAATTATGTGGGGCTCCACCACATTTTTGGCCCAGCCAGGTACAACTAGGCAGCTGGGGGCTGGAATCCTCAGCAAGGAGAGGCCCAAGCGTTCTGGGCCCCCATGCTGTGAATTGCAGCCCGCAGCCGCCCAGAAAATGGCGCATTCATTGAAGCGCCATTTTCTGGCACTGTACCCAGGCTCTTCCAGTTGCCCTGGTGCCGGTGGCAAACTGGGTAATAAAGGGGTTAATGCAGCTTTTTATTGGCATCTGGCACTAAGCCTGAGATTCGTAATGTTGGGCCAATGTTAGACCCGGCCATTAGGAATCTCTAGTAAATAGTCAAAAAAAACACCACACAGAGAAAAATCTTTTTATTTTGAAAAAAAAACACAAAGAAAATCTGACTCCACTTTATTATTAAGATCCGACGTAGTCCACAACGAAGGCCCACGACCTCGATCGCCCCCGACGTAGTCCATGAGTCCACGCGCTCATCGCCTCCGACGTAGTCCACAATGAAGGTCCCATGACGCTCGATCACCTCTGCTCAATCCAGAGACTGCAGCATGGGATCAAGTGTCCTCTTCCTACAGTCTCTGGGGTCAAAGTTATGGTACACTGTATGGTAATGATCTGTCATACAGTGCACCATGACTATGATCCCAAAGACTACAAGAGGACACTTGATCCCTTGTTGTACCCATCCATCCATCCACCATACCCCATCATCCACGCATCCGCACATATCCATCCATCCGTGCACGCACACATCTACGCACGCTCACATCTACGCACGCTCACATCTACGCACGCTCACATCACGCACTCACATCCACGCACGCACACATCCATGCACGCACACATCCACGCACATTCCATGCACACGTACACGAACGCACACGTCTACGCACACGTCCACGCAAGCAAACATCCATGCATGCACACATCCATCCAGGCACATATCCATGCATGCACACATCCACGCACATACACATTTACGCACGCTCACATCCACGCACGCACACATCCGCGCACATGTCCACGCACACATCCACGCAGGCACACATCCGTCCTTGCACATATCCATGCACGCATCACATCCATTCACGCTCACATCCACGCATGAACATGTTTACGCATGCATACGTCCACGCATGCTCATGTCCACGCACACTCACGTCCACGCATGCACACATCCACGCACGCACATCCATCCATACACATATCCATGCACACACACATCCACGCACGTACACGTCCGCACGCAACGTCCACGCACGCACACATCCCTGCACACCTCTACGCACGCACACATCCACGCATGCATCCACACACGCACACATCCATCCATGCACATATCCATGCACACACACATCCATGCACGCTCACATCCACGCACACATCCATACACCCACACATCCATGCACGCACACATCCATGCATGCACACATCCATGCATGCACACATCCATGCATGCACACATCCACGCACACATCCACGCACGTACACATCCACGCACGCGCACATCCATGCATGCACATATCCATGCACACACACACACATCCACGCACGCTCACATCCACGCATGCACACATCCATGCACGCACACGTCTACGCACGCACACATCTACGCACACATCTACGCACGCACACGTCTATGAACGCACACGTCCGCGCAAGCACACATCCACGCATGCACACGTCTACAGCACACACACGTCCACGCACATGTACACGCACGCTCATGTCCACGCACGCACACTTCCACGCATGCACACGCACGCACACGTCCACGCACACGTCCATGCATGCACCCCCCATCCATCTATCCATTCACCAATGCACCCATTCATCAATCCATCAATGCATTCATTCATAATACATACATACATATATGCATACTTACCTCCCTGTTGATCCACTGATGAGGCGGAGGAGCCCGGGACAGGAGGCAGGGCCCACACCGACCGCAGCTGAAAAGGCCAGTGGCGGGCGCAGCGGCGGGTGTGAGGTGAGGGGGGCCAGGACACAGGGCCCAGAGATGGGGGGCTGCCCGGCGGGGCACTGCCAGGAGGGGACTGTGGAGTCTGGCCGGCAGGCGCACCCGTGGGTGCAGCCCGCCGGCAGACACATAATAATAGAGGGGTGCGGGCGGTTGGGGGGATGGGGGGGCCCTGTGATTCATGGAGCGGGAGGGGGCTGAGGAGGGGGAGGACACTTGCCGATCCACTCCTCCAGATCTGATTGGAGAGCTCCAATCAGATCTGGAGCGGTGAATCCCTCTGATGGCAGTTTCATTTTCAAACTGCCAATCAGAGCAACTTTAGCCATGGGGGGGGCTAAGCCACCCCCCCCGGGCTAAAGTATAGGATGTCACAAAGCTGCGGCTCTATTAACCCCTTAGTGACCGAGGTTAATAGAGCCGCAGCAAGGGAAACCCGAGATGACGCTGCACATGTGTCTTAGGTCGGGAACAAACTTGTTTTCATGATCCATATGCTACGTCATGGGTCGGAAAGGGGTTAAACTGTATATATGCCACAAGTAAGGAACATTATCTAGCTCCCCGCAATGCTTAACCAGGAAATTTGGAGCTCGGACCCATCTTTCAGTCTTTACTAAGATGAAGTAATCCAAAATGAGAATAAAGATCCAGCTCCTCTAAAAAAAATTGTCCTTTTATTGAAAATTCAATATAAAATCCAGGAAAGGTAACAAATATCAAAGTCAATGTAAGTCCAGGGCACTCTCTTGATGCGTTTGTAGCATCATGGTGCCAAATAAATTAAAAGCATTTACTAATATAGAGAGACTCCTGTTCATATGTAAAGTAATACTACATCAATTGTGGTAAATTAACTCTTTAGATATTATGACTGAATCTTATAATAAAAAATAGGCTAGAATCTATTCAAATTACACAATGAAGGATTTTATCTGAAGCAAACACAAATTTTATCTGTAATGTAGAAAAAGTATAATAAATAAGAGATAAATAGTGAAGCTAATATAGTATAATTTATATAGAAAATCTAATAATGTTAGTGAAGTATATAAATAGTTGATTTTTTGATGGATTTTAATTTAGTAGGCATCATGACTAAGGGTGTTCACATACCGGAAACATGTTGAGAGAGTGCCCGGGACTTACATTGGTTTTAATGTTTGTTACCCTTCCTGGACTTTTAACATGAGGTTCAGTTGAAGTTTCTTTTTTTTTTACTTCAATAATTTTTTATTGCATACTAGCTGTAGTACCCGGCTACGCCCGGGTTAATAAATAACTGCTGTCAGCTATAACAAAATAGAATTTGAATATGTCATATTAATGACCTGTAGGAAAATAGAAGCTGAGCTGTGATTGGTTGTTATAGGCAGCCTAATAAATCTCCAGCCAACAGTAAACACCCCCCCCGGCCGGGCAGTATATGTTACCTCACACATACACATAATAGACAGCTCATGTGACTGACATCTGCCTTAATTCCCTATATGGCACATGTGTTGCCCATTGGCTGTTTTTAATCAGATGTATATTTTTGGAAATTAAAGATACCAGATGTATGAGGCGAGTTGTGTGAGGCGATTTGTGCATATCTGTGTGTGTCCCTGGGGTGTGTGTGTCCCTGGGGTGTGTGTGTGTCCCTGGGTGTGTGTGTGTCCCTGGGTGTGTGTGTCCCTGGGGTGGGTGTCCCTAGAGTGTGTGTGTGTCCAGTGGTGTGCATGTGTCCTGTGGGGGGGTCCTGTGGTGTGTTTCCTTTTGGTGGAGGGGTGTCCTGTGGTGTGTGTCGCTTGTGGGGTGTCTCTGTGGTGTGTGTCCATCCCTATGGAGTCTGTGTGTTCCTGTGTGTTGTGCGTGTGTGCTCTGTGTCCTGTCTGGTGTGAGGCGATTTGTGCATTCTGTGTCTGTCTGTGTGGTGTGTGTGTCCCTGGGTGTGTGTGTGTCCCTGTGGTGTGTGTGTCCCTGTGGGGTGAGTGCATGTGTCCCTAACTCTGGCTTCAGCCAATTAGGAAGTTGTGCTGTCTGTTTGAATCCTCTGTGTGTTCTTGCTGGTTGCCAGCTATATTTCCTGGTTCACTTGGTATTCCTGCTTTGTATTATTGATTTTCCAGATTGACCTCTGCCAGATTTTGTGCTATTCTGAAGCCTAACAATTTTGCACTTTTCTAACCTCTTGGCTTTGACCCTGTTTGTGCTTTGTACTTTTCTATTCCTGGACTGTAACCCATCTATTGGCAGTCACCCCCTGGACCTTGCAGTAAAGCCATGTTCCTGTATAGGGGTTAAAGGGTGTCTGGGTATCTTGGGTTCTACCTAATGGTACGGTTTGCATTTTGTCTGTTCGGGTTTCCCTTTTTACCTGTAACTCGTACGGACGTTACAAAAACATATCCAAAATAGCTTATGACCCCAAAATAATGACTCACAGACCTACCGTATGTTGACCTAAGAGTAAATGTCAACTCCAAAATATGTGGTAGTGTACTGTACCGCAAAAGAAAAGCGTAATATAGTCAATATAATGTGATTATACATAGATAAACAGTTTTTTAATGCATTCTGGAATTTTTTTTAGATTTGGAATGAGCTGATACATTCAGTTACTAGATACAGAGGATGCGGTCATGTAGAAACAACAATGCTCTACATATGTTCAAGACAAGATTCGTTATTGTAGCCTTCTTCATATCGTTGTTGTTCATTCATTGTAAGAGGCAATTATAGACATTGTTCTGTTACTATGAATGTGTCTTGATAAAGATGCAACTAGCACAATGGATTCTTAGTGCACCTGCAGCTGCAGCCGACATCTACAATGGACAAGTGTGTAGTAAGAAAATGTGGGGTATATGCTAATCATCCATTATTGTACATTGGAGTGTAAACGTTTTAACATCTGCCATTGAAGAATCATGCATTAGTTGTAACTTTACTTTTTTCATAAAACTTCTAAATATATATACTTGTTGCATTAAACCAATGTCCATATGCTCTAGTTTGCCATCTGGGTGTCATAGAACAAATCTCCTACTTCGGATCTACCTCTGAGACCTTCTGTGCAAGCGGCTTCCTTTCTGGTGGTCTTAAAGAGGACCTGTCACCAAACCAGGCATGGTGATCTAATTACAGCACTGGATGCAGCATGTCTGCAGCATCCAGGCAAGGGGTCCACCAGCACTTGAGCAGCACTGTACCCCGAGATAATACACTTAGAAAACTTGCATGCTCCAGCCACTAAGGAGGTGGCTAGGGGCTACAGCCAAGGGCAGAGTCATGCTGGAGCATGTAAGTTTTCAAAGTGTATTATCTCGGGGTACAGGGCTGCTCAAGTGCTGGGTGACCCCTTGCCTGCATGCTGCAGACATGCTGCATCCAGTGCTGTAATTAGATCACCATGCCTGGTTTGGTGACAGGTCCTCTTTAAATAGGATCTTTCACCGGTTTGTGCATGTTTAACTGGCCAGATCAAGGATAATTAGCTGCACAGGTAAGGAATTGAGGTTTTTACTTTTTATTTTTTCCACTCTGTTGCAGATATATTAGCTTGTAAAATGTAGGTTATAACATATGTTAAGATCACCTGGATCTTGCTAGATATTTGTCTCTTGGGTGATGTACTTTTTCCCATGCATGCTATTAACCAATCACACTCAGGTGGCAGCATAAAGGAAAGATGAAAGAACATCCAACCACAATAGCTTAAAACAGGCTTTTCCGAGGGAGACATGTAATGACAGACACCTGAGATTAAGTAGAAGTGGTCTTGAAGGCCATTTGTTGCAGCAGGCAAAGAGATGGTTAAGTATTTTCAGAAACAATCCACACCAACCATCAATTAGTTTTTGCATGGTCACTAGTAGTCTACCATAGTGGTGCGCAAATTGGATATATACCGTATATACTCGCGTATAAGCCGAGTTTTTCAGCCCAAAAATTGGGCTGAAAAGTACCCTCCTCGGCTTATACGCGAGTCAGTGATGGTATACAGCGGTATACAGCAGCCCCCGCATCCCCAGTAATGCAGGGCCCCCCCAGCCTTGCTCCGGTCACCTGTAAAGCAAAATATACTTATCACTGTCCCGCTGTCCGCGCCCGCTCGCCGCTGCCGTCCGCGATCCTCCATCTTCATGCGTCTTCTTCCTGTTTCCTGTGTTCGTCGCTGGTAATGACGTCATTACTACCGCCGGGGCTGCTATACACTACCCTGGGGCTGCTATATACTACCACTGGGGCTGTATATACCTCTGGGGCCCTGTATACTACCACTGGGGCTGTATATACCACTGGGGCTGTATATTCTACCACTGGGGCTGTATATACCACTGGGGCTGTATATACAGCTGGGGCCCTGTATACTACCACTGGGGCTGTATATACCACTGGGGCTGTATATACTACCACTGGGGCTGTATATACCACTGGGGCTGTATATACTGCTGGGGCCCTGTATACTACCACTGGGGCTGTATATACCACTGGGGCTGTATATACTACTAGGGCTGCGTCTATACTACCACTGGGGCTGTATATACCACTGGGGCTGTATATACTACTGGGGCTGCCTGTATACTACCACTGGGGCTGTATATACTGCTGGGGCCCTGTATACTACCACTGGGGCTGTATATACCACTGGGGCTGTATATACTACTAGGGCTGCGTCTATACTACTGGGGCTGTATATACCACTGGGGCTGTATATACTACTAGGGCTGCGTCTATACTACCACTGGGGCTGTATATACCACTGGGGCTGTATATACTACTGGGCTGTGTGTATACTACCACTGGGCTGTATATACATGGGGCTGCGTGTATACTACCACTGGGGCTGCTGTATATACCTCTGGGACTGCTGTATACCACACTGCTGGGGGCTGTATACTTGTGCTAGGGTCCACCCTTGGCTTATACACGAGTCACTAGATTTTCCCAGGTTTTGGGGGCAAAAGTAGGGGGGTCGGCTTATACACGAGTATATACGGTAAGTATTAGTAACACTCCATAGACTGATTTAAACAAGTGATACCACTTAGAGTATATGTTACAAAAATGACACCTTTATTAATTAAAAGCAGAAAAATATACGTTAAGTACAATGGGTTTTTGTATAGGAGATCCCAAAAGATACTGCAGGACCAGTAGTCCCAGTGCAGGTACAGCGTTTATCCACAATACACAGATATCACAGTGGAATTAATCATCAACAGCCCATAGGGTAGTATCATAGTCATAACAGCCAATACATTCGTTATCACTCACCCATTAAGGTTGTGCCTATAGTGGATCTCCTCCGCTCCCCCTGCACTGTCTCGCCCTGCAGAGCCCCCTATGCGCGTTTCACAACGCTTGATCACGGGGAGGCAAAGAGATGGTTAATATTATAGTTTCATAGTTTTTAAGTTTGAATGTAGGCTTTAAGTCCATCTAGTTCAACCCTTAGCTAACATGTTGATCCAATTAGATAAACCTCTTTATTGAAAAGGCATCACAAATAGTGATGAGCGAGTATACTCTTTACCATTTGCTACTCGTATAGATAGTACAGTATTCTGTGAGTGTTTTGGATTTTACTTGTGATATTCGAGTGAGCTGCCTAGCGTGTTTGCTGACAGATTTTCATGCTGGGATTGCTTGCCAGTGCTAGTATTGCCATATTCATCTTTATAAATGCATTACTGTGATTGGCAGGTGCAGTATAACCAAAGAAAAAAAAGATGCTCTAACTGAATAGGGATGAGATTTTGGGCGGGAAACTGTAAAAAGGCAGAGATGGATGAGAATGTGCTCAAACTGCATGGGAACAGTATGCAGACATGATGTAAATTGTCTGCATACTGTTCAGGTCAGCTAAACATTGAAGCATTCCCCATAAGAGGATATCACAAAAATGGAGATGAAAGGGTCAAGCCCCGCTGTCGTGAAGACATCAATAGGTCGGAGACAGCTATTTATTTTTACGCATTTCAGAGAAGAAAATCTCCTTCTTGAGGATAAAGACATCAGTGATTTTATCCTGAAGGAGGAGATTTTTTTCTCCAAAAGACAAAGAAATAAATCACTGTACAAGCATCTCGGACTGATTGATGTCTTCACGGCAGCGGGGTTTTAACCCTTTCATCTCCATTTTTGTGATAAGAACCTACTTTGTCATCAGCTCAGTCATACAAGTTCTTCATGAGTCTTCTGTATTTCCTTGAGGGCTTCAACTCTGTAATGCATGATGTCACTTCATCCTCACTTCAGTATGAAATCCAGTGATTCCCGTTTGTTCCTCCTTTGGCCATTGGATCTCCCTGCTGCACCAACGACATCTTTCCGTGCTGCATAAGAACTGCTTGTCCAGAACAAGGATCTCTCTCACCGGGAGAGACACATCAAACATACAAGTCTGTCTCACCGCTATCTAAAGGAAACGGGAAAAAAACATTCCAGTCAAAACAATTACCAAAATTGTCTCATTTTTGTATTAAATTTTGAGCAAAAAAACTAACAGTTTCAATATTTTTTTTTTATAAATGCATAAAAATGGAGGTATTACAAAAAATCATTTAGGACAAATGTAATGCTTATTCTGTAATTGTTCTTTACCGTGGTACAGAATCTCTGCCAGCACACATTATGTATCAGTCACTGACTTTTTTACATTTTCTTTTGTAAATAGTTAATATATAGATATACTGTATAAATGTTATATAGAGATAGGCCTAGTGCACACCTGCGCTCTGGTACGTTTGGCTGCATTGTGCTAGCGCAGGAGGTGCATCAGAGCGCAAATGAATTAATGTGTGTTACCACGCAATTACCTTGTATGGGCGAGCGCATCCCAACACGACCCGGAAGTGCAAGTGTTAAGAGGGGCTTGTGTCACAGCACATGCGCTAGTCCGGACGCACCAGAAATGCGTCATAACGTTTCTGGTATGTCCAGACTTGTGCATGTGCTGTGACAAACACCTCTTTACACTTGCGCTTCCGGGTTGCGTTGGGATGCGCTCGCCCATACAAGGTAATGGCGGAGGTAATGCAATACGCTTCAATTGTGCCCTAGCGCTTGCACTTTGCTACCACCTGCACTAGTGCAATGTTCCATTTATTCCATATCACTTTACATGTAAAAAGTGACATACATAAACAAGTACAATATTCATTAACAATACAAGGCACACAGAGGTACAGGGGAAGAGAGGACCCTGCCCCCAAAGGCTCACAGTCTACAAGAGATGGGTGAGGATACAGTAGGTAAGCAGAGACGATTCTGCTCACGTGGGCTCACAGTCTACAAGGGATGGGTGAGGATACAGTAGGTTAGGAGCGAGAACCCTGCCTGCGAGGGCTCACAGTCAACAAGGATGGGTGAGGATACAGTAAGTGAGGAGAGAGGACTGCACCCAGATGTCATCTGTGTTAAGCCTGATATTTTCAACAGACCCATTCACTTGCATGGCAGAGTACAATAAGATAATTATTATTATTTATTATTATAGCACTATTTGTTCCATGGTGAAAATGAACATCCCTCATCAAATCAAGAATTATCAGCAATACACATAGGTACAGGAGGAGAGAGCACACTACCTGCGAGGACTCAGTCTGCAAGGGATGGGTGAAGAGTTGGTGAGGAGAGAGGACCCTGCCTGTGAAGGTTCACAGTCTGCAAGGATGGGTGAGGATACAGTAGGTGAGGTGAGAGGACCCTACCCATGAGGGCTCACAGTCTACAAGGGATGGGTGAGGATACAGTAGTTGAGGGTAGAGCTGACTGTGGGTGGTATAATGGACTGAGGGTCACTGCAGTTTGTAGGCTTGTGTTGTCTACAGGTTCCTTTTGAAGGATTTCACAGTAGGCGAGAGTCTGATGTGTTGGGGCAGAGAGTTCCAGAGTATGGGGGAAGCACAGGAGAAATCTTAAGGAGGAGTTAAGAGGGGAAAAGAGAAGGAGATCTTGTGAAGATCACAGTTTGCTTAAAGGAGAGTACCAGGAGACCATGTCACAGATATAAGGAGATGACAGATTGTGTATGGCTATGGATGTTATCGTTAGGGTTCTTGAACTGGGGCCTCCGAGAAGTGGGGCCAATAAAGGGCTTGACAGAGAGAAGAGACTGGGGAATAGCGGGGAGACAGCTGGATTAGTTGGCAGCAGAGTTTAGGATAGAGTGATATACATATATTTACAGTACATGTATCGATATGTGACAGACGATAAAAAGATGACTTATTTAGATTGTCCATGAATTCTTTATCCAGCTTCTCTTACAATTGAGGCAGTACTTGATGGTAGGCAGCCATGCCATAAAAGTAAATACTTTTGATTATGTCAAGCTATATACATTAAAAGGGCGTATAACATTCTGAAACACAATAGATGACTTGATTGAGAACATTGTGACTTGATGTGATTGGCTGTAGAAACCTGTATATAGCTAGTTATGTTCTTTGTAGGTTTTATATGCATTGTTGTATAAGAGAAACTCCCTATGACCTCATGTTGGAGAACATTTCAGAAAATCTGACACAGCAATGAGACTCACTGACTCACCATTAAAGGCTTTATGCTAGAAATGAGCAAGTTTATTTGATGCATATCAAATTCAAGTAAAATTTTATTAAAAATTTGAACAATTTGAGTATCGATTCCCACAAACCACCAAAAATCTATCTGCCACCATTTTATAATTGCAGATTATTGAATCAGCCAAACAAGGCTGACATGCCCTTAGGATGACTATGAGGGCTTTCCAAGAATGCTTTGCAGGTATCACATTATTTGGTATAGCATGGACAACTTGGAGGGACAATCATAGCCTGCTTAAAAGACAAGGACTATCGCAACCATTTTAAGGTCATTTTACATAGTTAGAGGATGTGAGCTCGCAACTCAGCAATACAGATAGGAAGAGAAATCCCTAAAGCATTGGACGTACGCCAAACAGTATTGTTTGGTATAACTGCAGGACTAAAGAAGATGAGAACAATAGACTGGCAATACTACAAAGATCCTACTAATAAGAAAATACAGAAATAGGTAAGGTGCCAAGAGGAGTGCAAAACTTAGTGTTCCTGACCAGCTATGGTGGAGCTGTTAGTTTGTCCAGTTGCACTTATTCCTTATTTTTCTCCATTGTTCATGCACTAGAACCAGCAGCAAGTCAGCTCAATACTTTTACAAGAAACAAATCTGAAAACAGTGTCAGTCACAGCTAAGGGCTTGCTTGCTACAAGTGACTTTACTGAGCTTTTTAACAACAGGAGCTCACACTGTCCCTGCGGGAGGTAACCTGATACACTGTGTAGCAGGGCGACTCACTTACGGCGACAGGAAGTACGAGGAGACAGCGTCTTCACACGTGACAACCAGGATGGTTTATTCTCCTTCATAAGCCATTCCACATCAAACTGACAATGAAACCCACAGACCCGCCCAGTGCTAACACCAGGCTCCACTATATGGGCCTGTCACCACGCCCCTTGGGGAGGTATGTGGGTTCTGGACCCGCCCGTCTCTCACAGGACCCATAAGCCGACCCCTTTTGGAATAACAAAACTCCCAGTGCTGACATGCACAATATACATCGACTTATGTCACAGACAACAGGCATCTCTGTGACACATACCTCCCATCAATTATGCGACCCTTCTCCCCCTTACATACCTCCCCCCTCTGCCGAAAGCCGTGGGGCTCGGCACTTCGGACAACCAGACAGGGGACATGAGAAAGGGCATCGGCATTTTCATGGAGCTTCCCCGCTCAGTGCTCCACCTGGAAACTAAAGTCCCTGCAGGGCCAGAAACCAGCGAGTGACCCTGGCATTTTTCCCCTTGGAGTCCCTCAACCACCTGAGCGGGGCATGGTCAGACACCAACCTGAACTGTCGCCCTAATAGATAGTAGTGTAACGTGTCCACCACCCACACATTTCTGCTACTAGCGAAAAAGGATTTGCTTGGCTAGATGCAGTAAAAAAAAGTCTAGTAAACACAGGAGGCGTAGATTTCTTCACAACAGTGCTACATCAGTGCCTGGCACACACTGCTACTAGCCAAAAAGGATTTGGCCAAATGCAGTAAAAAAAAGGCTTGCAAGAACAGGAGGTATAGCATTCTACACAGGAGTGCTACACCCTTGCCTGGCACACGCTGCTACTAGCCAAAAAGGAAAAATACTTATGGATCAAAGTATGTACAAAATGACTTTATTAATTATTACATATATTTCCATACAAAATTGCTATTAAAATTAATGACAAGATGTCATGAAATAGTCCCTAAAGCGACCAAGGAACCCCACAGAATCATTTTTATTAAAATTCACATGGAAACAGCATATGGATAGTTAGTATATTTGAACAAATGTTATCCTTTCCAACAAAGTGCACACAAAATAAATATCCTCCTGATTCCCTAGTTTCTCCAGAGGAAATTTGGAGAAGATAAAAATGTCCTATTGTTTAAAAGATCGTTAATCTAAAACACTTTTATTCAAGTGATTGACACATTTCATTGTCAGAGAAGAAGACGGCGAAACGTGTCAGGTGAGCACATTCCCTAGACTTATTTCTGCTGCATTCAGGCAAGGGGTCCCCTCATCCCTTGACCCCCCTGTACCCCGAGATAATAGACTTTGAAAACTTACATACTGGAGCCAAGAAGGAGGTCACTAGTAGCTGGAACCACTTCTCTCAAAGGGCAGTTTCACGCCCCCCGATCTATAATTCGCCCACCGCCACCTCCCTCATGTCAATCATTCTCTCCCTCGCCTGCTGCATTACACAAAGCGAGAGATGCGGTGCTGGCTGCATTGCCCCGCCTCCTGCGGTGACGTCACCACTTATACCCGCCCTGCTCCATGTTAACGTCACCGCAGAGGCGGGGCAATGTGGCCAGAACTGCATCCCTCGCTTTGTGTATACAGCAGGCGAGGGAGGAATGATTGACATGAGGTAGGCGGCGGTGGGCAGGTTTAGATCGGGGGGCCCCTTTGAGAGAAGTGGTTCCAGCCACTAGCCACCTCCTATTTGGCTCAAGTAAGTAAGTTTTCAGAGTCTATTATCTCGGGGTACAAGGGGGGTCAAGGGATGGGGGACCCGCTGCCTGAATGCAGCAGACATATGATTCAGTGCTGTAATTAGATCACCATGGATGGTTGGTGACAGGTCCTCTTTAAGGGATATTTTATGCATCTATATACATATCTTTTAGTTCAGTGTAGAGGCTCATAAGATAATGAGGACCCTTAATGTGGGACGGAATAAACATTATAGTTGTTGCATTTAAAAAGCTTGTAGTTGGATTGTGGGATGGAAAGCGGAAGACTTGCATTGGGACAACGTGTAAATAGTAGGTCACGCTGGTGGTGGTAGTTTTGCTGGCACATCATGTCATGTGCTTACGGGGGAGCAGGTAACCCCATGAAGTGATGAAGAACAGCCTTTGTCCTGCATGCACCAGAGGAAGGTGTTTCATATTCATGCGCAGTAGCCACAGATCTACCACATTCTCCCCTGAAGAAGCTCCACCACCAGCAGAACCACCATGGCTACATCCCTATTTGATGTTCTCCTCCTTCTTTGACCCACTAAAACATTCATATTATAGATGGCCCGTATACAGAGAGACGCACAGTAATTATTAGACTGACTGGATTCTGCATGCCCCCACAGACCTTTTTTCTGAGTATCCTACCATCAGCGGCCAAAAACAAAAACCAACCAGCACTTACAGGATGCAGTCATACCCCATTATGTAGAGCAAACCCAGGTGCAAGCAAATAAAATCACTTCTACCTACAAAGACATGTAGGAGGTGACTTGCCATGCACATAATGGGCTTGGATAGGACGCCATTCACACTGATAGATATTATGCGGAGTGTCTGATAGCTACCCTCTGGTCCTGCAAACCTGACCAAATGGGCCGGCTAGTATGATGCTCTGCACCACTGGATGAATGGGCCATGAGGGCCAGCTGCACCCCACAAAAATGATAAAAGTGCTATATGTTTTTTATGATAAAAAAACTTTTCTATGGGGTATTGGAATTGGCCAAGACATTTAAGCTCATAATCCACGTCACGGATCCCCATGCTTATGAGTCCTAACAAAATATATACAAAAACTACTCCCTCCCATAGTCCTCTGGCCACCTTACATTCACTAATTCACTCTACATTTACATTAAAAAAAAATCTATTCTTACCTTTCCTGGTTCCCTCGCTGCTCCATTCTCCTTACAAAAACTGAAGATCAGGAGGAGGAGGTGAGAGGAAGCGCACCAGCCTGCTAAATGCATTCACAGTAGAACACAGATGGAAAGCAGGCAGTGCTAAGAGGAAGCGAGGGAGGAGTAGCAGCAGTAGAAAACAGGAGGCTCCCCTCTTCACCCCTCCCCTCCTCTCCCTGACAGCCCCATAGCTGTGTGCAGCACATCGTCTTACATCCAGTGATGCTGGGGGCGGTCGTTGGCCTCTATATGTTCAGGCCCCATTGCAACGCGACCCCTGCAACCACGATAGTTTACGCCCCTGCCCAGCTGCACAATGGCAAGAGGTAGAATTTTTTTTTTAAACTAAGGCCACAGACCATGCTGCACAATGGAGAGAGGTAAATGTTTTGGGGGAAAATTAAATTGACAGATCCTGGTGCACTCTGGGTACAGCTTCCAAAAATTTTAACACGAAAGCCATAGACCCAGCTGCACAGTGGCGAGATGTACATGTTTTTAAAAATTAAGGCCACAGACCTGGCTGCACAATGCTCTAGAGTTAAATATTTTTTTGGGAAAATTAAGTTGACAGATCCTAGTGCACAGTTTCTACAGCTTCATATCTTTTTTTAACATAAGAGCCACTCACTTGGTCAACTAGAGGTAGATTTAAAACAATAAAAAAAAACTAAATCCACCAACCCTTCTAATAAATGGCAAGAGGTAAATTTTTATAAAAAAAAAATTAAGGCCACAGTTGGTTAAATGTACATTTCTTTAACAACTAAAACCACAGACCCAGATTTACAGTGGCTACAGATTGTTATTTTTTTACAATTAAGCTCACAGATCTTGATACTGTGGCCAAATAGACCCTTTTTAAAGATTAATCCTAGAGTATCTGGTGCACCGTAGCCACACATGCTATTCTTCAAGATTACACCCATAGACCCTGGTGAAGAGTGGCCACACGGAGCCTTTTATTAAGAGTGCCCACCACTGTAACCCAACACTGTCACTCGCTCCAGTAGTATGCTTTCCCTGCCCTACTTACAGCAAAATAGTAGTGCAACCCATGATCTGGCCTTTAAAGAGACTGAGTGACATGGTACACTGGCCAATCACAGCCATGCCTATACTTGTTTCACACGGCGTGGCGTTTTGCTCAAAACTCGCAGAGTGTCATGGTGGCACGTGGCGCTGTTCACACTTGAGATTCTGACACTCCACACTGAGGTTTCTCTCATAGTTCCACAGGCAGGCTTGAACATCGACTAGCTGTGTTCACAGTGTGATCGGGCTAGCAGGAGTTAATCTCTGTATGACTTCTGATTACCTCTTGGATGCCATGTTCTGAGAGACCAATCCCAGTTGCTTCCTGCCTTTTTAAGATGGTGGGATCTGGTCACTGATACTGACTATAGCGTCAATGTTGCTCCAGCAATACTGGTCCTATCTTGGTGTTCCAGTAATCTGGTATCAGTAGCTGCTGGTTAGGTGTTTGGTTCATATTTTCTTGTGTTATTAACTCCTGCTTGTTCTTGTGTTATCCCTTATTACTTATTGTATTCTCCCGTGGTGTGAGTGTTGGAGTTTGTGTTTTGGTTCTCCCCTGTCTGTCCTTTCCTGTAGGTTCCTTTACTTCCCAGCTCTGGGCTGTACAGGATCAAGGCCAGGGTGGAGACTCAGACCTCTCTACCATCATGAGTACCCCTGAGTTAGGGATAGTTCATGGGTCCCTAGCTTGAGGGACAGATCAGGCGCCCCTGCTTCACTTTTCCTCCCAGTCCCTGTGACAACTTGGCATGGCTGCTAAGGCTCTGGAAATCCCATAGCCTAAAAGCTTCCTGATTGTCTGCTTTGTAGGATTTCAACTAGCTTTATTTGCATGACAAAACCGAACAGGAACCAGACGTACAGTTAAATGTCCATGTTCGAGATTTTGCAGCAGAAACAAGGTGCTTGGTATGATCCTTGAACTTTTACAGTTTGGGGTTGCTCATCCCTAGAAATAAACATTTTGATACTCCTATATTAAACCCTGGTTAAATCTAGTTTTCTGCAACTTCTACCACTACGTAGGTGCCTAGGTGTAGTATATATCAGGCACATATTACACCGGGGGCAGGTGGAAGCTCTGTTCAAGCTTTCCCAGTTCTCTTATAGATTTTTCACATTTACTATTGATCCATAAGAAATCTTTAAAACTGACAAAAGAAGGCTCTAGAGGACGTCTACCCTTCAGAAACATCTGTTTCTATGTTTTACTGCTATCAACTACCGGAGTGTGAGAACTGGACTGACTAATGTACGTGATGCTACATTATCTCCCACACGTTCAAGGTAAAGTTATGTTTTCACTCAACTTTTTAGGGGGAATTTGTCTCATTAGATTGTAAGTTTCATTGTAAGTAGGGACATGCGTCCGTTACTATAAAATGGCGGTTGAATCCTTCTTCACGCATGTCCTCCATTTTCCATCATTGGATTCCATTATATTAAGCCATTGTGTTACGTGTCTGTTCATACTATCCAAGAGTCGTCTGTTTTTATTGTGCACAGCTAAGACGGAAGGTGAGATTCCTGGAGGGGGATGACATAGTAATGAAACCCAAAGGTAAGAATCATTTGTAGCCACAAATTCATGCATTTAAGTAAACAAAAAGTCACCCAAAGGTGGCAAAGCCCTTTTAAAAGCACCCCAAATCATGACCACTATGGGTATATTATGTGAACCCTTTATCCAATGTTTTATACAAGGGGGACCTTTAAAGGAAATCTGTCAGCAGGGTTTTTTCTATGTAAGCTGAGGACCGCATGCTGTAAGAGTATAAAAAAACAACAAGCAACTGTGCTTCTCTTATCAGTGTGAGAGCTATTGTTTACCTAAAGAAAGGGTTTATCACCCTGTGATTAACATTAGAGGGCTAGTAACTCACATTCAAGGCAGTCCAACACACCCCCTGCTGTGATTGATGGCTTAAGCCCCAGACACACATAACGAGATCGTTAGCGAGATCGTTGTAACTGTGACGTTCCAACGCTCTCTCCAGTGATGTTACTATGTGTGACATCTAGCAGCGATCAGGCCCTTGCTGTGAAGTCGCTGATCGCTCTTTTTTTGGTCGTTGGTCTCCCACTAGCGTTGCCTGGATACCCGGTGCTTATAATAGTTACCAGCTTCCTCCCTGCTTACAGGCTGAGCTAAGCAGGGAGGATGCTGGTAACATCGCTTCCAGCGATGTGGAGGTGACTTCCAGGTCCCTGATTGCTGGGGAGATCTGCCTGTTTGACAGCTCCCCAGCGACCAGGTAACGACGCTCCAGCGATCCCGGCAGGTCGTTATCACTGAAGCGTCGTTGTGTGTGACGGGACCTTTACAGTCAATGCTCAATCTCTATTGAGAGCCTAGTATGTGCAGGGGCAGCTCTCCCAGTTCAACTACAGTCTTAAAACTCAATGCTTTGATTGTGACAGAATGACGGCACACAGTAATCTATGTGATATATCATTGGGTTCAGAATCCTCTTGCCTACATTATGTTGCTGTCAGTTGAGGTAGCAAAGACTTGTAACAGATTCCCTTTAAAGGGGTTGTCTGATCTAAAACTGATTATTCTGCAGTCACTCTTTGTGATTGAAGTCTTATCAATCCTCCCAGTCCCAGCAGTCTGAACTGCAAGTCTTCCTTTGCAGTTTCTAAACCGGGAATGGACCTCAATTATGCGGTATGCATGTTCCCGACCTACTAGTTACTACTAGGCGTGGTCTCGCTCCATACAAGTGTATGAAACAGGCGCGTCCAACCAGTGGGCATTTGTATGGAGCATGGCCACCCCCAGTAGTCGTGCTGTTTCCGGGAACATGCATACTGCATGATTGAGATCCATTCCCGGTTTAGAAACTGCGAAGACTCACAGTGCACATTGGCGGGACTGGGAGGATTGATAAGTCTTCGATCACACAGAGTGACTGCAGAATTATCAAATTAGATCTGACAACCCTTTAACTTAAGAAATGGGGGTAAGCCCAGTGCTAATATATTCCTCTACTATTGTTTATAATATAATATTACAAATGTTGCCAAAAAGTGGCTGATTTATAATGGCAAGTTGCTTGGTTTCTATGGGTAGAACATGACAAATATCATCATTATACCATTATCATTCATATATTTAGCGTATGTAGAGCAGGCTGTCCAACAGATAACAATTGCAAAGTTTACAGAATGTGGAAATTAGACTGAGATTCATATATATATTTTTTTTAATTGAGGTTTAGAAGGCCATATAGTTCTTGGAGACAATGCTGATTATTCACAATTCTTTTGCACTTAATTTTCACCTTTTGTTCTCAACACATTTTTGCAGTTTAGCTAATATTAACTTCAGTTTGATTGTTCAATGATCTCACCTCTATAATTTGATCACACGGCAAAAAAGTGACTTTTGGACCATTTTGGTATTAAAGAAAAAAAAAGAGAATCACCTAAATCACCCAGACTGTGCACTAAAGCAATAATATGAAGTTATAATTATTTTAATACATTGATCATTTGGAAGGTGAAAAATTTTATTTTATTTTAATCCAATCCACTTATTTGCCGTACATGGTTCTCTCTCTGCAGCTTTGCCAACTGGGGTATCTGTTATTAATAGCCATCTGTAGAGTGACGACCCTTACCAACGCTAGGGGTCGCTCACCAGCCAAATTTTCTGTCCGGATGCAATACAACAAAAAATTGGCTCACACTCAGACCAATATTATTACCGTATTTTTCCTTTTATAAGACGCACTTTTTTTCCTCCAAGTTTTGGAGGAAAGTGGGGGTGCGTCTTATAAAAGGAATATAACATTCTAGCATCCTCAGTTGCTGGGGAGGGGGAGACAGCAGTGAATTGGGGACAGAAGTGACAGGGAATGGTCCCTGCTGAAGAATCAGGCGGCAGGAGCACCACGTGTCCCGGCCACTATTATCTACTTAAATATTCACTTCACTGCTCCCAGTCTCCACCCACCTCTCTGCACTGAAGACAGCGCGGAGAGGTGAGAGCACGGGGAGCAGGAGAAGCTGCTTAGCCTGCACACATGGTGGCTCCTGAAGCTGCTGGGGACATTGTGTGCAACAGATAGTGAGAACGGAGGAGCTGGGTGCAGCTGTGGCAAGTGAATCAGCACTGAGCTTTGTGCTGATTCACTGCCATGAAGACAGGGGCAGAGCAGGGCAGATCGGCACTTTATCACAGCAGGTACCTTGTTTGTCACTGTCCTGCCTCACTCCCTCTGCTCAGTGTAATGTGTCTGCTGAGCCCTGACACCAAGCAGAAATGCAGGAAGCTCGGTCTGCAGTTCAGGAGCTTCAGTGTATGGAGAGCAGGGCTGGAGCCTGCATATAACGGCAGTGTACAGCTCCCCTGGCCCTGCATACAGGTCAAGCTCTGTGGTGACTTGTAATTAGGAGACAGGGCTGGAGCATTATATTTCAGCAGTGTACAGCCCCCCTCCCTGGCCCTGCCTCTTTACAGTACATTACATCAGAACTTGATCTGCAGACTATGGCCACTTCCTTCATTTCAGCAGGGTGATGGCAAAGCAGGACACATTAAAGTGAGTCCACATGTATATGTAACATAACCACTAATAAAGTAAAGTTAACACTACCAATACTGTGCTTAACTAGGACTCCAAGCATGCTATAGGATCTACAGTACATGCTGGGAGTTATAGTTCTTAAAGGGATTGTTACTACATGAACAAATCCCATCTCATTCATCTTGTTGGCCCTTGTAAAAGTAATAAAGACCATATTAAGGGTGTGTGCTCACAGTCGGGAGTAGCTGTGTGTTGGACGCGGCTCCTCCGGACATAAGTGAAGCCACATGTGGAGGCAGGGAGACCCCAGCTGCCCTGTACTCACCATGTGCGGCGGGTGCAGGGCGGCTTCTCCCTGCAGTCCCCCGATGGGAGCCGCTTCCAACTCCACAGCATGAAATGAACATGCTGAGAAGGAGCGGACTGCCGGCAACCCGCACCGCAGCTGTCAGAATGCTGCGGTCAGATGAAGCATAGTGAGTATGGGATTTCTACAAATCCCATCCACTATGCTTGTACTGTACTACGCAGCATTTTGGACACAGCAGCAAGACGCTGCGTCCAAAAGGCTGCGTATACTCATCGTGTGCACGCACCCATACCCCTGATTCTGCAGCAGTTCCAACGTTATCAGAAGTTGCATAGTCATGTCCCATGTGATATTGATATGAGACTCAGCCCTCTGACCAGTCAGTGCTGGCGTCTGTCTCCCCGCCAACAGACACTGGAGCAGAAGTCATTGGTGTTGCTCACATGCTGCACCTGCATCCGAAGGAAACAGACGCCAACACTGACTGGTCGCAGGGCCTGAGTGTCATATCAAAGTCATTTTTTGCTACAAATATTTTTTTCCCTATTTTCCACCTCTAAAATGTGGGTGCGTCTTATAATCCGGTGTGTCTTATAAAGCGAAAAATACGGTACATTACATGTCCAAATTCATTCCATACCAGTCCGAGGAAGAAATCGCCGCATGTCAGAGTTGGATCTTAATATGTGCATGCCCTTATCATCTCCCGCCTTGACTACAGCAACCTTCTACTCTTTGGCCTGCCCTCTAACACTCTCGCAGCTCTTCAATCTATTGTAAGCTTTGCAACCCGACTAATCCACCTGACCCTTCCCTTTCCCCTGCTACTCCCCAACATCTCCTCTCTTCCAAGCCCTTCACTGGCTTCTCATTACTCAGAGGCTCCAATTCAAAACTTTAAAGATGACATACAAAGCCATCCACAATCTGTCTCCTCCATATGTCTGTGACATGGTCTTCTGGTACTTACCCATCTAGCCAAAGAGATGGATCATGAAATGCTAGGCTAGCCTACCAAGACTGTCACCTCCTTATTCACAAACAAATAAGTTTGTAAAAGACATTTCCCCTTTCTCAGTACAACAGCTTTACATACTTTTTTAAAGAATGATGCAAATAAAAAATAGTGCAAAGCAGGGAGAAGAGAGGAGCTGCAGTGTAAAGCAAGGGGGAGAGAAACTGCAGGCATATGGAGAGAACAAATTAATTTTGTAATAATGTGACCAACAAGAAAATTTGATTAAAGCATTTGTTAATTGCAACACCACACAGGTTTATATGGCGACGTGTGGTCTGCAATAAGTATTACATAGGGTGCACTGTGAGACCCCTTACAAGAAGAATTGGTGAGAATATTACAGCTGCCAAGTCTGAGAGTACTGTCAATCGACGGGGATTGTCAGGAATTTCCAAACATTTTCAGGAGAATCATAATGGAGATGTACCGTATATACTCGCGTATAAGCCGAGTTTTTCAGCCCAAAATTTGGGCTGAAAAGTCCCCCCTCGGCTTATACGCGAGTATATAAAAAAATAAAAAAATACCGCAGCAGCCCCGGAGGTATACAGGCCCCCCATCAAGTTCCAGGGCCCCTCCCCCCTTGCGCGCCAGCCTGTAAAGTAAAATCATACTTACCAGTGTCCAGTCTCGCCGTCCGCAGCTGCCGACATGACGATCCCGGGCTCCATTCAGCGTCTTCCACATTTCCTGTAGTCGCGGGCAATGATGTCATTGCCCGCGACTACAGGAAATGTGGAAGATGCTGAATGGAGCCCGGGATCGTCATGTCGGCAGCTGCGGCCGGCGAGACTGGACACTGGTAAGTATGATTTTACTTTACAGGCTGGCGCGCAAGGGGAAGGGGGGGCCCTGGAACTTGATGGGGGGCCTGTATACCTCCGGGGCTGCGGCTGTATACAGCCCTGGGGCTGCGGCTGTATACAGCCCTGGGGCTGCGGCTGTATACAGCCCTGGGGCTGCGGCTGTATACAGCCCTGGGGCTGCTGCTGCTGTATATGCATATGGGGCTGCATAATGCATATGGGGCTGCATAATACCTTGGGGCTGCATAATACCTCTGGGGCTGCATAATACCTCTGGGGCTGCATAATACCTCTGGGCTGCATAATACCTCTGGGGCTGCATAATACCTCTGGGGCTGCATATACCTCTGGGGCTGCATAATACCTCTGGGCCTGCATATACCTCTGGGCCTGCATATACCTCTGGGCCTGCATATACCTCTGGGGCTGCATATGGGGCTGTATATACCTCTGGGGCTACATATGGGGCTGCATATACCTCTGGGGCTGCATATGGGGCTGCATATACCTCTGGGGCTGCATATACCTCTGGGGCTGCATATACCTCTGGGGCTGCATATACCTCTGGGGCTGCATATACCTCTGGGGCTGTATATACCTCTGGGGCTGCTGTATACTACCACTGGGGCTGCTGCTGTATACTACCACTGGGGAGGCTGCTGTATACCTCACTGCTGGGGGTTGTATACCTGTGCTGGAGTCCACCCTCGGCTTATACGCGAGTCAATAAGTTTTCCCAGTTTTTGGGGGCAAAAGTAGGGGGGTCGGCTTATACACGGGTCGGCTTATACACGAGTATATACGGTAAGTTCCCTTAGGATGAAATGCATAGAGAGAGTCGGGAAACCGACCCGGGGCGGTGACTGGGAGCGCACTTTGAGGTGTCGCGAGTCTTACTGGATAATAGAGTTGTATAAATGAAAAGAAAGGGAAGGGGAACAAGAGGCGCAATAGTGCCCTATCACTCAGACACTAGGTGTATAGGTGGTGTATAAGAAAATCACTCACCTATGTCAGTTGTGAGACCCACAACTGGTATGCAGACATGTACTATAAAAATCCTGATGGCTGCTGCTGGACTTCCACCAACCACTTGCACGTGAAATCACAGGAAGATGTGGGGAAAACAGGTGTACAACAGTCCGCGCTGCCAGGATCCACTTACATCAAGGAACACACAGGTAGATGATGTTCAAACAGGTTTTCTTTATTGCATCCGATGCGTTTCGGTGCCCTCCTGGCACCTTCCTCAGGGATACCCTGAGGAAGGTGCCAGGAGGGCACCGAAACGCGTCGGATGCAATAAAGAAAACCTGTTTGAACATCATCTACCTGTGTGTTCCTTGATGTAAGTGGATCCTGGCAGCGCGGACTGTTGTACACCTGTTTTCCCCACATCTTCCTGGATAATAGAGTCGGCAGCCAGATTCCCTACAGGGCTAGACTATCGCAGTAAATAAGGAGGTGACGGTCTATGCAGGCGCCATGATTTTTGGTAGGCTGTCTCCCATTTTAATTTGTAATGAATGTTAACCAACTATGTCAAGTAACAGGTGTACATGGTATCATTTAATGGAATAGGTGTATAAGGATGTTTTTACGTATTGTTCATATGCCTATGATTAAGAACCTTGTTTGAAACGCGCCAGGCATTTAGGGCTGCGTCCCTGCATGTGCTTTTATCTTGAAATGGAATTGCTCTACCAAGAATAGACCTTTCCAATTTTGCATACTTTAGACACTCTAAAAACCATCTATTAAGGTGGCTATCTGCTGCCTATAGAGTCTTGTGAATGGGCTAATACAGTACCATCTTCTGACATAATCCTTCTTCAAACGTGATCGGCCTCATAATGCACTAGGGCGATCAGTGACGGCCATAATGCACGCGCCGGATGTGACGCTCGGCCGGTGATAGAACTACAAAGAGGGCAGGAATTCCAATAAGAGGGCAGAGAGGACCCAGAATAATGTCGCCCAGCAGGTGCATTACACCACAAGGTGCTGATGGAAGCGCTGGCACGGTCCCAGCCACGGGGACTGAAAGTAAGTTTATACTTATTTTACACATGTTTACTGTGACACTTTAGATAAGAAAGGGATAGATAGGAGTGCTAGGAGATGTAGGGACGCTAGAGATATTTGCAGGGACTTAAAATCAGGTGACAGTTCCATTAAGTAGTCTCAACACTTCATGGATGCGACTATAGCATTTGCATCTCTTGCTCTGGTCCTGTGTTGGAGTTGCTGTAGAAACTCTAAACTTTGCTTGGTGTTGGGGAAGATATCTTGCTGTTTTTTATTCCATTTGTAGTTGTGTTATCCTTACTGTGTTGAGCTGTTAGTTATTGCTGTTCCTGTGTATAGATTCCCCTAAAAGGCAGCACTCTAATGTGGCACTGTCTAAATCCAATGGAAGATATATTGTAGGGATAAGGAGAGACTCAGTCTGAGAGATCTCCCATAAACATGTATTGCTGGCAGGTATATGCCAATGCATGAATGTGTAATACAGCCTGATTAATAAAAATTTAAAAAAGTTGGGACACATTATAGACTGCAAGTAAAACACATTGCAATGATTTAAAAATCTCCTGTATCCATTTTTTCAAAGCAGTATATAAGCAAAAATCAGGAGGTGATTGTTGGGACATTTTTTCCATTTCATTTGAAAAATTGCCTAATTTATAAAATGATGACAAGAAATCTGAAAAAATAGGGAAGGGTTATGGGCATAGGTACATGTGTACATCCAGTCTTTTTTTTTTTAAGCAGTTTGTATACATCTGGGAAGTGAGAAAATATACTAGAAACAACGACCTCCTATGAATGCCAGCTCCAGCCAACATTCACGGGAGGATCATAATGACGGGCACAAGGGTATCAGCTGCCACATAGACTGTTTTTACGTATTGTGGGTACCGATAGGAGTGGGTAATGATGTGTCCCCCTGCTAGGTGATGTTAAATCCCACTGTTAGTTATTGACAGTGGGTTTAATTTGTAAAAGCCACAGGCAGATAACTTGTGACGGTTTAAGGCCACTTACACACACAGATATCTGTGTCCATTCTGAACAGATCTCGGGTTGCAGTGAATAATGGACACAATGTCCATTTGTGCTGTGTACAATGGAACAATTGCCATCGATTTCACTGCAACAAGATCTGTTCAGAAGTTGGTCACAGAGTTGGTGTGTGGGGGTAAGCGGCCTGTAGGCACATAACACCTGATTAAATTCAGCTGCCATGTGTAGAGAAAGATGCAGTTCGGTAATCTTATGAAAGACTCGGCATCTTGAACCAGCTTTTTGACACACTGGAGTCTCAGAACAGGTGGACAATAGAGAAAATTGTGAATCCAACTTCGCGCTTTAAATCACCATATACAGGAATCAGTGACTCAAATACTTTATTCAAGGTGGTATTCCTCACTCTTCATCAGGACAATCACCACAACATGCAGGGCTTATTAATGTGATGTGCATGTGTCAAATTGGACTAGTATTAAGTAGGAGTGCAAAAAACAAACACTACACACCTAAATGTCTACAGTTCTTAAAACTTTCTATTTTAACCAACATTAACTTCCCCTTTTCCCAAAGAGCTGGACATGAAATGCTAGGTTTGCAAGTAGATAGGTAGCGTAAGGTAGCGGTTAGGATCGGCAAGTCCAAAGGCAGTGACTCAGGCACTTGTTCACACAACACACTATCTATTTACAAGTCCGGTTAGTACAGACCTTTTGTAGCTCTAGGACACAACCGGTATAATAGGTATTCCTACAGTCCGGTATGGCTGTCAGGCTCTCTCTTTAGCCGGTGCCCCTGGGAAGGCCAAGTCCACGTTGTCAAGCTGTGTAAACTGCACACAGCCATTGCTCCCAGGCTGTGTTAAAACTCCACACAGCCTGTTCACACAGAAATCCACACAGCTCCTGCTGCTCTGATACTTCACTCTCTCTCCTGCTCTACCGCCCTGGGCAGCTCATATGCTGCTTCACACACCCACAGCTGGAAGACTGTGAGAAATCAGCACTCAGACCTAGCTGCCGCCATTAACCCCGTGTGTGTTGCCACAGATCAAAAGACACAATCACCCATGTGAAGTATACCAGTCATGAGGCACGTGCCGGTCACATCACCACAGTAGTTAAGGGTAAGATAAATACAATTTTGCAGCAGGTTGAAGTATATTAATGTCTTTAGAGTTGAGCGGATCTTTTAAAATTCGAAGTAAAAAAGTTTCTCCAAAAATTTGATTTGCAATTTGCAAGAAACTTGATACCAGCAGAGCAGACTGGGACTGGCAACAGAGGAAAAAATTCCCAAATTTTTGCAACCCTTTTAGCTATGCACAAAATTTTGCAATATTTCAATCATTGTCATTGAAGAAGTTTGTCCCAAGCTGCTTCATGGATTAGGGCTCTAGTGTTTGCATGTCTTATTTTTCCCAGGTCAATCACTCACTGACACCAAAGAGACAGAGCTTATTGGCATGCTTCAGTCTCAGGACTCGATCCGGTGGCCTCTTGCTGCAGGTTCCTGATAAGACACAGTCTGAACTGTCTCTGTCCAAACGTTGATGGTTCTTTTCTCTTTACTTCTTCCTTTGGTTTTGTGGCTAGTTAGGTGTTCTCACATGCTTATTTTGTCTCTACTATCTCACATACTGAGTGGGGCTGTTTATATTCACCGTTCATCAGCCTTCTTTGCTGTTTATATTCGTATGTGAATTTCTCTAAGGGGTTTCCAGCTTTCCAGCTAAGTGGTTTTGCCTTTGAAGCAAATACCACTGTTGGTTTTTGCTTTGTGTACTTCTCATTTGCCTTCCTTACACAATTATCTGTTTTCTGTTAGGCTGGCTTCACATCTGCGTATGTATCCGCAGCGCACGCTGCGGACAACAATATTCAAATGCGCATGCGGACTGCGCACCTATCCTTATCATTGTATACGCATCGTACCAAGACACTGCTTTTGCTCATCGCATGGCTGCGTATCTGTCCGCATGCGTACGCTTTAGGAAAATTAGTTGCGCCTGGAAACGCAACATGTTACATTTTTTGCCGCGCATAAAATTTCCCGCGTCCGCATGCACGCTTGCGCACGCTCGCTAATAAAAAATGCATTAAGCCTATGAGAGCGCAAGCGTGCGCGAGGATTTGCGTATGGTACGTACGATGCGCATGCGTACGGTGTATTTATGTGGTCTCAAGTCACTTCCCATGGGCGTGCCAGTAGGTGGGACAAGTGAAATCTTGCCCAATTTATTAAACGCATGAATATGAAAAACACATGCGCATGGTCATAAACGCATACGAGCGCAGGTATACGCAGCGTACATTGAACGCATGCGTATGCGCATGCTGATGAAAAATCCTGCGCATGCTTGCTTATACATGCGTTTTGACCAGCGCATGCGCAGCATACGCGGCGGACAAAAACGCAAATGTGAAGGTAGCCTTAGGTTTATAGGAGGTTACTCTTTCTTGCATTTATTATATCTCCTTTGCCCGCTTGTGCACATGTTTTATTTTGCTCCACTTTGGTCCTGGTCTACCCCTGCACACTTTCCTTATCCTGGTTAGTTGTGTGCAGCGACCTCCCTGTTGTGAATTCATTGGAGCTTCCTCCGGTGGCTGTTGCTGGTGATGCAGCTGACTGTGTGGGCTTCACAGGTGATGGTGATTGGCAAACTGGTTCTTGGAGCATATAATGGTTGGAAGTGGATCAATACTTGCCAGTTGTCTTTTGTTCCTGGAGGAGTTCACATATCTGTGGTTTCTTCTGCTCTGTGGAGATCTTTGCAAGATAAGTGAATGTTTTTTTTTATATTTTGTGGTACACTTTTGTGTGCTTAAGGATCTGCTTATGTTTTGTTTTATTCTGAGATGTGGGTTTGCTATCTAGTCTGTATATTTGTTTATCTGCTCTCAGATAGGAAGTTTTCTTCCTAGGAAATTTACCATTCACTATTATCTGTTACTTCCAGTTATACTGGCATTTGATTCATAGAAGTCTGCTGATATAGAGGTCTCCGAGTCTTAGTGACTCAGGGTAATTTTTGTAAATCTGCTGTTGGTGGTTTTTGATAGTGTTTTATACTGACCGCAATAGTATTCTATCCTTTCTTTTTTATATAGCTAGTGTGGCCTCTTTTGCTAAACCTTATACTCTGCCTATGTTTGTTTTTCCATCTCTTGTTTCCCAGTTAATATCTGTGGGGGGCTTGCTATTTTTTGGGGCTCTGCTCTGAGGCAAGATAGCTTTTCCTACATCCATCTTTAGGAGCAGTTAGTTCTCAGGCTGTGCAGAGGTGTCTAGGTCTGGTTAGTTACATCTCACGGCTACTTCTAGTTGCGGTGTGTAGTCAGGGATTGCAGTCAGTACAGTTACCAACGACTTCTACGGAATCTGAATGTTACTCCTGAGTCATCGGTTCATAACACCTCCCCTCTTGTTCCTTAGGAGTAACAAGAAACAGTTTGATGGTGTGGCACCCCTGAGGTTCCAGTTGCCACAGAGGTGCTGCACCTCAGCCAGAGGTGTGGTACCCCCACCAACCCCAGGAAAGGAAGGGACACTACCCGGTACCCACACACACCGCATGCATCACTTGTCCCTGCAGGCCAGAAAGATGGGGGAATTGATCAAACCCCCATCCCTGGCTGGAGATGGGGCTTTGATAGGTGTGATGGGTGGAACTATAGAGAGGGGAGCCACTTAGAGTGACTGACAGGAAGATCAGAAAAGAGGGAAACACCAGGAGTAAGTGGAGAGTTCAGTTCAGTCAGTGAGTGGAGAGGAGTCTAGAGTAGTAACAGCAAGGAGAATGATGGTTGAGCTCCAGTGAGGGAGCTCAGAAAGACTGAGACCAGAGGACTAGAGCTGGAGGAGCTCATGCCTGAGAAAGAGAAATGGAGGGAGCCAGGCAGGAGCTCCAGAGAAGGAGGGGGTCCCAGAGGCATGGGAAGTGAGAAATCCACCCATGGGTTTCGCATCCATTGTCAGTCTCAGGCAAGTGGAGGGACCGGGGCTGCAAAGGGTCACTGAGCCCAGTCTAGTAGAGGAGACTTGATGCCTCAGCTAGCCAACCGGAAGCTGCTACATCTCCAGGAGCAGCAGCCCAATCCACATCATTCGCTGCATAGGTGGCCAGATAGGGCCAAAGGGGAACAGAGAGAATGTCGCCTGGTAGGGTCCGAGGCCACTGGTGCAGGACACTGAGCATGAGGTGCAGAGCAGGTGGCAGAGAGCCAGCACAAGAGAGATGAACCAAAATAGGTACACAGAATGGTGTGCCGGTTAAGTGTTTTCCAATCTACCTGGGAGTGGCTGGACCTCCTGCTCATAAGACACAGCACCTGGCTGGATGCTACTACTTAAGAACTGTGAGTAAAAGTGTGGAATTGCATCAGCTGTGTCCTCAAGTTATTCAGGCATCCTCTGCCCTGCAGTACAATTTAATCACTATCTACACATTGACTCTTACACCTGCCCCGGGGTACCATTCCACCTACAGGGAGCGAATCATCTAGCTGCACCGTCAACTTCCCCGGAGGTCTGGACTGCAGCATCAGCCATCCTTGGCCGAGCACCATAGGCGGCGTCACGACAACAATTCCCAAAACCATAATCCCCAAACTTTTTTGGACACTGCCATGGTCACGGAGCCGGGTCTCAACCCCTCTGACTCCCCAGCAGTACTGTACCAAGTACCCCATGGCCCTGGGGGGGCGTGTCAATAGCCTTTTAGGAAAACCGTTGAGCTACAGTTTCTAGTTGTTCAGTAGACACATTCTAGTCTGTACAGGAACCAGTAGGGTTTGGGTGCGGCTTCAATGGTTTAGACTTTATTTTTCCCTGTAGCCATGTGTGGGCTGATACGTGCATAACACTTGTGTCACCAACTGAAATCCACATAATAGGCTGTAGAGGCTTTTGATACTTGAGATATTTTGAAATTCTGCAAAAAGAAAAAAAAAACTACTGGTATGTTGTGTGAAGATGTCAACAATAATTAAGGGAAGAAAATAAGGAGGGACTCTAGTCACGAGACACCCTAGAACAGCAATTACACTGATATAAGAAAGCTACATTTTTTTACTGTTTCTTTCCACTTGTGTTGACCATAGTTCTGGTATCGCTTACTTGTTGACTCTATGGATCCAAAAAAACATCTTGCCTTAGGGATTAGGTATGAGTGAGCATTCTCGCCCGAGCATCACAGTACTTTACAGAGCCAGCCCAATGCAAGGATTGGCTGCCACACACTGTAATGCCACAGTCACTTTGGTTGTGGCATTACAGTGATTGGCTGGCCGCACAGCGTCATCAGGTCTATATAAGACCTGACGGTGCTGTGCTCGTCACTGTTCCACATTGTCAGCTAGTGTAGGGAGAGGTGCTGCTGATCTAGGGACAGATTTTGTGTCTTTTACGTAGTGTAGGTAGGGTACACAATCCATTTAAACCAACAGTCCTTTTGAGGACTAATCTAGCTCTATACAGGCAGGCAGGGTATATAGCACACTGTGGTGTAGCACAAGAGGCTGCATATCAGTCATTACATCTGGGGTTGGTATACTAGGCTTCTAACATCCATCAAAACAACAGTCCTTTTGAGGACTAATCTAGCTGTATACAGGCAGGCAGGGTATATAGCACACTGTGGTGTAGCACAAGAGGCTGTATACCAGTCACATCTGGGGCTGGTGTAGCCTATTACACATATATCTATCTGTTAAAATATCAGCCAATAAAACTCTGGTTTATCTGTCGCACGGATCACAAAGAACTGTGCTGTTAATTCAAGCATTTTCCAGTGAGCGTTGAACATATTGTCCTACATTTAAAATGCACAAAGCCGCTGGAAAGGGACGAGGAACTGGACGTGATGGTGTATGCAGAGGCCGAGGTTGTGGGCAAGCTACAATTGTGCCACAACAAACACCCACATCTTCCCGCCCAACCTTCCTGTCCCAATTCCTAGGGGACCACAGCACACCACTATTAAACTCAAAACAGTGTCAAAAGGTTGTTGTTTGGATAGCGGATAATGCTTCCAGTCAGTTTGTCACCACCACAACCACCCTCTCTTCCATACAGTCAAGTCACAGTATCCGCTTATTCCTCACCCTGATCCTCCCACCATGTCGAGTGCCAGGAAAAACACTGATGCCACAATTGGACTCTCTGAAGAGCTGTTCAGTTTTCCATTCATAGATTCAGGCCTCTCGCCCGCCCCACTTGAATGGGGGCAAGAGGAGATTGTATGTAGCGATGTGCAAATATTTGAGCAGCCACAGTCACGCGAAGGTGACAATGGGAAAGTGTTACAAGAGGTGGACAATAATGAGACACAATTGCCAGAAAATCAGGAGGAGGACAAGGGTGCGGAAGTGGAAGACGACGTGGTGGATGATCTAGTAACTGACCCAACTTGGAAGGAAGGAAGGAAGACATGCAGAGCAAGGACAGCTGCCCTCAGGGGGAGGGAGGTGTAGCACCCCAACAGGCAGGAAGAAGCAGTGTGATGGCAGCAGAAAGAAGGCGGTCAACCGTTCCCCGTAGCACCAACAGCCGGTACAACTGTTAGGTCTTCCCGAGTCTGGCTGTTTTTTAAGGACTCTGCCAATAATTCCAAAGAGGCCATTTGCACCACCTGCCATGCCAGCACAGCAGGGGTTGAAAATCTACAAGTTTGACCACCACCAGCATGACCAGGCACATGGCCGCAAAGCACCCAACTTTGTGGGCTGAACCCCAGGGTCCAGGAGCAGTGTTTGCAGGTGACACCACTGCTTCTTCAACTGTTGTGCATGCAAGGCAATCCCCTGTCCATAGTGCATGCGAAGATGCCACCATCAGCAACCACGTCCATGTCCTTATCCCAGTGCAGCATTCAGTTGTCCATACCCCAGTCCTTGGAACCCAAGCGCAAATACGCAGCCAATGCCCCACAGGCCACACTACTCAATTTTCACATTTTACGACTGCTTACACTCGAAATTTTGCCTCTTAGGCTAGTGGAGACGGAAGCATTCCGCAACCTGATGGCGGCGGCCATCCCTCGTTACTCGGTGTAGAGCCACCACTATTTCTCCCTGTGTTCCGTACCCGCATTACACAAGTATGTGTCCTAAAACATTAGCCGTGCCCTTAACAACGCAGTTCCCGGGAAAGTCCACCTAGCCACGGACACGTGGACAAGTGCATGTGAGCAGGGACGGTACATCTCGCTGACGGCACACTAGCTTAACCCCTTCCTGACCTATGACGTAGGAGGATGTCATGGGCCGGTAAGGGGAGTTTGATGTGAGCTCCGGCGCTGAGCTCACATCAAAGCCCCGACATCTCAACTGATCTCATCAGCTGAGATGTCAGGGTAACAGCGCCGATCGGATCCAGGATCCGATCAGTGCTGTTAACCCCTTGGATCCCGCTGTCAATCACTGACACGCTGTTCCCCGCCTGCTCTGGAGATCCCGCGAAAGTATCGCGGGATCTCCGGCGCTCACATGACAGCCCGGGGTCCTTGCTAGACCCCGGATGCTGTCACAGAGCAGTTTCCTGCTGTGGTTGGCAGGCGCTGCCAACCACAGCAGGTCCGCGATTCTGGGAGATACAGATGAGCTGCAGCTCAGTCAGGATTTGTGAGCAGAAGAGGGCAGTTGTTGACTACCACATCAACAAGGCTGTCGTTATTTGGTTCAGACTCCACACATAAGACCTCAGGAGGGGACATGGATGACCGACATATGTACCGTCTTTTAAAACGTTGAGTACTCCACCAAGATGATGAGCGGCGATAACTCCATCATTAGCATCACCATCCTGCTTCTCTGTCTTCTGAAACGCTCTCTGCTCAAATTCAAAGAGGATGCATTGCAGGCGGAGCACGATGAGATGGAGGAAGAAAGCTTACAGGGTGATTACACACAGCCCAGCCTCATCTCATCCCAACGTGGATTTGGTGACAATGAGGAGGAGGAGGAAGAACAGGAGCTAGTTTCATGCGCTCTAGACTGTGCTACCTGCACAACTGTCATAGTGTCTATTCAGAGTGGATGGCCAGAGGACAGGGAGGAGGAGGAAGAGGAGAGCAAGGTCAGTCGTCCTCTTGGTGAGGACACGGAAGTCTTGCCTGTTACCAGTGTGGCGTGGCGCGCATGACTGACTTTATGCTACGCTGCCTGTCCTGTGACGCTTGTGTTATCAAAATCTTGGGTGAGACTCATTACTGGTTGGTGACACTTTTAGACCCACGCTTCAAGGAGAACTTTATATCTCTTATTCCCTAGGCAGACAGGTCTACAAAAATGGGGCAGTACCAGAAGGCCCTTGTGGAATTATTTAAAAAATTCCCATCTCAAAACGCTGGTGGCAAAGGTCACAGTTTGGTGGACAACCAAGGAGTAAAGGCGAGAGAGACACAACTCCAATCCAGCAGATGCAGGGCAACACTCTCAAAGATCTGGGAGAGTTTTCTCATCCCCTCCCATGGCACAAGCCCTGAGGCGTGGGGAACTCTCACAAGGACTTCAAAGTTTGGGAAGATGCTGAAGGAATACCTTGTCGACCGTACCAATGTCCTCCGTAATTCCTCTGTGCCTTTTAATTATTGGGTATCCAAGCTGAACACATGGCATGAACTGGCTCTCTACACCTTGGAAGTCCTGGCCTGCATTTTGTCAGAGCGGGTTTTTAGTGCCGCAGGGGGAATTATTATGGATATGCGCACCCGCCTGTCAATTGAAAATGCTGACAGACTGACTTTTATCAAAATGAACAATGGCTGGATTGGGCCAGATTTTTCAACACCACCAAATGATAGCAGCGTAATATAAACTCAAGCCAGTGTCTTTTTTTGGAGAGGTATATTCCCATGCTCCTCTTCACCACACACATGGGTATACGCTTCCTGATTTTGGCTATTTGCTGTAGTCCTCCTCCTTCTCCTAATCCTCCACCACCATATCACCAGGGTGACCGTGGTCCATGATGCAACACCCACATAATATTTTTAAAGGTGTTTATGATGCCCATAACAGAAAAAAAGTTATACAGTATATTTATGTATACCCCCCAGGGTTAAATAGTTCAGTCCATACTTAGTGCATGGGCATTACAAGTATACGAGACCCACTTCTTTGTAATGAGAACATTATTTAAAGAGGCCCCCTCCACGTCTCTTTAAAGGGGAATCGGAGTGCCTCCCAATTTTTTTTTCATCTTTAATGTAATAAAAAAAATATAATACACCAACACTGTCTTACAAGTGAGTATGAGCCCTTAACATTTTCCCAAGGAAAATCTATTTTGGTTTCTTTTTTTTACTCAAAAAACATTGTTCACAGCAGTGACCTGGGAGTCAGAAATGTTTAAAGGGGTCTTCCCCTTGCTGTTCCTATGTCATTTGAGCACTGTTCTTATACATTTGTGACATTTTTAGGGTTTATCCAGGCTGCCGGGGTTGCCACCGGAAAGATGCTCGAGTTTCCCAAATGTTAACATTGGGCTTGATGCTTGGATCGAGCACCCGAGCATCTCGATAAGCTCAACCCGAGCATTGAGCACCCGAGCATTTTACTGCTCGCTCATCACTCCTTGGGATTTATGGGTATGTTGGGAGAAGGTTTGTTTTGCTGAATGAGGTTTATGTAAAACCAAAGTCACACATACGTATGATGTTATCATCGAAGAAAATTAAAGCAATTTTTTCTTGGATGTCATCCTATTTGCTTCAGTTTTTTTCTTTCCTGATATTTTTTTCACAAAAGTAGTATGCTTACTTCCAAGCCAATAAAACATTTTTTGAATTACACATATTTTTATTCAAGACTACCACTAAGCAACAGATCCATGAGATATGGATGTAAAAAAAAAAAATTGAAAACCTTCCAAATCGTTTCCTTGTCTCATGAATCCCATAGACTTGATCAGAATAGAACATGTTCTCATTCTCAGACAACCCACACTCAGATCTGTAATTTTAACAAACATGTAAATCCATTCTAGTCTATAGGTCCAAGTGCTATTCGAGAACAAAAAATGGACAGCATTCAGCATGTCACACAGATATGTCAATGTAATCTAAGCAGAAGTCTGATCTTAAAAGGTATATCCGAGATGAAAGAAAAATGTGCCCAAACACTAACAGGCAGGTAGTTGCCACCTACAGTACCTGCCTGTTGTGCCTGGCACCGTTCACCCCCTCCAAAGAGAGGGCACAGATCACTCCTGCCGAGGACAGCATGGCTGTGTAAATAGACCGGTGGCTTCTTTTCCGCTCTGTTCTGTGGAATGGGCGGTACAGCCAACTTCAAGTTGATTGACAGCCGGCTGCCCAATACCTAATTGGAGCAGTCGGCTGTCAACCACCATGACGTCAGCTATGATGCCCATTGACAGAGTGGAGATGCCAACCCTCTGTAGATGTGATGTGGCAAAATTGCTGACAGGAGCGGTTTAAGACCGCTCCGTTTCGGCGGTGAATGGCGTTGAGCACAACAGGAAAGTAGGTGGCAGCTACCTGCCTGATAGTGCTTGGGCGCATTTTTTTCCCTAAATCCTGATAACACCCCTTTAACACGTCCACTATCCGGACATCATAACGAAACAGCTTTAGACAGAAGAGCTTTAGACAGAAAATGAAAAAATATTTTATTATTAAGACTATAGTAAAGTTGCTTCAATATAATTTTTTTACATTAGATATGTTGTTACAAAAAGGTTGGAAAAGTATTAATTCCTTTTTTATAACACTTTTGTATTGACATTTGAAAAGAAACTTAACTTTTAAGAAGCACTGCCTAGCTTTAGAAATTAATAATTTTGGTACATCTATACATATTTCTATCAACAACTTTTTTTTTGCTTTCTGTTTTTAGCTTGCGTTTCCTTGTTAAGTCTAACAATTTGTTCAATTTCTTAGCCTTTCAGCATCAAACCTGTGATTACTGGTGATATTTCAAAAGGCTGAAATAGCCTGCACCAAAATATAATTATTTTCAACTGAAACAATGGGTGGTCAAGAAGACACATATTTAATGCAATGTTCATGCTTTTCTTCGATCCTCCGGTAACTCAAAATACTTTCTCTGACCTGAAGAAAAGGTTGAAAATCACTTACATTATATTCTCAGATGGGAACTGCTGACATTAACAATGCATTAGGACTTCACAACGGGGAGTGCAGCTAAAATAGGCTCCTTAAAATAATGCTAGCTCTCCAATTCGGAAGGGCTTTTGGGGGCTTTGAAGTTTAAAAAAAAGTTTAAGAAAATAAAAATATGTTACATGAAATATGTGGTTATATTATAAATATTTCTTAGCAAGGTCAAAATATATGTACCGGTAAATATATAACCAACAGTCCCCGTACTCACGCCACACAACTGGTCGCTGGTCTTTCTCTTAGCTGCTTTACCTCTTTTACTGGAGAAATGCTATCTATTCACACCTAGCATATCTGGAATTAACATAAACCCTTCCTATTTTAACCATCCACCTTAAAGTGGTTGTCCGCTGCTAGGACAACGCCTTTGATTCCACATATCTCCCTCAGGTAAAGCAAAAATGTATATAGTCACCTCCTATGCTTGTGCCATTCCTGTGGTGTCAATAATCTCGTTTCACAGGGTTCATGTGACATTGTGATGTCACACGAGCTCTATAGCCAATCATCACCGGCTTCTGTCTCCCCACCTTCAAACTAATGAGTTAATCAACAGGAAGTGAGCGCACAGACTGCCAATCACTAGCTGTTGATTGCTCCTGTGTCCGAAGGTGAAGAGAAAAGCAGTGGCATAACTTCAGGCCCAGGGGCCCTGATGCGAAAGGTCCAACGGGGCCCCCAATTATTGCAAATCTTTAATAGTATTTGTCTTTTTCTATAGGCCAAAGGGACTTCTGGGCCCCCCTAGGCTTCAGGTCTCGGGTGCGATCGCAACCCTGCACCTATTGTAGTTACGCCCCTGGACAGAAGCCAAAGGTGAATGGAAATGAGGGTCCACGATTACTGACCCCACTAGAATGCCACCAGCATAGGAAGTGAGCATAGGCTTTTTAATTTTCCCTGGGGGAACGTGTAAACATAAGAGGTTGGCCTAGTAGTGGACAACCTCTTGAACATTGTGTTTTATCCCAATACTAATCCATCTTTTCAACCTATTACTAACTACTGGAGTCTTCTCTTCTTCTTTAACATGCAATCACCACACTGATAAAGAACTCAAGCTTAGACCTTTACATTTTCGTCACTTATTGTTTATTTTCACTACTTTTGTTTGAACACATTAACTTTGTACTGTCCATCCACCTTTCATCGATCAACTGCAATCTGGCTATTGACCGCACTATTCCACTTAGAGGTGCAAGTCAAAGCAACACAACTTCTAGACCTGTTTTCCATCAAGTTTACCGTTTTAAGCTGTCTCCATTTTTAACACAGTCAACAATCCCGTTTTACAAATTCTCTTGTTTCTTCTTCTTGATGATCATCTCTTGAATTGCCTCATACACCACCAATCATAAGGTTTCTAGCAGGACACCTGTATTCTACCTTTCTCAGTTGCTTTTCCTCAAGTTCTGTTTTCAATAAAATAATAATACTATAAAAATATATATACTGTGGTTTACTATTTTCTCTATAGATTTTCCTTTTGTCATCAAGATTTTTTGGTACTCATGTTTAACATGCTGTGCTGCCAAGAAGTAACACATATAGAGGCTTTTTTCTTAGAAGAAGTGCATGGTGTCATATTTAAGTAATACTGAATGTTGTTTTCACATATTTCACAAATTGATATATACATGGGCAGTCAGTCATGCCATTATTTTATTGTTCTTGGCTTTGTTGGTTTTACCTTGTTATTAATCACACGAAGGTAAGTGATCACCAGATGAATTATATGTGACACCTGCTTTAAATCAAGGTCACCTTACAGCTGTGTCATGGCTGAAAAGTATCTTATATTAATGTGCTGAAATGTCTTGCCATTGGGATGAGAGAATGTTTTGAGATTCAATTTCAACAGCTTCATACAATGTTTTTTTTATTTTTATTTGCCATGAATTTCAATTTCTATAAAGCCTCCAAATGCACATGAGAAAGGGTTACATACAAACAAGTTAAAAATACAATGAAGAACTTAACAGTGATGGACTGTACAGATGGGAGAGAGGACCCTGCCCTTGCGGCTTACATTCTACAGGGCAATGGGGAGGAAGACAGTAGTTGGGTCTGCTCTGGTGGTGTCAGAGTGCCGGTCCAGTGGTGGTGGAGTGCCGGTCCAGTGGTGGTGGAGCGTGGATCGTGGGGTGGAGCACCAGGTCCAGTAGTGGTGAGGTGGCACCATGCTCATTGCAGGATGTAGGCTGTTCTGAAGAGATGGTTTTCAGGTTCTGCTTGAAGGTTCTGAGTGTAGGGGACAGTCTGACGTTTTGGGGTACAGAATTTCAGAGGATGAGGGATGCTTGAGTGAAATCTTGCAGGCGGTTGGATGAGGAACAAACAAGTGTGGATGAAAGGAGGAGGTTTTGGAAGGATTGAAGATTAGAGCTGAATGAAATAGGGAGATTAGTTCAGAGATATATGGCAGAGACAGATTGTAGATGACTTTGTAAGTCAAAGTTAGTTTGAATTGGATATGCGGGGGAATTGGGAGCCAGTGGAGGGATTTGCAGAGGGGAGAAGAGAGAGGTGGATTAGCAGAGTTAAGGACAGATTGGAGAGGTGCAAGAGTGTTAGCAGGGAGGCCACAGAGGAGGAGCTTGCAGTAGTTGAGACGGGAGATGAAGAGGGCATGCACTATTAGTTTAGTAGACTGAGGGTTGAGGAAGAGATGAATTCTGGAAATATTTTTGAGTTGGAGGTGGCAGGAAGTGGAGAGAGCTTGGATGTGTAGTTTGAAGATAAGGCAGACTCAAGGGTTACTACGGGGCAGCAGAGTTCAGTTAAAGGGCAGAGTGTGATATCATTTATTGTGATAGAGAGATCAGGTAAAGGAGGTGCGTGAGATAGGGGAAAGATAATGAGTTCAGTTTTGTCTACACTTAGTTTAAAGAAGCGAAAGGCGAAGAAGGATATGGCTGATAGACACTCTGAATTCTGGACAACAGAGAGGTGACATCTGGGCCAAAGAGGTAGATTTGAGTGTATCAGCGTACAGGTGATACTGGGAATCCATGGGACTTTATGAGTTGTCATAGGCCAAAGGTATAGATGGAAAAAAGAAGGGGTCCCAGGACAGAGCCTTGAGGAACCCTAACAGAGAGGGAATGGGGTGAGGAGGTAGCGTGGGAGTGAGAGACACTAAATTTGAAGTTGAAAAGGTAGGAGGAGATCCAAGAGAGGGCAAGGTTAGTGATACCAATGGAAGCGAGGATCAGTAATAGAGGCAGTGCTCGACTGTGTTGAATGCAGACGGACAGGTCAAGAAGAAAGAGGTTAGAGAAGTGTCCGTTAATTTGCCCATTTTGCTGCTGTTTTTTCTGCAAGAGGTGCCAAGAGGTGCTGCAATCATGCTGAAATCTCGCATCCAAATACTCAACATGCGCAGATACCTATATAGTCCTTGTCAGAGCCCATTCCTCTTCTCAGCTAAGGGCCTCAATAGCTCAAACAATGCACCAACAGCAGTAGTGTAGAACACTGAGTCTATTTTCTGTGCTCAATTATTTTTGCTCAATGGAAGATATCTATATTAATCTCACGCTATTATGCCTATATAGTCCTTGGATCTCTTTTATTTACCTTTCTAATTGAGGGTAACTTGGCAATTTGTTGTTTCATCTTTGGCTTTCTTTTGCAGCTATATGCGGCACTTTTTGAGTTTGGGTTGGACATGAGCGAATGTGGAGAGATTCAAATCTTCCAAATCTTGCAGTTTTGACCAGGAAATTTGATTATAAATTAATCATTTCAAATAAATACTGTGCAATACAGGGTGAATTAACCACTATTTTATCTGCAAATACTGCTTTAACTTCAAAAAGAGATGATCTATCATTCTGAAATTTGGACTGTTCATATTTTGGTTTATGACAAACTGATGGTTTAAAGCAGGTGCTGAAAATTTCGACCATTCACATCTAAGCACACTTACATGCACCGTTCCATATTGTTGAACATATTCCCATGAGGTCTGGGGTCATAGCCTGAATTTCTCACTGTATATTCTCTAGGAGTGCCTGTAATGTTTGTGGCTTTTTACTGTACACACATTTTTGGACATCATCCATCATACCTATTCAGTAGTGTTCCTGTACGGTCCAGCTTATTCACCAATGACAGAATACATAGTTTGTATGGCGGATTTCAACCTCCAAACTTCTTCCAGTTCAGTTTTTCATATTCATTGTGTTTTTTTGCCGTTATTGCAAACTAAGGTGTGGCTTGCCTTTCTTTGAGCTAGACATTATGTATGTATATGTAGCTTCTCATTGATTGGGTGTCACCTGTTGGGGCCCCAGGCTCTGCTCAACCCTCATCATAGTTATATCACTTGACATCTGATAAGGTTTTTAAATATTTGATGTCTGGATAGGACCATCCGAAGGGGTAACCTTGACATGGTGGGATGGCTTTTACATTTTATTTATCAAAATAGTGTTACCAAGCACCCTATTTTTATTTTCATGCACTTTCACAAATCATTTACTTACGGTATTTTAGAGTATATACTGATTTTTGTGTCTTTTCAATGGATTTGCTTTTTTGTGGCCTGTGTGAATATTAGAGATGAGCGATGTTCGATCGAACATGTTCGCCAATTTTAAATTCGACCTGTTTTGGACTATGTTCGAGTCATTCGACGAATGCGAACGATTTACTAAAAATTCGGTAATTCGAGGTTGTGTTCAATAATGGTTCATTGACCAATAGCTTTACTGATGTTTCACAGTGAGTTTCACTGTGTAGGTATAGCGGGCGGGGGGGGGGGGGTCTGGGGAGAGGTCTGTGGTCAAATAATGCAGATCTCCGTTTTTTTTTCCTCCTTCCCGCACTTACTGTGGGTGGTCCTCCCCTTTTAAGGTCTTTGGACATGTTTTTATACGCTACTATGGATATTTATTTTGTGGTTCACAGGCTGCTCTCTGCCCGGAGGAATCCTCTCTTGTCATTGCCATCCTTATTTTGAACCATGGACACTGACATTAGAATGAATAAGCTATGCCTAAAGATTTGGAGAATGCATCAAATCCTATTAGGGATGAACTATATGGACTTCTGTACACTGAGGATCTACCTTTGATACTGTGCATTGATCCAATTTATGTTGCTGTTAAAATGTCTGATATAGGTCCTAACACTTGTGGCACTGTGTTGCTGCCATCCGCACCCCTTCCCTCTAAGCAGTTTGTGCCCGACGCTCAATACACTAGTGATGCGTTCTAGTTAAATGCTGAGCTGCATGGCTGACGTGCTTTGTGAGGGGCCCGCCCCGCAGTTCATGTGGGTACGGCCGGCGCGTCATTTCCGGTCATGTGACCGTGGAAAGCGTAATTTCCGGTTTATGATGGCACGGTCTGGCAGCGCTATAAGAGAAGGGGGCGCCTAGGCCACGAAATTCCGTCGGGGTCCGCAACCCCAACTTTCCCCTGACCAGGGTGCCCGTCACCGGTGACTAAGTGGTAACTATATGGTTCTTATTGTCCAGTAGTGGTTGTTACAGCTGCAAACAAATGTAATGTATGCTATAATCCACTAAATGTTATTGATCATGTAGGAGAAATTGAAAATCCTGTGTATGATACACCTGTTTTCCTCATGAAAATTATGTGAAGGTATACAGCCTCCATAGTGGTAGTAATGAGATTGTTACCATTGCATGACCCTACATTTTGTTATGTTGATTTTCCCTTTAAGGCATTTATTGTGTAAACTCTTTGTAATTTTCTGGACTTAAGTACCATCTATATGTGATGTATAGACATATAATCTTTCGGGATAAACTGTACCACTGTGCCACTGGAGACTAGGTGCTCCACTACTCTCACCCTGCCTTCAAGTCATTTGAATAATAAAATCACTTGATATAATTACAAGCAATTATCCTTTCTTCGTTTTTTTATATAAGTTTGAGTAGCTTGACAGGGCACTCACCCCCCAATGGGTGTCCTGGGGTATATGGAAATTTTTATTATAATAATAGTAGCAGTCTGTGCCAGGCACTGGTGTAGCACTGTTGTGAAGAAAGCTACACCCCTGTGTTAACTAGCCTTTTTTTAATGTATCTAGCCAAGCAAATCTTTTTTGGCTAGTAGCAGTGTGTGCCAGGCACTGGCGTAGCACTGTTGTAAAGAAAGCTACACCTCCTGTGTTTACTAGCCTTTCTTACTGCATCTAGCCAAGCAAATACTTTTTGGGTAGTAGCAATGTTTGGATGGGTAACTGTGGTCCAGTATTCTGTTAATATCTATCGCCACACAGCGCAGAACACACTTTTTATTGCATCTGAGCAAAATTACTTACCAAAACCTATTTAGCCTAGTACCACTGTTTGACTAGGTAGCTGCGGTCCAGTGTTCTGTTGAAATCTACCGCCGCACAGCATAGATAATACTTTTGTATTGCATCTGCCCAAACCTACTTACCAAAACCTATTTAGGCTAGTACCACTGTTTGGCCACTCAGCTCTGCTAGTTTTACATCCATAGTTTTTTGTGCCAACAACAACAGAGTTGCCAATTAGTTACCCTCAAATATGAGTGGTAAAAGGTCTGCTGATGGTGGAAAGGAGAATACTCATATTGGAAAAGGTAAAAATATTTGTGCCCGTGGAGTAGGTGTTAAAGTAACAAAAACATCTGCTGAACAAATACCATCTTCAAGCCAAACTAAAATGTCTACTTTTTTTTGCTTACAATCTGTTATCATCCCTTTCTTATGCAGCAGAGCTTAGCTAAAACTTGTAGATGAGGCCCAAAAAGAGCAGGTGCTGCAATGGATATCAAGCGCTCCATCAAGTGGGCTCTAATCTACCTCAACTTCAACTTCACATACAATCCAGTCCTCAGAGGTGTCACCCCAATTGCACTTGCTTCCTCACATCTAACAAGTCTTCAGCCGCCTACTGACTGTGGGTTAACACCGATGGGTGAGTCTGCAGAGCTGTTCACTCATTCTATAGCCTGGGAATCAGAGGTCTGCTCTAAAGCTTCATGGAGCCAAGACGAGGAAATGATCTGCAACAATACTCAAAATTTTTGTGAGTCGGAGAAGAATGAAGAAGGGTCCAAGCATAATGTAGACCCTCATTCTCAAACTGTAACCCCTGTTGGTGGAGACAATGAGGCAGATGATGATGAGACTCAGATACCTGATTGGAACGACAACTTGACTTTGCGCTCAGGGCAGAAAGAGGTTGTCTCTGACGACGACGAGTGTGAGAACACACAGGGTGATGATGAAGTTGGAGATCCCATTTACTGTCAACCCACAGGCAGGCAGTTGATGAGCTCAGTAGAGAATGTGGAGGAGAATGCTAGTCACGAGGTTAGGTTGCTGCTTCCGGGACAGAGACGGAATCCTGGAAACACATCAACAAATTCATCCTCAGTCACAACTCTGCCTCTATGCAGAAGCCGTGGTGGCTCTGCAGGTCGCATGGGCGCTAAGCCTTGCCTAGCCTGTTTTTTTTTTTCAGATCACAAAGGATGATCCAACTAATGTTATCTGCAAAATTTGTAAACAAAATCTGAGTACAGGCCAAAAAATCAATAGTTTGAGTACTTCATGCACCATCACATGGACATGAGGCATAAGTCACAGTGGGAAGCTCACTGTGTTACAATGCAGCCTAGCAGGCCTGGACAACCACGGTCTGCCCCATCAAGTGCATTTGCGGCTTCTTCATCCTCTATGACTGTGGGGACAGCTGTCACACAGGCTTTCGGCCACAGAACTTCCACCTCTTTACCTGCAACAGCCAGTGTGATTGACAAGTCGTCAGCATTTTTGGAAATGGAAACACCAGCTGGTGCTGAGCACTGTCAGACATCGAGAGTACCACCTTTTTATGAATGTGACATAATATGTTGCCTGTACCTCCCTCACAGTTCAGCAGTTTGTCTGGGACACCCTACTCAACCCTGTCTCAGCCCAGTAGCCAGCCCTCGGTCCCTCAGATGTGGACAAGTAAAAGACCATTTCCTCTTACCTATGTCAAAGCTAAGAGGTTAAATTTCACCATCTGCAAGCAGTTGGCTACGGAAATGATGCCTTTCCGGCTGGTGGATACAGAGTATTTTCAAGACCTTTATGGCCGTCGTGGTGCCCCAGTACCAGATGCCCATTCGCCACTACTTCTCGAAGAAAGCTGTGCCTGCGCTACACCAACATGTTGCACACAACCTCACCACTTCCTTGAGAAACTCTGTGCGTGAAAGGGTGCATTTGACCACAGGCACCTGTATGAGTAAGCATGGAGGGGGTCCTTACATGTCACTGACTGGGCACTAGGTGACTATGGTGACAGCAGGAGAAAGGGCTGCTGTACAAGGGTTGCCATCCCCATGGGTTGTGCATCAAACCTCTGTATGTAGAGGTTCCTCCACTGCTTCTGCCTCCTTCAACTCTTCTAGGTCCTCCACCTGCACCCAAAGCCTGTCTGAAGGGTGAGTGTGAGGTGAGTGCAGGGTGAGTGTAACCTGAGAGCAGGGTGAGTGTGATGTGAGTGCATTGTGAGCGTGACCTGAGTACAGGGTGAGTGTGATGTGAGTGCAGGGTGAGTGTGATGTGAGTGCAGGGCGAGTGTGACGTGAGTGCACAGTGACTGTGACGTGAGTGCAGAGTGAGTGTGACTTGAGTGCAGAGTGAATGCAGAGTGAGTGTGACATGAGTGCATGGTGGGTGTGACGTGAGTGCAAGGTGAGTGTGTGTCTGTGTGTTGAGTGCAGGACTGAGTGTGACTGTGTCTAGTGAGTGCAGGGCTGAGGTTGTACCCATTGAAGCACATCCAGTGCGAAACGGAGCGCCCGTTGTCCACCTCCGCACCCCCTCCCTCCATCTCTGTCTGTAACCTGTAACATGCACGGATGAAATAAAGAAGCTGCAAATACAACCATACAAATGATGAGTGCCGTCTCTTACCTTCTTAACTATTGCAGGGCTGAGTGTGTGTATATGTGTGTGTGGTGTGTGTCTGTGTGTAGTGATTGTGGGACTGAGTGTATGGTGACTGTGGTCATTAGGCTGCAGTACCTGGCTGAGGCTGCAGCTTCTGCTGTGTTTGCTCCCACAGTCCGTGAAGCTTAAGGACCTGAAGTGATGTCAGAGTCATGTGACATGGATCCGCCCATGATTCTGACATCACCACTGGCCCTCTAAGCAAGATTTAACCTATTGGGGCGCCAGACAAGAGGGCTGTGAATGGCTGGGAGTGGGCAGAGAGGAGCAGGCACTGGGCAGTTGGCAGCAGAGGTGGGTGCTGAGGGAAAACCGACAGTGATGTCGGCTGTCCTGCCGGTTATTTGAAGTGAACAGCTGTTCACTTCAAATAGCGGTGAAGCCTACCTATCTGTCTGTGACAGGAATCCTGCGTCGCTGATTGGTTGCCGGGCGACCAATCAGCCTGGCGCATGATTTCCGTGACAGACAGAGAACCTTAGGCAATTATACAGTAGATATATATATTGTATAATAAAAAGTGCCCCCATAGTCCTTCATTGCTCCATATATTAAAATGCATTTCCCAACTATATAAAGCACTCCCATAGTCTACTCGCTCCCTGCCATGCTGAGCTGCAGGGGGCACACAGCAAAAGCCAAGACATGGGAGAATGCGACAGGGACTATAGCAGTGGGAGTGGCATCTGCAGGTAGGCCTGTGCTACCACTGGGCCCTCTGCAGACACTGGCCTCTATCAGCAGGTGCTGCGTCACCTGAGGTGAACAACTCAGGTCACCTCATGGTGGGTGCGCCCCTGGTTCCTGTACATTTCAGCTTTTTCACCAATGACAGATTATATAGTTTGGACGGCATATTTCGACCTCCAAACTTCTTTAGAAACTCACTTTGGCACCTTGTTAAAGACTCAGTTTTCCAATAAGGTTTCTCAATGAAGATACACTTCTCCAAACTGTTTCTGAATACTGTTGACACATGATGAAGGCGCTTGGCAGGAGAGAAATGCAAGCACCACACATAAACTATCAATGAGCAGAAAGGAGTGCACTAAGTCTGTCTTGCATCTTGTCATGGAGATGACCAGCAAGGTGTCAAGTCAGCAAGACCACTCGGCGCGGTGATGTTTCTTATTGCAGTTGCTGTTCATCTACCTTCTCATGAACTAAAATATGTACAGTCCAAATTTCAGTACGGTCGACCATCTCTTTTAGCATTTACAACAATTTTTCTGTAAAGTAGCGTGTGAATCAACTGTTATCTTTCTAACACGGTTTGCACATTAAAGGTGCAATCAAATGGGATGCAATAATAACAGGTTAATTGCAAGGTTCTTATGGGACTATAGTAATTTTTTTCTTAAAATTATTTTTCATTCACAGTATGAAAATGTGGGTCAATAATACAATATCACCCCTATTATTTTGCCGGCTATTGTACAGTATTTACAGAGCCTATTGCTTTTACTGGCATGCTGTGTATTGTTTGTCATAATACTACATTTATTTTATACTGTCCCTGCTATTCGGTAATATTATAATGTGAAAGAAATGGAGTCGGAGGGTGATTAAAAAGGGTTCAGTAGTTTGTCAATTAAACCTTGTCCGATAATTTACATTTATAGATGTTTCAAAAAGCACTTTTATAAATGTAGAATTCTATTAACAGGACACAATTTCGCAGTTTCTGCAGTAGGGTTTAAATTCAATCATTTTATTAAAACCCCGGGGAAATTTGCTAACCAAATTACAAAGCCAAATGTATTTCATTACAATTCTAAAATTTAGATTTGCTTCTCTAGGATTACATTTAATTTAGACATGGCATAAAAAATGCATTTGTTCCAGAAATTAAAAGAAAAAGGCATAACAATAATAGTTTTTTTTAATCTTTAAAGAAGGGCAATTTGGTGAAATGCAAAGTAAAGTTTTCCTTAAGGTTCTACTGATCTAGTTGATATTTTCTTGACTTATTGTTTTATGATAGGTGCAAGAAAAAAAATTAGAATATCTTTTTTCAAAAAGTTCAGAATATTGACAAAATTTTGTATTTTGAATTCTTCTTGTTAAATTATGTCCTATAATTTGGAACAGTATAGATCTGCTCACAAAGCAGTATATATTTTTTAAAAAATAAGACATCGTCCATTATTTTAAATATGGTGGAGCAATTAAAGGGAACCTGTCACTTAAAATCAGGTCCCTAAGCGCATGTGCAGATTGCATGCTGAATCGGCTTGTGTGAGGCCAGCGGCTCCCGGAAGTGACGCGATCGAGGTGTCACGTGACCGCGCTGTGCAGGATGGAATGACGCCCATTAGGGCATAATAGAGCGGCGAGGCGGGGGTAGCGCGGCACAGGGGATGCGCCTACCCGTCACAAACTCTGAGAGGACTGCCCCACTGTCCTGGATTTTGTAAGTTTCCAAACTACTTAGTTTAGATAGTACTGTAAGGCTGCAGGGATGGGTATTAACAGGTTAGGGACCTGATTTTGGTGACAGGTTCCCTTTAATATATTGGCCAATACTTGGACTTCTTCTCAATCACCACGTTTGCCACCATTAATGTACCAACATTTATACTCACCGTCAGTGCCGCTGCCATTCTTGCGGTGTCCGCGTGAAAAGAACCGAGAAGTGAAGACGTGAGAACAACTAGTAACTGCCTGGTACCGAGTCTTCCCCGGCCCTGGAGTGAGCGTGTCAATCATTGTAAGTAAACAACATCACAAGAGAAGCAATCTGGCGCTGTCAGAAAGCAGGAATATAATAAAACAGTACATTTTATTTAAGTCCATTTAAAATATAGTGCAGCATAGGGGGCACCGTGCAGACCACCAGAGTACAATCCTATGTGTTTTGGCTACCCGCCTTGCTCATGAATTACCATGAGCAAGACTAAGGTGTTGGTGTTGGTAGTGAACTATAGCAGGAGACAGATGGATTGTTTATCAGTCACCCTAGCTGGTCAAGAGGTGAAGCAATTTGAGAGATCCAAGTATCTAGGGATAGAATTACTAGAAAAAAATTCTCTGCAGCACTCAGCTACTACCAGTGATGTACATATGCTAACAAGCTGTATATATATGAGAAAAAAGTTTAAAAACTCATATATATACAGCTTGTTAGCATATGTACATCACTGGTAGTAGCTGAGTGCTGCAGAAAATTTTTTTTTCTAGTTGTTTGACCCAGCGTCCCTGCTGGCACCAGTTCACATTATGTCTGTGAGTGCTGTGCAGTTTTTTTCTCTTTTGTATCGTGTGGAGTTGCTGACTCCATGTCTGCAATTTGCACCCTCATCACCTACAGGTGGTCTAGGGTCGAGATGGTGTCTGCCCACCTACTAGTGGGATAGGGAGGACAAGGAGGACAGGGATGTCAGATAGGACTCATCAGACCTGAAGTCACTTTGTCGCAGTTGATGAGCAAACAGACATTGGCCAATGTATGCACTAAGAACTTCAGAAATAAAAAAAATAAGAATTTTGACTTTTTTGAAAAAAACGTAAGTTTTAAAACTTTTTTCTCATATATATATATAGCTTGTTAGCAATTGTACATCATTGGTAGTAGCTGAGTGCTGCAGAGAATTTTTTTTTCATATGAAAATTGTAGATTCACACTGAAAGCATCAAAACTATGAATTAACACATGTGGAATTATATACTTAACAAAAAAGTGTGAAACTACTGCAAATATGTCTTATATTCTAGGTTCTTCAAAGTAGCCACCTTTTGCTGTGATTACTGCTTTGCACACTCTTGGCATTCTCTTGATGAGCTTCAAGAGGTAGTCACCGGAAATGGTTTTCACTTCACAGGTGCGCCCTGTCAGGGTTAATAAGTGGGATTTCTTGCCTTATAAATGGGGTTGGGACCATCAGTTGTGTTGTGAAAAAGTCTGGTGGATACACAGCTGATAGCCCTACTGAATAGACTGTTAGAATATGTATTATGTCAAGAAAAAAGCAGCTACATGTACCAAGATACAAAAAGATGGGAGACATAGACAGTATATCAGTATTATATCAGTATTAAGAACTTTTATACCGGTATAAGGAACATGATGGGGGACATATTTACCAGTAAAGGGCAGAGGATGGAAGACATATGTACCAGAATGGGGGACATATATCAGGATGAGGGACATATTTACCCAGATGGAGAACCTAAATGCCAAGATGGGGCGACATATTTACCAGTAAAGGGTCCAGGATGGGAAACATGTACCAAGATAGGGACACATAAAAATATGGGAGACATAGACAGTATATCAGTATTATATCAGTATTAAGAACTTTTATACCGGTATAAGGAACATGATGGGGGACATATTTACCAGGAAAGGGCCCAGTAGGGGAGACATATCAGGATGGAGGACATATATACAAGAATGTGGGAAAAATATGCCTAGATAGGGGACATATCAATGAATATGGGGGACATTACTACGTAATAAAGGGAGAGAGGGGCAAAACACATGTCTATACAGGATTTAGAATGTTACAAGGGCCCATAAATCTGACATACGCAGGGGTGGGGGTGGGGTGGGGTAAGTAGGTCCAAATTCTGCATCGGGGACCAACGGCAGTGGTTTACTCCTTGTACTTGGTTTGACTCCTCTATAATAATTCTATCTTTTACCAACTTTCTAATGCATAAATAAATCATGTGAATTCTTACTAGAAAGAGGAAACATCTTTAGAATGTGTAAAGAAGACGATACCTCCGGACTGTTCTGTTGAGAAACCGCAATTGTGGTTTGTTCTATAATGTATAAATGAACTGTCAAAGCAAAGAAAATATGTAGCATGAGAAATACCAGAGATATTTTCATCCCAAGAATCATGGAAAAATAAATATCACTTTCAGCTCAAATGAAAGTCACTTCTACGCGGAGACGTTGTGCTGTTATACAATATGGCCAATGGTACAGCCATAATAATGTTCACTGCAGCACTGGGGATATCTACTCCATCATCCTCCAAACATAAAATATGACGTTTCTGCTTTATTCTTCGAAAAGCTGTAAGTCAGTGTCAGGCAGTGCTGACATTTATGTATAGTGTTATTTGTTGTTGTAGAAGATTATCCTCCAGTTACAATTAATGGAAATGACTTTGGGTCATTACTTATTAAAGGGAGTTTACTGCTGCTGTTACTCTGGGAGAGTCCATCATGCTGGGGACAATATTGTTATGAAGACTCTACCCTCATTTATAGGTTAATAAAGAACATTTACTGTTACTTTTATGTCAAATTCTAATCACAAATTAAGTTAATTTTTATGGCACGCTATTTGTGCCAGTGTTAAGATACAAATGTCCAAAGAGATGAAGAACTCAACAATTTCTTCTCGAAAGTAGACTTAGCCTAATTTCTTATTTTTTCATAGATTTATGAAGGAGAAATTTAGCAATTGTTTCAAAAACATTTTTAAGGAATAAATAAGAAAATAAAATACCGTAATAATAAAAATACAATTGTTTTAGTTGTTTGCACTTTGTTCAGGCTCCATAAAGGAGACTCCAGAGGAAAAAAGCACCAAAACCGTAGAGGTTAGTGGCGTCTTTCGATACACATTGGGTATAGTTTTCATTAAATCATATCCATGTTTAGGCCGTGTTCACATGTAGTGTAAATGTTGTTTTCTTTCTGCTGCTATTTTATCACAAAAATTCTTTTATTTAACTGCCCAATCAAAGTGGATTTCATGAAAACATCCCCACTGTGTGTCTAAGGTTTTCTTCACACTTGCGTTTGTGTCTGCATGCTTATGGCATGCAGATGCAAACGCAGTGCAACGCAGCCATACTGATGTGAACGCAGCAGAGAATCTCTGCATGCGTTCACATTAGTATGGTGCCCGGGCAGCCAATCAGCTGCCTCTGGGGGCGGCCGGGAGGAGGAGATCAGCGGCAGAGATCTCCTCCCAGCACAACTGATCTCTCGCCGGTGTCAGCGGGCAGAAACACCTGATCTGACAGCTGTTTAAATCTCCCGCGCTGACACCAGATAGGGTGATAGTGCAGGAGATATGAAACAGCTGATCACTGCTTCAAATCTCCTGCGCCGACATCACCTATGCTGTGTCAGCGCTTGAGATTTAAACAGCTGTCAGATCAGGTGTTTCTCCCCAGTGACACCGGCGGGAGAGCAGCGCTGGCTCTGCATGTTCTCCCGGTGGCCGCCGGTGATCACCGGCAGCCACTGGGAGAGATTTCAATGAGATCCGCAGCGTTCTCCTGCGCTGTCATGCGGAAGACACTGCGGATCCATTGAAATCCATGCATGGTTTGTGCGCTTGTGGGCGCTTGCAGATAGAACAAGCGCCCACGACCCCACAAAAAATGCAACAAGCTGCGTTTGGAGGGCGCACAAATTGTGCACATCCAAACGCAAACGCAACCGAATGCAGCCAAATGCAGGCACATACGTTCCCATGTTAAACATAGGAATGCAGTGCGCAAGTGTTTGGCTGCGTTCGGTACGCAGCGTTCACAAACGCTAATGTGAAGGCAGCCTAAAGATGGGACTGAACTGTCCGGTTTTGGAGCTTTTTTTCTCTAGAGGTTTTTATGTGGAGCCTAAAAACACATGGAAAAAACTGCAGTTACTTTCTTTTTTAAGTGCAGAATCAAAGCTTTTTTGCAATACGAAAACACTTAAAAAGGCGGCTCGACACCTGCAACAAAAATGCGTAAAATAAGTTTGAAAAGTCATAAAAAAATCATCAAAAATGCAGTATTCAGAGAGGACTGTTATTGTGCAGTGATGGGTGTACCCCCCGATGTTCGGGATCAGCTGGTTTATCTGGATATTTTTGTAAATTCCGAGTTCGGGGCTGGATATAACTTGAACTTGCCTCCGAACCCCGAGCTTGAACATTATAGTCATGGGATGTGGCAGGGAGCTGTAAAAGAAAGCATATAGTTAATAAACATTATCAATATATTTATCGGGTCCCGCGGTATGCATCCTGCAGTCCCGCTATCCTGGCCGCATCTACTTCTGGGGCTGCTTATTAACTTCTGGGGATTTTCACTGCACTGTTGAGAACTAGTCAGTTTTGGACATGTTCACGGCGACGTCAGGAGTCACTCGAGTTCATGGCTGAGCTATGAACTCGATAGACTTCTGACGGTCAATGTCAGTCTCAGCCTGTTTGCCACTCTGGACAGACACTTGTCTGCTCAGAGCAATAAAGCAGAGCTGACATTGATCTGCCTATAGACTACATCGGAGGGAAGGTTTTCTTTTTAATTAAAGATGGAGTACCTGAATGTGTTTTTCATTTTATTTCTAATTAAAAAAAATTCTCTGTGTTGTTTTAATGTGTACTAGAACATCATGGTGGCCAATTCTAATTTGGCTTTACGCCATGAACTTTGGGCTTTGTACTAGCTGAGAATACAAAGCTAGTATTAACCCCTTATTACGCAGAATGCCACCCCCTACCAGGGCCGCTGGAAGAGCTGGGTAAAGCAACTGGAAATGGTGGAAATAGCACTATGATGAATGTGCCATTTTCAGGGGCAGCTGTGGGCTGTAGTTTTCTGTGTGGGGGGATAAGAACGCTTGGGCCTCTGCATGCTGAGAATTCCAGCCCCCTGAAATTCTAGTTTTACCTCGCTGGCGATTAAAATATAGCGGGAACGTACGCATTTTGTTTAAATTATTTATTCAAATAATTAAAACAATATTGGGCTTCCCTGTATATTGATTGCCAGCCATAGTAAAGCCAGGCAGCTGGGGGTGGCAACCCATAGCTGTCTGTGTTTTATTAGAAATAAAACAAAAAATCCATTTAGGGACTCCATAATTATTAGAAAAAAAACCTCTCTCCAATGTAGTCCAGGTCTTCTTACTTCACCTCTGCTACACCTTTGCCAGTAGACAAACACCATCTGCTACCAAAGAGAACAGGAGAGCAGAGCACAGAATGACAGCACAGCCAAGTGCTGTGTGCGTAGCTAAATGCAGCCCATACACTCTAAGTAGAATTGGCTACCAGTATGTATGGTCTGATTGCATATTACTCGAACATCCAATCACAGACGCCCAGCGTCCAGAGTGCCTGTGAATGGCTGTTGAAGCCAATGAAGTGAATATCGCTAAAAAATAATGAGCTGCCCAGAAGTAGATGCGTCTGTGACAGCGGGACGTGAGGACGCACGCCGCAGGACCCGGTAAGTATAATGATTATGTTGATTAATTATATGCTTTGTTTTACAGCTCTCCAGGCCCGAACTTTAACATGGGTCTCCCAGGGAAACACGTGTTCAGGATATGTGCATGAACATTAGGTGTTCAGTACAGACCCTGAATTTTACAGGTCGGGTTCGCCCATCACTATTATTGTGCAGTTTGGTGCTGAAACCTGCAGAAAACAAAGTACAGGTTTTATGCAACGTGTGAACACAGTCATAGGGTACCATTACACACAGAGATAAATTGCTTGCAACTCACTGGTTGCAGTGAAATCATGGACACATTGTTCCATTTTGTTGACATGTACAAAATGGAACAATGTGTCCATGATTTCACTGCAACCAGTGAGTTGCAAGCAATTTATCTCTGTGTGTAAAAGTACCCTTTCAGGCACCAAAAATCCAGATGTCATATAGTGAAGCTACATCAAGATTCGAAAGTTCTAGCTGCAAAGACTATGAATGAATGAACAGTCCTGGACATCTGCTGAATGTCTTTCACTGCCAAATGGCTGTGGCTTGGGTTGTGACTAGGGGCATTGGCAAAATTTACTTTTGAGTATGACATATCAAGTGTTTCTCATTCTGTTTTTTTTTTTCCAAAATCTTTTTTATTGGTATTTATCAAAATGTCTCCATCCAATAATACGACAAGAACATAACATAAGAATCCAACCATAAACATCACCCAAACAATGACTTATCTGCTCCCAAATTAGAACCCAGTAAGATGTCAACTGGCCAACTGCCCGCATTAGCTTAGCACAGGTATATTGACTCTAAATCTTCAAATTCCCCAAAGTACCGCCTATCTCTCCTAGTAAATACCAGGTAGAATTCTTGAAAGGAGAGACCATGTGTCTCAACTCATCCTGGGATAATTATGTGGTGATAAAAGGTCTCCACGTATTGAAGAATTTCTCTGTTAATGTATCTTTGTTCCATTCAGCCTCCACTCATTCTGTTTTTAAAATGTTAGAGGGAATGCAAAATGAGCTTATGCAGTGGGAGGTGCCAGCATCTAGAAGGAAGTCCCTGATAGGAAGAGCAGTGGGAGGTGCCAGCATCTAGAAGAAACGATAGGAAAAGGGTTAAAGGCCATCTTGGGAGACAAAAATTAAAGCTGCAAGGTGGTGGACATTTACTCCAGCCAAGGAGAAGGTTGTCTTGGCAGTGCTCTCAACAGGAAGTGGGGATAAAATTTCCAGAAGCTGGTATCAGTGTCGGAACTGGAAAACCCTCCCACTATGTCAGTGGTGATACCATGCAGTAGTTTGTGATTCACGACTTTTCTCACGACCGAACAGATGTGAAGCAGACAGATCTTTGCAACATTACAACAATCACATCCAGGTCAGTAGGTCCTAAGCTTAGTTCTCACCACAGTGATCATGGTGGGAGCATTGAACGCAAATGAAGTTAGTTTCTCACCATACTTAATTTAGCAAATATAGGATTGTATCAGTGCCCCACAGACTCAAATTTCTGGGCTAACCATATTTGAAAGAGTCTGTAGTTTTAAAAATGTGGACTTGCTGTCATACCAAATATTTCCGACTTGAGTAAAGGAAAATTTAGACTGTATGTTAAGTTTATGAACTGCTGTGCTGCACCACCAATAGGCCATCCTTGACATTTATTTGATTACTTCTTTATGCTAAGTAAACTTCTCAACTGTCACAACAGGCAGGTGTACTGTTAGGCTATAGGATGCATGGATAGTAAATTTTAGCCTGGGGGACACACATATAGCAGAGGCCCATGAGTAGAGATGAGCGAACCTTTTGAAGTTCAGATTCTGGAATGTTTGCCAAACAGTTTGCTGAACATTTCTCTGAACTTCCAAACCCCATTTAAATGAATGGGAGGTAAAATGAAGGGTCTAGAAAACACCTGCAAAGGGGCCCAAAAGCTGTCAAACACAGCTTACATCAGTTACAGTGGAGCTCCACTATTTTGGCACAGACATTAGCACTACACTACCCTACACTAACGTACACGATTACTTAGCAAGCGTCAGCGCCGTTGTCACCATTCACCATGCTTCTGGGCTCACTCATGATCCTCAGACATCCTCAAAACTTCCCTGAGGTTGTGTCCGATTACACAGCGGGCATCATGCAGCATGGAATCCCACTGAGTGGCCTAAAATAACCTCAGTCTCGTGAGAGCTGCGATATCACGCGAGATGTAGTGAAAATATATCTCGCTGGTATCGTGAGACAGTGCATTTGAGTAACGCTGATGTCAGGGAGTGCAGCGCAGTTCAAACTTACAGATAACCACTGTTTGACCCCCTTGAGTCTGAACGGCAGTAATGTTTGTGATGGCATTGATTGTCACACTCTCACCAGTGCCTGCGTGCCTGCTCTCGCAGCATATGGGGGATGCTTTCTGTGAACGTGATCCCACCATATTTGTGTAAGGTCCCGTGCTCACGGCAAGTTGTTTAATGCTTCTTTTTAAGCCGATTTTGAAAATTTGCATCAAAATCTGCATATCTATCCTGAAGCCAGCAAAGTCTACGAGAGTTCAAGTTCAGCGCCAACGTGTTTTTTTTCCTTGCAGATTTGGTGCAGATTTTGTGGCAGAATAAAAAGAAATCTGAACCAGATGTGCAAGGAAAAAAAACAAGCAATGTGGGAACAGCACTTCTTACCTGTCAAACTTTGCTGGCCTCAGGATAGACAGTGCAAGTTTTCAGAATGTCTTTGGTGTTGCCCAGGTGCTAATTTTATCACATGCAGAGGTGATGATTCCAGCACCTTGTGAAATGCTAAGGAAATCTTGAACACATGCACTATTTGCGGCTCTTCAAGACTGCAATAGGCCAGCCCTGTTCTACAGCAGTATGTGTAGTGTCTTGCATTTCCATATCTCAGACTCTCAGGCTGGAGGCTTGTTTGCCAGTCTCTGTAGGGCAGTATCAAAGCATCTCTTTGCAGAAACATTACAGCACATAAGGAGTGAAGTACAAAAAACTTTACTATAGCACAGACTATAATAAGTCTCAAACATATACATATATAAATAAACATAGTATATAACTAAATTACCACAAGGATAAGCAGTAGTGATAAGCCACCACCTAAGTGTTCGAATGTGAATGAATTTGAAGTTGGAATCAATGGCAGGCTAGAGCAAACACATAGAAAACACCTTCAATGGTGTCCAAAAGCAGCCAAACTACTCAGAATAGACAACAAACACCAGGAAAAGTGACAACAATCTACACACAGTACAAATAGTCTCATGGCATAGCATGGGTCCACGAGACACGGTCTGTGACAGCCTGCACACTCTTCCAAAGCACTTTAAAATAGAAGGTGGTTAACATTCACCTAAAATTTTAGAGGTGAGTGAAACTGACTTTGAGTTGACAGATGGATGAGTTACAGGGGAAAAGTGGCAGCAGTGTGACAAATGGATGAGTTACAGCGGAAAAGTGGCAGTAGTTTTCTACATTAAGTAAAAAGAGGTGGAGGTGTAAAAGGAGGATGAGACACAGGTATAGGCATGTCACACCCTGCACACATGTACCACACAGCAAGGAGACCCCAACAAGAGTCCTCACTCTTCCCAAAGGGTCAGATCACAGCAAAATGGCATCAATTGTCCCAGCCCAAAAGTTGATGAATACCCAGCCTGCATGCATGGCACAGGGTCTGGAACAGGACCTGGCCTAGCATTCCAAGGTTAAACATTGCTCAGCAACTATATGTTTTGTGGAGTATTACAGGACAAACTAGAGAGGTAGGTCAGTGGGTCAAATAAACTGAAAGCTCATGCAAGCACTCCCACTTCCATCAAGTTTATGCCCCGCCACAAACAGGTGGGACAACTATAAGTATAGTGGAATATTACTGGAAAACTAATCAGGTAGGTCAATGACCTGTTTAGGCCTAGTGGGCAGGATAAACTCAAAGCTCATGCAAGCGCTCCCTTCAATGTTATGCTCCACCACATACAGGTGGGACAACTATAGGTTTTGTGTAATCTTACCAAAAACACTAGTCAGGTAGGGTGAGTGACCTGTTTAGAGAAATCCAAGCAATAGTGTTCCTACGATCTGCGCTGCTGTCCAGGCTGCTTCATCAGGGAGGGTACAAACAGGATTGTACATTGCGCCAACAATGTACAGTTCTGTTTGTACCCATGACGAAGGAGCTGAGACTGCATCCGAAACACGTTGGGAATTAACATAATTTCATCAAGACCTGGAGTGGTCCTTATTTACTGAAACAGCAGCGCGGATCGTAGGAGCACTATTGCTTGGATTTCTGTATACATGCCAATTTGCACGTGGGAGTGCTGATCCAGCAGCAGCTGTACAAAAGCATACACCAGTTGTGGGTTTACACAACTGGCCCAGGTGAGCATATGCAATCTTAAGGGTACAAAGTTTCCCTAAACGCTAAGACCCATTTCGCTCTGTTTTGTTTCTCACTATAGATCAGGGGTCTCAAACTCAGTTGGGTTGGTGGGCCGCACATAGAAAAAAAGTGATATCGGGGGGCCGCATTCCTTGTAGGACTAAGTGACATTTTAGCAATGCCAGAATTTTTGCTCAATATTGTAAAGTACAAATCCTGATCATCTTCTTGTAGGAATGTCCCCACCCTAACCTCCTTTATGTAGGAATATCCTTGTCTTGTAGGAATGTCCCCATCCTGGTTCTCTTCTTGTGGGAATGTCCCCATCCTGGTCCTCTCTTGTAGGAATGTCCCCATCCTGGTCCTCTCTTGTAGTAATGTCCCCATCCTGGTCCTCTTCATGTAGGAATGTCCCCATCCTGGCCCTCTTCTTGTAATGTCCCCATCCTGGTCCTCTTCTTGTAGGAATGTCCCCATCCTGGTCCTCTTCTTGTAGGAATGTCCCCATCCTGGTCCTCTTTTTGTAGGAATGTCCCCATCCTGGTCCTCTTCTTGTAGGAATGTCCCCATCCTGGTCCTCTTCTTGTAGGAATGTCCCCATCCTGGTCCTCTTCTTGTAGGAATGTCCCCATCCTGGTCCTCTTCTTGTAGGAATGTCCCCATCCTGGTCCTCTTCTTGTAGGAATGTCCCCATCCTGGTCGTCTTCTTGTAATGTCCCCATCTTGGTCCTCTTCTTGTAGAAATGTCCCCATCCTGGTCCCCTTCTTGAAGTAATGTTTCTTCCTGGTCCCTATGTTTAGTAATGAACCATCCTGGTCCCCATGCTATGTTAATGTCCCCCATCCTGGTCCTCCTCATGTAGTAATGTTCCTACCTGGTCCTCATCATGTAGTAATGCCCCCTTCCTGTTCCCCTTCTTGTAATAATGTCCCCATACTGGTCCCCATCATATATTAATGTCCCCCATCCTAGTTCTCATCTTGTAGTAATGTCCCCATCTTTTAGTAATGTTCTCTCCCTTGTCATCTTGTAGTAATGTCCCCCATCCTGACGCCATTTTGTAGTGCTGTCCCCACATCCTGATCCGCTTTTACGGTGATGTCCCCATAACCTGGTCTCTGTTCTTTCTGTTCTCTCTCACTCACACACACACTCACACATATGCACACACTCACATATACACACATATACACACTCATACATATACACACACACACACTCATTCACATGCACACACATACACCCACACATTCTCAGACATATAAACACATACACACTCACACATACATATATACACACACATACTCATACATTCACACACAAACACACACACTCACATATACACTCACATATACTCACAAATATACACATACATACTCATTCACACACATACTCACTCACATATACACACACACATATACGCACACTTAGACATATTCACACAAATACATACACTCACACATACACACATTCACACACTCAGACATTCACACACACACACTAAGGGCCGCTTCACACTGCAGCATGATCCGGTCCGGTTCTGTCCGGGAGGACCCAGACAGCTGCGGACTGGATCATTACACAGGACTGGGGGGCTATTATGCCCTCTGGTCCTGTGGGCAGCGCACGCAGCTGCAGCTGCTGACAGGTCAGGACCGCAGCTGTCTGAGTCCTCCCGGACAGAACCGGACCGGATCATGCCGCAGTGTGAAGCGGCCCTTACACATACTCACACATACACGCACTCACACATACACTCAGACTCACACACGCATACTCACACACATACACTATCACACCTGCCCTCCGTCCTCCTCACCATCACACCTGCCCCCTCCGTCCTCCTCACCATCACACCTGCCCCCTCCATCCTCCTCACCATAACTGCCCCCTCCGTCCTCCTCCCTACCCCTCACACACACTGCCCCCTCCATCCTCCTCACCATCACACCTGCCCCTTCCATCCTCCTCATCATAACTGCCCCCTCCATCCTCCTCCTCACCATCACACCTGCCCCCTCCAGCCTTCTACTCCTCACCATAACAACTGCTTCCTCCGTCCTCCTTACCATCACACCTGCCTCCTCTGTCCTCCTCCTCCTCACCATCACACCTGCCTCCTCCATCCTCCTCACCATCACAACTGCTTCCTCCGTCCTCCTCCTCACCATCACACCTGCCCCCTCCATCCTCCTCACCATAACTGCCCCCTCCGTCCTCCTCCTCACCATCACACCTGCCCCCTCCGTCCTCCTCACCATCACACCTGCCCCTTCCATCCTCCTCACCATAACTGCCCCCTCCATCCTCCTCCTCACCATCACACCTGCCCCCTCCAACCTTCTACTCCTCACCATAACAACTGCTTCCTCTATCCTCCTTACCATCACACCTGCCTCCTCTGTCCTCCTCCTCCTCACCATCACACCTGCCTCCTCTATCCTCCTCACCATCACAACTGCTTCCTCCGTCCTCCTCCTCACCATCACACCTGCCCCCTCCATCCTCCTCACCATAACTGCCCCCTCCGTCCTCCTCCTCACCATCACACCTGCCCCCTCCAACCTTCTACTCCTCACCATAACAACTGCCTCCTCCGTCATCCTTACCATCACACCTGCCTCCTCTGTCCTCCTCCTCCTCACCATCACACCTGCCTCCTCCATCCTCCTCACCATCACAACTGCTTCCTCCGTCCTCCTCCTCACCATCACACCTGCCCCCTCCATCCTCCTCACCATAACTGCCCCCTCCGTCCTCCTCCTCACCATCACACCTGCCCCCTCCGTCCTCCTCACCATCACACCTGCCCCTTCCATCCTCCTCACCATAACTGCCCCCTCCGTCCTCCTCCTCACCATCACACCTGCCCCCTCCAACCTTCTACTCCTCACTATAACAACTGCCTCCTCCGTCCTCCTTACAATCACACCTGCCTCCTCTGTGCTCCTCCTCCTCACCATCACACCTGCCCCCTCCATCCTCCTCACCATCACAACTGCCTCCTCCGTCCTCCTTCTCACCATCACACCAGCCTCCTCCATCCTCCTCACCATAACAACTGCCTCCTCCGTCCTCCTTCTCACCATCACATCTGCCTCCTCCGTCCTCCTTCTCACCATCACACCTGCCCCCTCCGTCCTCCTCACCATCACACCTGCCCCCTCCATCCTCCTCACCATCACACCTGCCCCCTCCGTCCTCCTCACCATCACACCTGCCCCCTCTGTCCTCCTCACCATCACACCTGCCCCCTCCGTCCTCCTCACAATCACACCTGCCCCCTCTGTCCTCCTCACAATCACACCTGCCCCTTCTATCCTCTTCACCATCACACCTGCCCCTTCTGTCCTCTTCACCATCACACCTGCCCCTTCTGTCCTTTTCAACATCACACCTGCCCCTTCTGTCCTCTTCACCATCACACCTGCCCCTTCTGTCCTCTTCACCATAGCAACTGCCTCCTCTGTCCTCTTCACCATCACACCTGCCCCCTCCATCCTCCTTCTCCTCACCATAACTGTCTCCTCTGTCCTCCTCCTCACCATCACAGCTGCCACACATATACACACTCACAAATACACTCACACATACACACACACTCAGACATTCACACACTCTCAATCAAACACACCTTTACAATGCTGTGATGCTGTGGTCCATTATGCATATGCAGGGAGCCGCCGCGGTACCCACTTTATCACGACTTCCGTGTACCGCCCACACAAGCTCCTTCACGGCTTGTACATCAATGCAAGCCGGTGGCCGGCGGACCAATCAGAAGCCTGCAGCTGACGTCAGCGTCAGGAGGCTTCTGATTGGTCTGCCGCCTCTCATTGATGTACAAGCGTGAAGGAGCTTGTGTAGGCGGTACCCGGAAGTCACGATAAACCGGGTACTGCGGCGGCTCCCTGCATAATGAACCGGGGCATGCCTTTTGATTCTATGGAGCCCCGGGCTGCAGTGTGAAGCCTCGCGGGCCACATGCGGCCCGGGGGCCGCGTGTTTGAGACCCCTGCTATAGATAGTCGAAGTGACCTGTTTAGGCCTACTGGGGTGATAAACTCAAAGGTCATACAAGCTCTCCCATCAATGTTATGCCCCACCAAACACAGGTAGGACAACTATCAGTGTCGTGGAATATTACCGAAAAAAGTAGTCAGGTAGGTCAGTGAACTGTTTAGGCCTACTGGGCTGGATGAACTCAAAGCTCATGCAAGTGCTCCCATCAATGAGATGCCCTGCCACACCCAGGTGGGACAATTATAAGTGTCATGGAGTATTACAGGAAAAAACAGAGGTGGGTCAGTGACCTGTTTATAGGCCTAGTGGGCCGGATAAACTGAAAGCTCATGCAAGCGCTCCCATCAATGTTATGCACTGCCACACACAGGTGGGACAATTATCAGTTTCGTGGAGTATAACAGGAAATAATAGAGAGGTAAGTAAGTGACCTGTTTAGGCCTACTTTACCGGATAAACTCAGAGCTCATGCAAGCGCTCCCATCAGTGTTATGCCCCACCACACACAGGTGGGACAACTATCATTTTCGTGGAATATTACCGAAAAAACTAGTCAGGTAGGTCAGTGAATTGTTTAGGCCTAGTAGGCCAGATAAACTCAAAGCTCATGCAAGCGCTCCAATCAATGTTATGCCCTGCCACACACAGATGGGCAACTATAAGTGTTGTGGAGTATTACATAAAAAACTAGTCAGGTAGGTGAGTGACCTGCATAGGTCTAGTGGACAGGGGAGATTGAATTCTAACAACCTGGGGATAATGTTGCAGGTAGTGCAGCAAGAAGGCACTCATGTGTCTTGTGCATCCAGGAGGCGCAAGTCCTTGTTGTGTTGGTGGTGGCAAGGTAATATTCACACTTTCTTCTTCTGCTCTCTCGAATGAACCTCACACAACAGAAATGTGATCAAGATCTCCCTGATCTGCTGAGTCTTCCATGCCCACCGCCTGTTTGTCCTCCATTTCTTCCTCGGTTCCTGCACCTTCATCAACAGTTTGGCTGATACTATGCGCCCTCGTTGTTCCTTCTCCCCCACCCTCTCATGCCAGCGGCCTTGGTGCTGCTGACCATCTGGACATTTAAGATCTTGTTATCCTTTCCACATTCGCCTCCTTCTCTACTTCCTCCCCTTCCTCTTGGCCCACCATCTGACTCTGAATACTGGTTAAAGTGTGCTCCAGCGTGTAGATGACTCGAATAGTCATGCTGATAATGGCATCGTCAGGACTAAACATCTTAGTAGCCATTTCAAAACTCTGCAGAAAGGTGAAGAGGTCCTTGATCTGAGACCATTCCAGCAGAGTGCTTTGCTCTCCTGTGGATCGCGTTGGACTAGGCTATACAGTCATAACATACTGCATCAGGGCTCATCGCTGCTGCCACAGTCACTGCCGAACAACTTCTGTAGGGATGAAAGTCGTTGAGCTGCGGAATGCGAACAGCAGAAGTGAGCACACCGTTCCCTCTGAAGAACCACATCTAGGCCGGAATTGTGGACTAAAAATTGATGGACGATCAGTTTCAAGGCACGTCTAACCGCGCCCAGGTTTGCAGCATTGTCGCACATGGCCTTCCCTGACTGCAGGTTCAGTGGAGACAACCATTGATTAACTCGGTCTCCAGAGCTGACAACTCCTCAGCTGTGTGACTCACAGACATTTCCCAGACATTTAAATGTAAACACCTTATGGCATTGAACACTGCTGTCAGCATAGTAAGGAGGTGTGCTGGATTCTTTCTGCGCAGTTTGAATGCGGGTCACATTACCAGACAGGCTTTATGCCGCAGGTGGAGGACCTAGAAGAGGTGAAGGAGGCAGAAGCAGTGGAGAAACTTCTACATACAGTGGTTTGATGCACAACCCGTGGAGATTGCAAGAATTGTACAGCAGTCCCTTCTCCTGCTGTCACCATAGTCAGCGACATGTAACTCCCCTGTCCATAATTACTCGTCCAGGTTTCTGTGGTCAAATGCACCCTGTCACACACAGAGTTTCTCAAAGAAGTGGTGATGTTGTGTGCAACTTGCTGGTGTAGTGCAGGCAAAGCTTTCTTTGAGAAGTAGTGGCGACTGAGCATCTTGTACTCGGGAACTGGGACGGCCATAAGGTCTTGAAAATCCTCTGCATCCACCAGCCGGAAAGGCAGCTTGCAGATAGCGAAATTCAACCTCTTAGCTTTGGCATGGGTAGGAGGAAATGGTCTTTTACTTGTCCACATCTGAGGGACCGAGGGCAGGCTGCTGTGCTGAGGCAGGGTTGAGTAGGGTGTCCCAGACAAACTGCTGGACTGTGAGGGAAGTGCGGGCGGACATATTATGTTGCATTCATAAAAACATGGTGCTCTTGATGTCTGACAGCACTTAACACCAGCAGGTGTTTCCACTTCCAAAACAGCTGATGACCTGACAACACTAGCTGTTGTGGGTAAAGAAGGGGATGTTCTGTGTGAAAGCCTGTATGACAGTTGTCCCGACAGTCACAGATGAAGAAGCCGCAGATGCACTTGATGGGCCAGAAGTTGCTTAGCCAGGCCCGATAGGCCTTATTGTAGCACAGTGAGCTTCCCACTGTGAGTTATGCTTCATGTCCATGTGATGGTTCATGCATGAAAAACTCAAACTATTCATTTTTTGGTCTCTACTCCAGATTTTTTTTTTACAGATTTTGCAAATAACATGAGTTGGGTCATCCTTTGCGATCTGAAAAAAGGCCCAGGCTAGGCAAGGCTTAGTGCCCATGCCACCTGAAGAGCCACCACGGCTTCTGCACAGAGGCAGAATTGTGGCTGAGGACATAGTTGTTGACATGCTTCCAGGACTCTGTCTCTGTCCACGAAGCCACTACCTAACCTCATCACTAGCATCCTCCTCCACATCCTCTGCTGAGCTCATCAACTGTCTGCCTGTGAGTTGACATTAAGTGGTATCTCCAATCTCATCATCACCCTGTGTGTTCTCACACTCGTCATCCTCAGAGCCAACATCTTCCTGCCCTGAGTGCAAAGTCAAGTTGTCGTTTCAATCAGTTATCATCTTATTATCATTAACAGGGGTTTCAGTTTGGTAATGAGGGTCTACATTATGCTCGGACCCTTCTTCATCTGGGCCTAGATTCGACTCAAAAATTTTTTTTAGCATAGGTGCAGATCATTTCCTCGTCTTGACTAAATGAAGCTTTGGAGCAGACCTCCGATTCCCAGGCTATAGTGTGAGTGAACAGCTCTGCAGACTCCCCCATCTGTGCTAACCCATAGTCAGTAGGGCGGCTGGAGACTTGTAAGCTGTGAGGAAGCATGTGTGATTGGAGAAACACCTCTGAGGACTGGAGTGTTTATGATGTTGAAGTTGAAGTGGAGGAGAGCCCACTTGATGGAGTGCTTAATATCCATTGTAACACCTACTCTATTTGGAACTCATCTACAAATTTTAGTGATGCTCTGCTGCATAAGAAAGGGATGATAGCAGATCGTCCATGAAAAGAAGTAGACATTTTAGTTTGGTTTGAAGATAGTATTTGTTCAGCAGATGTTTCTGTTACTTTTGCACCTACCCCACGGACACAACGATTTTTACCCTTTCCAACATGCTTATTCCCCTTTCCACCATCAGCAGACCTCTTCCCACTCATATTTAAGGATAACTAATGGACAACTCTGTAGTTGTTGGCACAAAAAACTATGGATGTAAAACTAGCAGAACTGAGTGGCCAAACAGTGGTACTACCCTAAATAGGTTTTGGTAAGTAGGTTTGGGCAGATACAATACAAAAGTGTTTTCTGCGCTGTGTGCCGGTAGATTTCAACAGAACACTGGACCACAGCTACCTAGCCAAACACTGCTACTAGCCAAAAAGGATTTGCTTGGCTAGATGCAGTAAAAAAAAGGCTAGTAAACACAGGAGGTGTAGCTTTCTTCACATTAGTGCTACACCAGTGTCTGGCACACACTGATACTAGCCAAAAAGGATTTACTTGGCTAGATTTGGCCAGATGCTGTAAAAACGCTTGCACAGCACTGCAACAGACCTGCCTGGCACACAGTGCTTTTAAGCTCTAAAAAGGACTGTTCTTGAAAGTATTCCCTAAACCTACTAAATATTTCTCTATCTAACTTGGAATGGAATTGCTATGTAACTAGCTTTGTAGCGCACACAGCAGCTGCGGCGGCGTCTGACACTGAGCTCCAACACTAAGGAAATGGTGAGGAGGGAAAATGGCCGGTTCTTATATGGCAAGGACATGTGACATACCCAGCCAATGACACAAGCCCTTGTGTGCAAAAAGTGCACTTTGCTCTATGTGTGCTGATAGGCTGACAGACCGGACCACCCACAGGAAGTGCGGGAAGGAAAAAAATGGAGATCTGCATTATTTGACCACAGACCTCTCCCCAGCCCCCCCTCCTGCACACTATTCCTAGATACTGAAACTCATAATAACGTTGAATAAAAGCATTACCGTGAAAAGTCAGTAACGCTTTTGGTCAACTAAACATTATCGAACATAACATTGAATTACCGAATTTTTAGCAAATCGTTCGCATTCGTCGAATGACTCGTACATAGCCCGAAACAGGTCAGATTTGAATCAGGCGAACATGTTCGATCGAACATCGCTCATCTCTAATAAGCAGACCATTAAACTTGAGGAAAGTCCATTGGGCACAGTCCATTATGGACTTTGAGTTATAGTCCAAAAGCTGCATGCATGCCCACTAATCTAGCAGGGGAAGCGCAAATGACGCAAAACTTTGGAGGGGCGAAAATAAAATTAAAAAACAAACATGTTTCGGTCAAGGAAGACCTTAAATGCAAATAAAAAAAAGTCCTTTCCTGGACATAATGTCAACTAAGGGATGGATCTGTAACCCAACAACATGCCTTCTTTTAGGAAAGTGCTCTGTACTTCACATTAATATAGTCTGCTAGTGATCCAGTCGACACAGTAGGGGGTACTCGGATACTGCGACAGATGGTTACTTCGGTGGGGGATCACAGCTGGTCGGTTCCCGATTCCATGCCCTGCACCATCAGTGGCAGGGGTGGGGGTGATGATGATGGGGGAAATGGTATTATGACGCCACATGTGGTACCTGGTAATAGGGTTATCAGCGCTGCAGCCAGCCGCTGAGGTGATGTAAATGCAGCTTTGGTAGTACACCTCCCCACAGGTGGAGCTTTACCTCAGGGCAGCGGGGTGGATGAGGGGAGTGGTAATAGCGGTTCTGCTGTGAATGCTGCAGGCGGCGGCGGGGAAGCAGGCACACACACACACAATTGTCTTTGTTTCGGTACCTTTTTATTGATGTCCAGTAACAGGTACGGTCCAAGAGGGTAACCAGGCTTCGGTGCAGCTTGGGACGTTCACCTTGGAGAGTTGTGAGGCCTCCTCTATTAGCGTGTGCGGTGATTGGGGTAAGCTCTGCCCGTAGCTGAACCTGCCGCTCTTTCTTCCTCTCATGGTGCTGTTCCACAACCGACAATGAGGACCTTTCTGTGGGATCCCTATTCTCTGCTTAGGTCCCCGGTCCTATGCTTGGTCAGGTTTGGTGTCTTCTGTTCCTTACTTCAGGGGGACTAGAACCTCCTGGTCTATCCGGGCGTTTCCTGCTATAATAGATTATTCAGATAAGAGTGAAAAGAGCTGGGATGAGATGCCGCGCTGACCACAAAGATAAACACAGAATTAATCTCACATGAGGTCTGAGGGACCTGTATAATAGAGGCACTACTCTATGTGCGCTTCCTTTCTCTTTTAATTTATAATAGATTATTAGCAGTTTCGGACTCAGGTGTCCGGGTAGCTAAAGGGTTCTAAGATTTGTTCCCTTCTTCCTACTTCTTACTTTTCCCACTGGCCTCTGTACCTCTCCCTAGGGTGCAGCACAGCTTGGTCATGTTTCCTGGTTCTGGGCCTGACTTGGTCCCAGCAACCAGCTCCTTCTAGTCCTTCCACTGTACTGTCCGGCTGGAACTAACTTCAGTACTAACTGACTCCTCCCCTAAGGCCTGGATTTTTATAGGGGATCTGGCTTAAGGACAGCCAGTGGGGATCCCTGTTCAGGTCTCGGGTGGAAGGTGTTGTATGCTGTGTGTGCCAAGGTATACATCCCTCCCTGCATCGGTGGGCCCTGTGGCAATCCCCCGCAGGGGTACCACACTAGCTTTCTCAGCACTACTCTGCTGCTGCATGGTCTCGAGGGTTCACAGAAGCTACTCCTGCAGGGGCATTCTCAACCACCACCTGCCCCCCAGCACACCATCATGGCCACTGCTGGAAAAGACAATGAAGGTACTAGGGGATGACCATCCTCTATAGGAGAGTCAGGACCAGCTTGAGGAACACCGACAGGTCGAGAGGGTTTGGGTGCAGCTGGATGGCTACCTAACAAAGGCTTGCAGTCCAACCAAGGACATATTCTCTTCTACAGTAGTCAGCCTTCGGCTGCCACTTCTAGAAATTGTCTGCAGTGACAATCCAACTTATGCCAACCGCGAACGACCCTTTGCTGCCCAACACTTTCATGAAGGTGATATCCTTCCCAACAAAGATTGTGCAGAGTCTTTTAGGTAGATGTTTTCGTAGCAGAATGAACCGGTTGATGTTGCACTGATATCCAGTACTTTTTTCTGCTAAGAAGCCAAACCCCATCTGCTTGAAAATGCCACCACTTTGCCTTGGGTAAACTGGTCGTGAAAATGATTGGCCTTATGTCCATGCAACCATTCTCGGGTGATGTTATCTGCAAATCAAATCTTAATAAAGGAGAAATGACGGGGTGGTTCATGCCGTATCGGATAGCTGCCTCGATGGGTTAGGGCGGGGTTGATACACGCGGATGGGAAACAGGGCTTTCTGCTTCTTCTATTTCCTCATCTTTCTTGTTCTCCTTGTGATGATCCTGTCACACTGAAATACAATTTATTCAGGTCTCCAATTCATCTGGATTGCTTAATAAGGCTAGAGGGCAGCAATGCAAGGACCAGTCCAATATGAATTATACATATAACACAGTCTCTTAATAAGGAAAATAAGCCGGGCACCACTACAGACGTGAAGGGCCATCTTATATGCACCAATAGGTCTGGCACTGTGCAAGTGCACTGGGTGTGCTCACTTCAGATCCATCAGAGACCAGTTGAAGTACCAGACAGGCACTAAACAAGCCATTGTGCACCGTTCTCCACTCCCCTACCTGCCACCTGTATAATGGACCAGGAATAAAGGTGACTGTCTACACAATTTATAGATGAGTGCCATTATTATTCCTTCTCTGATGGATACATATAACACAATTGTGCACATAACAAAAATCTGTACTGCAAACATTTGGAATTAAAGTTATTACACATTTTCAATAAGCAATATCCATAGTATGGTGTTTTATGAGCGTGAACAGACCTATCAGACCATGTATGTGAAGCACATAATGGCCATAGGTTATTGTTATATGAATTGTTATCACATGGATGCAGAAGAGATGGCCTCAGACAATGCTGACCCTCTGCAATAATAAAGGTTTGCTCTCCCAAAAAAACTAATAATATTAATAATTATATATATATATATATATATATATATATATATATATATATATATATATATATAAAGCTCTATTAAATGATGATTTATTGACATAGTAAGCTCCCTGGACTTTACAGCTGCTCCCACATCTGGCACTGTTTCCAAAATTCAAACCTGCAGGGGTCAAAACACCTGCAAACTCCAGGAAACTTAAAAAAAATCATATAAAGCTCAAATAAATTCTACAACTTGATGGCAGGAACACTTCTAATCATAGGGTTAGGTGTTGTTCCCGGCCAACGGGACTTCTAGCAAGCATTTTGACCCCAAATAACTTGTTTCCCGAACATACCTGCGTTTGTCGATTTTTTGGGAAATTGCTCAGGTTTCCTATCCCAAACAAAATCTGCAATGCTCTTGCTGAATTTGAAATTGGCGAATACGTTTTGGAAATTTCACTTATTTCTAACCATGGGTAGCAGTCCATCCTTAAAGGCATTGTCTGATCTAAAAGGGAACCTGTCAGCTACTTTATGCCCTTCAAGCTATCCCTATCTGTCCCTGCAGCTTTATAGTACATTCTCAAGCATGTCTGTCTGAGCTAAAAGTATAGTTTTATAGTTGATATAAAGCATTTTATAACTTACAATTTCAGATGTAAGTGAGGCAGTGACTAGTCCCTCTGGGCGTTCATATAGTATGCATTTCTGCCTTCCTTCCATGGTTATCACGCCCCAGTGACTGTGTTAACCTAATTTACAAGCATGGCCCCCTTCTTTGTAGATTCTAAATTGTATGGGCTTCTTCCAGGTATGACGCTCCCGCCGCGTCTATTCCGGTCTTGCGCATTGTGGGCGAGTATTGGTTGTACTTGCTGGCTTCAGAATGCGCACTGCACACAACACAGTCATCCATATAGTATTATGGTCATTAGTGACCAATGTACTCTGATTTAAAAATAATAAATACTTGTAAATACTTCCCTCCATTATTCCAATGCTCCAGTCTTTATAGGGGTGTGTGTTCTGCAGCTTTGTACAACTAGATGCAGGGGGCGCAACATCAGAGCACAGACAATGTGGGAAATGATGGATGAGGGACTGGGCAGTGAACGCTCCCTCTTTCATCATTGCTATCAACTATATCGGCATCTGATAGAATTGAAAGTGCGATGATGGGTGGGGGGGCTGATGTCATCACCGGCACCTTGCCCCGCGACTCACGGGCCCCATATTGGAGCATAGTCTGACATTATTGGTGGAACGCCACTGCCTGGCATCCAAACTCCTTCCTCATCAAGACCGGAGTTATACATGATGGTCTTACTGAACCAGGCCACTTTAAAGTGGCTATAGACAATGAATAATACATTCTTTGGCAATTGGACTCATGGCACCAGGCCTATTAGTTGTTTGAAAGTTCCCTTTAACTGCAGCATCTGTGATTGGTTTATAGCTTAGTCTTAAGTGAACTTGAAAGGAATCAATCTTGTAAGCTGTAATACCAGGCACAGAAACTACTAAAAATATAGAAGTACGCCCAGCACACAATGTAGATAAAGAGGTGCTTAAACAGCTGATTGATAGGATTCCAAGTCCCCCATCAATCTAATAGAAATGACAGAATTAAAATACAGTTATACCTAGAAAATAATGAAGGGAATGTAGCCTCAAAGTGCTGATCGGCAGGGTTCAAAGGAGGTCAGCACTCCGCTGAATTAACACTGATAACCTACACTAATGATGGGCCAAATATTTGGATATTCCAGATTCACCCATTTTAGAGATTGACACTGCAGAACAGAATAACCAGGCTACACATGGAGTTTCTATGGACAGAACAAGTGGGAATTCGCGAAGACTGACATTTTCCGTATTAACTTGTGGTCTACTAGAGTAAAATGTGCCACATGAAATAGATCTGATAAGTAAATGATAAGACATCTGTTGGGCCCCTGATGACCCTGCCCCCACCATTAAGTCCCACTCAAGGGTAATATCAAAAATTGAAAATGCTGCTATTTTTTGCACTGGAAGCAAAAGCTAAATGATAGTTTTTCTATTATTATTTGCTATTTTTACTTTGTATTATTCCATTGCATTTGATCATTAAAAAATGGTTGTTACCAAGCACCTTTCTATTGTAAATCTATCTATTAGTTTTATAACTATCCTAATTGTTGTCTTCATTGTATGGATGTTGTTTTATAATGGTACAAGCCAACGTGGTGCAATGAGGAGTAATCACCACTGCTGAATACAGAGGGCTCCGGAAGTGAGCAGAATTGTAATGTTGTGGAGATGTTTAGTGGTGCGTCTTTCTAGACATGTGCTTGGATGGTGATATTATTTGTGCTTAATATAGATTGACAGCATTTATCAAATCTCCAGTAAAGACTTATTTTAGTCTATTTGATTTCAGCTTATTCAATCAGGCTGTAATATTTCTGTTGTGGCAAATGATTAAGTATAATGCAGCTTATTCCCCACTGCTGTGAAAATCTATTATTTTATTAAAGTAATGTGCAGTTCAAGCAAATGATTGAAAGTTGTAGAAAACTGATGAAACAGTACTTCAGTGGTAGATTCATCCCAAAAATACTGAAAATACAAAGTGTATATATATATACAGTATATCCCCACCCGCCCCTTGTAGACTGTGAGCCCTTGTGGACAGGGTCCCCTCCCCTCCTGTACCTGTATGTCCTGATCGCCTAGAGTCATTGTAATTGTGCTTGTCTCCCCTATCCTCATGTAAAGCGCCATGGAACCTAATGGTGCTATATAAATAAATAAATAATTATAATATATATATAGGCAGCTACCAGCTATTTTATGAATGGCCAGTGTGTATCGCACAGGTGGAGATCAGCGATGTGGACCTGTGGGACTTTTAGTTCCATAAGGTTTTAGTTATACATTCAGGGCCAGATTCACAGGATGGTCAAAAAGAGCTGGATGGGATTGGCCATCCAGATACCTCCCATCCATGGGTGTGTCTCATGAGATATAATGAGCCTGTTTGGTTGTCACATGGTCTCTGAGTGCTTGCAAGGAGATATCTTGCTAAAGACAGATGGTCTTGAGACCACGTAGGTGTGTCCAAATTCTGTGATGGCTTTGAGTTTTGGAAGCTACCATCCTGCTGGGGAGGTGGAATGATAGGCACCAGTGTGGAGTCAATCAGAGATCTGGGTTGGTGGTATCAGATAGCCAGCCTTCCCAGATGGCTGAACTGTCAGCAAACAGGGTATGGAGCCAGCCATTTAATCCGGGAAGGTAACATCAAATAGAGGAGGTTGTGTACTGACTATAATCTAGAGAGGTTTGGGCTCGACCTTAGTAAGGTGCTCTGAGGTACAAATCAGTAAGTAGTCAATTAATGTATAGCCTCGGCACACATAACATAAAGCATAAGGAACATGCCATAATTGCAATGATAGACATGTATATTGTCGAAGTAAAGGAAAAAAGGACCATACAATGAACATTTCTGTTACATACTGTATGTAACAGAAATGTTCATTGTATGGTCCTTTTTTCCTTTACTTCGACAATATACATGTCTATCATTGCAATTATGGCATGTTCCTTATGCTTTATGTTATGTTTCTTATGTCTGTATAGATAAATCCTTGAGAAAGGCCGGTTGGCCGAAACGTCGGATTTTTTTCTTTTTGCTGGATTGTCCAAATAAAAAGACTTATTATTGCACATAACTTGTTTCAATTTTATTAGTGTGCCGAGGCTATACATTAATTGACTACGTTGTGTACTGACTGAGATCAGTGAGTAACGGTTGCCAGGTTATCTGTGCTCCGGCAGAGCTATAGCAGACGTTTGCCAGCGAATCTGCGTTTGAATCTGCCTATTGGTCAGATATGCAAATTAACTCTTCAGGGTGGAAGTAGACAAAATCTAGTGTTATCTATTGAAATTAGCAATCCTAAAAGTCAAAATTGACTCTTTAATGAGCTTTTCAATATGACTTTAGGATTTGTGCCAGATCAGTGCCCCTATCTGCAGATGCTGCGTTTCAGTGTGATTGCCCCTTGTCAGTGCAGTGTATGGGATCTGGCTGTATGAGGGGCTTAGTCTGGCTTCACACTAGCGTTTGTGTCTGCATGCGTCTGGCATGCAGATGCAAATGCAGTGCACACGCTGCCATACTGATGTGAACGCAGAAAAGATTCTCCGCACGCGTTCACATAGTATGTGCCTGGACAGCCAATCAGCGGTCTCAGCGGCGGCCGGGAGGTGGAGATCAGCGGCAGAGATCTTCTGCTCCCGGTGGCTGCCGCTGCTAATCTCCAGGTGGTGTCGGTGCGGGAGATTTAAAGAAACAGATGATCTGACAGCGGTTTAAATCTCACGCGCCGACACCGAATAGGTGATATCGGCGGGGGAGATTTAAACATCTGTCAGATCAGCTGTTTCTTTAAATCTCCCGCACTGACACCACCGGGAGATTAGCGATGCCCGTCCCCAGGAGATCAACGGCTGCTCTTTCGGGGCCCCGTTCATGTCCTGAGGGCCGACGCAGATCTCCCAGGAGATCAGTGGTGGTCACCGGGAAAGATTTCAATGTGATCAGCAGCGTTCTCCTGCGCTGTCATGGTGGAGGACACTGCGGATCCATTGACTTTCAGGCATTTTTAGTGCGCTTGTGGGCGCTTGCTCATAAAACAAGTGCCTGTGAATACACAAAAAAATGCGACAAGTTGCGTTCAGAGGATGCACAAATTATGTGCATCCGAACGCAACCGCAACCGAATGCAGCCAAATGCAGGTACCATGCGTTCCCATGTTAAACATAGGAACGCAGTGCGCATGCGTTTGGCTGGGTTCGGTACGATGCGTTTCAAAGCACAAATGTGAAAGCACCCTTAGACAAGGTCATGGAAATAGCTAATCACCTTATTGAGATTAATACAGCATGTTAGCAGTGAGGACACTTTTAGCCGTAAAGCTCCTCTTGTGCCACCTTAAACGTAAAATTGACTCTTTAATGAGCCTTTCAATATCATTTAGGATTTATGCCATATCAGAGTCCCAATCTGCAGATGCTGAGTTTGGGGCTGAAGTGAAAATTTACATATCTCCCAGATGAGCATTGTGGCTAAAAATCTCCTCACTGCTAGAATGCAGGATTCATTTCCATAAGAATAGTTATTCCCTTGACCTCGTCATAGCCTCTCATACAGCCATATCAGATCCCATAATTTGCACTGATGAGGGGCAATCACTCTAAAACGCAGCACCTGCAGATTGGAGTTCTGATATGATACAAATCCTAAGTCATATTGAAAGGCTCGTTAAAGGGTCAATTTTGACTTTTAGAACTGCTACTTTCTATAGGTGGCTCTAGAATTAGTCTACTTCCTCCCTGAAGTGACAATTTGCATATTTCCCAGAAGAGCATTGCAGCTAAAAGTCTCCTCACTGCTGGAATGCACTATTAATCTCCATATGGAGAATAGCTATTCCCTTGACCTGTACAGTGTGTGGACATACCCACTAAAGTAATACTAGCTCAGGAGGAGAAACAGTTGATGGCCTTTCAGGAGCCAGGTCTGAGTTGTGGTTTTTAGTTGTATGGCTAGGGATCTTCTAGTCAGTACAGGAATCAGTAGGGTGTGGGTGCAGCTGTTGTGTTTTCGACTTTATTCCATCTTTACGAGTGTTTAAAGGGAACCTGTCGCCTCCAAAAAGCCACCTAACCTATCAATACATGGCCCTGCACCTTCCTATTACCAATATAACTATTCCTCTCTTTGCTAAATGCCTACTTTCAATCTGCTAAAAACCATTTTTATACTTACTCAATAAGATGATAATGAAGCAGGGGTTATATTTGTATTTATATGTTTGCAGCCTCCAGCATCCTTTATCACACCCCGATGGGTGTGATCTTTGAATTAAATTTCGCGCCCCCAGCCTGGCTCCCTCCGCTCTGCTATATGGCCTTCCTGTGGAAATGATGCTGAAGGCGTAATTTCCGGAACCGCGGGCCCCTTAGCAACCCGATATTTATCTTAGCAGCGGTGTGCGCTGCTAAGCGGGGTTCTATGGGGCCCCGCTTAGCAGCGCTGTGCCACTGCTAAGATAAATATCGGGTTGCTATGGGGCCCGCGGTTCCGGAAATTACGCAACACAGAACGGCAGTCATAGGGGATGGGATCAGAGCTCGGCATTTTCTGACGTCCCTAAATTGTAATGAGTATAACATCTTCTTGACACATTCCATTTCTCCCGATAAGGCTGTCTTCCTTGATCTTGAGATTTCCTTAAGGGATGGGAAACTTGTAGCAAACCTCTACAGAAAGCCAACGGCTACTAATGGTTTTCTTGCCTTTTCTAGTTTCCATCCCTACCATTTTAGGAAGGCAATACCAACTGGCCAGTTCCTACGGACCCGTCGTAATTGTACCACCAACGAGGATTTTCGTTATCAAGCAAGATCACTTACGGAAAGGTTCTCTACCCGGGATTATCCTAAGAAAGTAATCTCTGAAGCCTTCCAACGGGCCCGAAAATGCGATCAGAAGTCTCTACTGCAAGTTATAAACAGAACGACCGACAACAGGATAAGAATCATCACTCAATATCACAACCAATGGTCGGAGGTGAGTACAATTATTCAGAAACATTGGGGACTACTTACATGTGACCCCAGAATCAGACCTTTGATCGAAGACAGACCTCTGATTACGGCCAGAAGAGCACCAATTCTAAGGGATCGATTGACGGCTAGTCACTTTGTTAGACCTACCATTTCCACCTCAGGGGCACGAGACTCAAGGGCTCTTTTCCATGTGGTTCTTGTAATGTCTGTAATCGCTTCATCAACCCACTCGATTCAAGGGAATATGCTCTCAGACATTACATAAATTGTTAAAACCACAATGTTATCTATGCCCTAATATGTCCATGCAACAAAGTTTATGTGAGGGAAACGACCCAAGAGCTCAGGAAAAGGGCACAAAAGCATATTTCTACAATTAAACTCGCAGCTGAGCATCAGGCTGGTGGTATCAATCTCACTCCTGTGGCGAGACATTTCCTCGTGCACCATCATGGTAACCCGAGAAGTCTACAAGTTACAGGGATTGATCAGGTGAAACTGAGCATTCGTGGTAGTAATGTGAAGAAATTGTTACTACAAATTGGAGACCAAATGGATTTACATCTTGAATTGTATGTCTCTAACATGCCTAAACGAGGAATTTACATTCTCCGGCTTTCTCGGATAAAGGGACCCTGACCCTAAGACCATTCCAGCTTACTTCTAGCACTTTTCCATACCAAGTATCTAATGACATGCGTTGGATATCTACGACATATCAAGCCACCTCCGCAATAATAATCTCTTGGATGACTATGTATTCCTTGGCTCTACTCCTCCATTGGACTTTGTTGAACTTTTGTATCTTGCCGCATTGAATTGGGATATTGTGCTCTCCTATCCATTTCAATATGGTCCCTTTGTGGTTTTGCATGGGTAAAAACAATCCTAATAACCGCCATTCCTTGTCCTAAGACACAATAGCCATTTTTGTCCCTATTTGCTGGGACCGAATGGCTCTTTGCTTCTTTTTCCAACCATACTATATCTGTGTATACGTTAATACATTATTATTTGTCAGATATTTCTTCCTTTCAGTATTACTCATTGAGTTTCCTTTTTGGGTTACTGACATGTGTGGTTTTTCGTATCATGAGGTTGCCCTCCTCTGATAGTGTGCTAACTGGCTGTAATCTAACCATACTTAATCCTTATGATGGTACGCCTGTCATGTATGTCCATTATAATAAAATTGTCTTTAGCAAGCGTCTGCACGGATACCAAATCGTTCTTCTTTCTAGGTATTAATCTCTTAACAACTAATGAATTAGGTACTTTTGGCACATGCTGTGTGTATATATTATCTGTACAGCATGGTGCCGAGGGTCATCAGTTGAGGTGTACTTATACTGGTCATTCCATGATCATTTACTCTTTCTACAATTGGTCACCTATCCTAGATAATGTGGCACTTGGTGGTCATCACTTTTTGTGCCTAGGGATGACTATTTATAGGTGACTATACAATCAATATACAATATATATTATCTAAACTCTGCTATACAAGTATATTCCTCTACCTTTGTGACCAGCATCACAGTAGCTTCACCTAATGCTGTCAGCACAGTGCTTTATATTCTAGCACTGTGACTGACTGCCTTACTAGACTATGCTATGATGTGCGGCATACAAACATACTCAAATTAACATACTATGTTCTTAGCCATCTTCCTTATGGACCTCTTATGTCCCCTAAATACATTAAAAACTACTTCTCTACAGAAATAAGACTCAGCGCGATACACAGTGATCAGCACTTGTTGATTATGCGGTCTCCCTAGCTACCATCACGTGGTATGCGCCGCAACTTCTTGGGGCACGCGTCCGCTTCCCCTGTTGCCTAACAACGCAACCACGTGAGTTACTGACGCACTTCCGGCTACTGGGTTCCGGCCGGACCAGGCAGCTGCGTCTCGTTACATGTGTATATATATTACACAATGACACATCCGCGGGCATCCCCTGACGAAGCCGCTCCCCTTGGCGGCGACACGCGTTGGGAAGGGTGGTCTGGGATTCCTGTGCCCGCTTTGACTACGCTCCAGCTCCTCACGTCTATTGGTAACCTCGGTCATCAGGGACTATCTGCCTCTACCACTTAGGTCTGCCACCCATTAAACTCCTTGGGAACTCCTATGGCACTTTATCCGATGTGGTCACTTTGCTTGACCAGATAGTACTTTTCAGGCTACTTTATTATACAGTGCCATAGGGACTCTACCCATATTATACCTTGGGTAGCTCCTTATATGTGTTATATCCACTTAGGTGGTCAGTCTGTGTGGCCATATAGTATTTTCCAGGTTACCCTATTACCTTCAGACATTACTATGTACCATTATACTGTGTTATAGGGACTCTATCCATAATCTACCCTGAGGTGGTTCTTTGGATGCTTCATATATAATAATAACATCTCTTTATTTTGGACATTCTCATATGAGAATCTTCATGTTATATACAGTGCCTACAAGTAGTATTCAACCCCCTGCAGATTTAGCTGGTTTGATAAGATGCCAATAAGTTAGAGCCTTCAAACTGCAAACGAGAGTAGGATTTATTAACAGAAGCATAAATCTTACAAACCAAAAAGTTATGTTGCTCAGTTGAATTTTTATAAATTTTAAACATAAAAGTGTGGGTCAATTATTATTCAACCCCTATGTTTAATATTTTGTGGAATAACCCTTGTTTGCAATTACAGCTAATAATCGTCTTTTATAAGACCTGATCAGGCCGGCACATGTCTCTGGAGTTATCTTGGCCCACTCCTCCATGCAGATCTTCTCCAAGTTATCTAGGTTCTTTGGGTGTCTCATGTGGACTTTAATCTTGAGCTCTTTCCACAAGTTTTCAATTGGGTTAAGGTCAGGAGACTGACTAGGCCACTCCAACACCTTGATTTTTTCCCTCTTGAACCAGGCCTTGGTTTTCTTGGCTGTGTGCTTTGGGTCGTTGTCTTGTTGGAAGATGAAATTATGACCCATCTTAAGATCCTTGATGGAGGAGTGGAGGTTCTTGGCCAAAATCTCCAGGTAGGCTGTGCTATCCATCTTCCCATGGATGCGGACCAGATGGCCAGGCCCCTTGGCTGAGAAACATCCCCACAGCATGATGCTGCCACCACCATGCTTGACTGTAGGGATGGTATTCTTGGGGTCGTATGCAGTGCCATCCAGTCTCCAAACGTCACGTGTGGTTGGCACCAAAGATCTCGATCTTGGTCTCATCAGACCATAGAACCTTGAACCAGTCTGTCTCAGAGTCCTCCAAGTGATCATGAGCAAACTGTAGACGAGCCTTGACATGACGCTTTGAAAGTAAAGGAACCTTACGGGCTCATCTGGAACGGAGACCATTGCGGTGGAGTACGTTACTTATGGTATTGACTGAAACCAATGTCCCCACTGCCATGAGATCTTCCCGGAGCTCCTTCCTTGTTGTCCTTGGGTGAGCCTTGACTCTTCGGACAAGCCTGGCCTCGGCACGGGAGGAAACTTTCAAAGGCTGTCCAGGCCGTGGAAGGCTAACAGTAGTTCCATAAGCCTTCCACTTCCGGATGATGCTCCCAACAGTGGAGACAGGTAGGCCCAACTCCTTGGAAAGGATTTTGTACCCCTTGCCAGCCTTGTGACCCTCCACATCTTGTCTCTGATGGCCTTGGAAAATGTATAATTATCAGTGGGAACTATTGTGTATTTTTACTCTGATATACACTGTTGTACTGAACTAGCCATATATGATACATCTGATTACCGTTGTATAATTTACCACCCATATATAGGTTTTTGATTCATCTACTGTATTCATCTGTATCATCCTACTGTTGGCCTAACACTGACATGGTCAGTCATCTTCATATGGTTGGACGTACTTTGAACATAATTTTTACTAGTCACATATTGTTTTTCTAGTACACTGTCCTTGTGTTCACATACTGGTGTATCCCATATAGCATTGTATATTATTTACAGGATTTCTATTTTACCACGTGTACTCTGCATGTTGTATGGTTGAGTATATTACTGCTCACTCGCTATATATTGTTATAACAACTGTTCTTCTCTTCCAGGTATAGTTATCATATATCATATTCACCCTATTATTGTATCCCATCTCCCTATAAACAGGTTATTGTGTCAACTGGCTTATGTTGACTACATATTTGGGTGAGGTTTTTGGCTCTGTACAAGCAATCCTTGCTAATTATGTTTTGGTCAGGAACCCCAGACTTTGGTTTTAATGGTTTTTAATTGTACTTGTCCGCATATGTGTCTCATAAATTACTTGTTATACTTTTTGTACTTTGTGTGCTCCCGCTCCATATGTCGCGTCTTTTTCTTATTTGGCCATTCTGTTTCCGCGGCATGGTGAGCACCTATTGTTACTGATCCGTTTATTGTGGTGCTCCTCTATATCTCATTTGTACAGAGCTCGGCATTGAACACGAGACATGTATGTAAGAATCCTGGGAGTTTAAAACCACGGTCAGCTGTGAATTTATAGGGCTCAACTCCTGAGACTACTTAATTTCCCTGATATATTTGTACAAAACAGAGCTTATTCTAACTATAAATAGTGAATGGACTAAGGGATAAATGTTAGGCCCCCTTCACATCACATCACATTTTGTTCCTGTCCGTGGGGATCCTGTTTTTTGCAGGACCACACGGACAGGAACGGACAGGCCCGAATTTCAAAGGTCCCCTTCACATCCCATAGGGATAAATGGGGGCCAAATTGGGTCAGTGGCTATCCATTTTACAATAGATAGCCACGGATCCCAAAAAATCGTGATGTGAAGGGGGCCTAAGTTACAATGATATTATTAAGAACTTATAAAAAAATATACAATTGCAGGCTGGTATATATATATATATATATCTTTTTTTTTTAATTCTTGATTATTTGGATAAGTTCAAGTATAATAGTAATAATATAAAGAATACTGGTTGGTAGTAGAAGAATCTTCAAATAGGCTTCAGATAAATCTTTTTGTTTATTTATTTTTTTATTCCAAAAGAAATTCTTAGGTGTGTCATAAAATCTAGTAGAATAGAAAGGGTTGTTCAACACCAAGGGGCACATAAATAATATTATATAGCTCACAGGCAATGTATTGCTTTGGGAAATTAGATTTTAGGAATTTTTTTTGAGCAGCCAATGTCTTGTAAGGTGCGAGAAACTTTAGTTCTCATCGCCATGGAAACCGGGTGATACATTGATTTTCTTTTTTCTTTAATGGAGCTTGGGAAGAAGGAAACAGCAGGAAAATTGCAGGGCACCAAACTAATGACTGTTCTATGAAACTCTATTAAGACAGTCAATAGTTGGTAGAATTTCTTTACTATTTATTCATACAGTGCTATTTTCTTTGATGCCAGCTTTGAAAGCTTACACCCATGTCATCACTCGGCCACTTTGTAAGATTTAGGAAATGTGCAAATTAAGGACAATGGTGAAAGTAGGAGACCGAAGATCAGAGGACACCATGAGTCAAACGTGTCGCTTTCTTTGCAGATTCTCAACATATCAACCTATAACTCAAACAGTGTTTGTTACTGCTGAGGCCATGTAAACAATTTATAGCTCTATTTCTCTATTAAATCCCTTCAGGCATAATATATTTCCCCTGAATTTATATTTTCTAGTTATTTCCTCACCAGTGAATCTAAGACTTTACCATTAAAGTGAACCAACCACCACGACTTAGAGGTATGCAGTAAGTGATTGACGTGTGCAGCATGACATCACTGTTTGTTTTTATGTTTATTCCTCCCCTGTGGGCTTTTCTTTCTGCTGTAAGCCAACCCCCCCCATCCAGGGACATGTACAAATAATTTGAGACAATACAGTGTAGCCAAAAATTCAACAGATACCAAGATGAGTGAGGCTCTTGATCATAAGCTACAATCTATGAGGAAATAGGGGAGGTGTAAAAGGTAAGTGGTAAAAAGTGCAGTCATATATGTTCCAGCCAATTAGTTGAATTGATTTTGGTAGTACATTCCAGAGAATTGTTGCAGCTCATGAGAAGTCTTGGAGACAGAAGTGGGAGGTTCAGATTGTAGATGATGTCGGTCCTAGGTCATTAGCACAATGAAGGGTATGTGGAGGGTGGCAGAGATGAGGGAGGAGATCTGGGACGGTGCAGAACTGTGGAGGGCTTTGTGGGTGAGAATGATAATTTTATATTGCACTCTGTAATGAATGGGCAACCAGTGCAATGATTGGCACAGGATGGATTAAACAAAAGACTTAAGCCCCTTTCACATCAGCGGTAAACGCTGATCACGGCAGTTACGGTGAAAAAAAACGCATCTGCCGCCGTTACCGCTTAACGGCCGCACTTGCGGTTCACCTGCGGCAAGCCCCATGCAATGCCTATGGAGCTTGCGGTAAGTGTGCAGCAGTGTAAGGCCCTTATTGGCACACCTAAGAATGTGTAAAGGTGCTAGCAGAAAAAAAACACATGACTACAAAATGTTATTCCACTGCACACTAGAACGCTAAGAATTAAATAAGACTATGGACTTGCATTACTGCAGTGGGAACAGGGGCGGACCTACCGTGGTGCAGCTGGTGCACCAGGGCGCCAACCGGCTAGGGGGCCCCTCAAGCCTGCTGGGGGCCCCCTAGCCGACCCCCATGAACATGTGTAAGAGAAGAGAGGAGAGTAGGGTAACTGAGGGAAGCTTCCCCTGGCTGATCCCGCCCCTCCTCTCCTCTGCCGCCCTGGCTCCCAGGACTTCAAAGCACGGCTCAGCGCAGCAGGTAGGAGCCGCATCACCCACAGCACCCCCTTTCCCCCGGCTCCTCACCAACGTTCACTAGCACACCCTCAAACACCACCCCCGCGCTCCTCACCAGCCCAGCAGCTGCTGCACCAGGGCCCTCTGGGGTCAAGGTCCGCCACTGAGTGGGAACATTAGAAAAAAGGGAAATATACACTTAGTTTACTGCAAAATGGAACAGAGAAAATATGACATATTATTACATTATTGCTGTTTATATATTTGAATCAAAGGAGACGCTTAGCTAATGTATCGGCCAATTCATATGACCCTGTAAACCACAAGGTGCATCTCCGACATCGGGACCCTAACCTAAAATGCCTCAAGTGCAATTAAAAATCTGCTTGTTTGGGCAGATAGCATCCTAGCTATGTAGAAAGGTGATTTCGCCATGCTTAATGGGTGAGATGCACAAACAGAAAAAATACTACAAATTAAATAAAAGACTGACTGGCAGTTTTATAGTTTTAAGATTGAAAGCTGTAGCGTGAAGACTGTGTAAGCCCCGCCCCACCCTTATATGGTTGTATTCTGTGTGCGGCTGAAGACGTATCTCCCTGACAACCAGCATATGTCTGGTTTAGAAACAGCCTATTGGGAACATCTGCTGGAAGGTTTTTGAAAGGTTTTCTTCCAGATTTTATTTATGAAGTATATTTGAAAGTCTATTATAATCACTTGCTTAACATTATTATTAAATAAAAAATTAAATGGTGATTACACTTCAAATAAGTATAACAACAGGAGGCATAAAAAGAGTTTATGGCTAAAAGGTTAATTTTATTACGTCGAAGAAAAAAAAAACACACAAGGAAATTTCTTAATATGAGGTGTATAAAAGGCAGACAGACACAAAAAAAACCTGGTAAATGCTAGTGAAACAAGGGTGCCTTTAGACCCTACTTTGACATTAGGTGGTTTAGTTTAGGTCCTACCCCTGGTCATAGGCTAGGGTCACACTTGCAGATTTTACATGCGTTTTTGGAGACCTGTGTTTTCTGAAAAAGCATGCAAAAACGCATCTATAGGCCCCCCTGCAAAAATTGCATGCCCTAATAGCAAAAAAGCATGTCTGAGTGTACCATGCGTTTTTGCATGCGTTTTTGGCTCAAAACCAAAAAATACTGCAAGCAGGGTTTTTTGGTGCGCTTTCATAACATGGGGCCCTATGGGAAACGCATGCGTTTTTATATGGCACTAAATGGTACATGCGTTTTTGCATGCGTTTTTCAAGGGTCCCCACACCTATCAGCAAAAACGCATGCAAAAACGAAGGCTGCCAAAAAGTATTTTAAAAAACACATGCCAAGTGTGACCCTATCCTTAGACATATCTACCTCCATTTATTTTAAAGGGAACCTGTGACGCCCTTTGGGCATTTTAAACACCAGCTTACACATAATGTAAAAGGGGTTCTTATAAACCCTCTATGTGCCAAGACGTGCCCCTCACACCTGAGATATGAACTTTTATTCTGTCCAGCACTGCCTCCTATTAAGTCCGGGAGGCTGCTATATGGTCCAGAAGTATAAAATCCTCGCCGCCGCGCTGGCAGCAAAACCCGACAACAATTTGAAAATTCCCGCCCATCCTCTGGCTGACACTTGAGTGACAGAAGCACTCGCATCTGCGCAGTGGAGCCACTGGAGCAGGTGACCGGGCTCCTCCATAGAAGTGTGGAAGTCTTGCGATAGTTCACTATCTTCAATGGAGGAGCACAGTCAAGGGCTCCACTACGCAGAAGCAAGTGCTCCTGTCACTCAAGCGCTGGCCAGAGGAGGGGTGGGAATTTTCGAATTCAGGGTGGGTTTTGCTGCCAGGAGGGTGGCGAGGACTTTATACATCTGGACCATATAGCATGCCTTCCGGACTTAATAGGAGGCAGCACTGGCCAGAATATAAGTTCATATCTCAGGTATAAGGAGCACGTCTGGGCACATACACGGGTTATAAGAACTCCATTTACATTATGGGTAAGCTGGTGAGCACAGTTTAAAATGCCCAAAGGGGGCGACAGGTTCCCTTTAAGGCATTTGTTATTAACGATAATTTACAGTATTTGTCACTTACATTTTATATACTGTGTGGTGGGCTACATGGCTATACTAAGCATTGCACTTTATATACATTGTTATATCCAGCATTGACAATATACCCTACATAGACACCCTTATTTCACCAGGATTTTTTGCACCTTACTGTATATTATGAAACTTCTTTGTATTTTTTGTGTGATACTTTTTTTTTTTGATGCAATAAAATCAACTTTTCAGCCATAAACTCCAGTTAGGCCTCCTGTTATACTTCCTCCATGGAGTGGCTGTTTAGTTTTAAAATTTCCCTATATGCAGTGTTGTAACTTGCAGCTCATGGGCCCTGATGCGAAAGCTCCAATGGGACCCCCAATTATTGCAAATCTTTAATAGCAATAGTCTTTTTCTATAGGCCAAAAGGACTTTTGGGGCCCCCCAGGCTCCTGAGTCCAGGTACGATTGTAACCCCTGCACCTGTTGTAGTTACGCCTCTGCCTATATGAGTAATAGTAACAATAATGTATCTGTGTCCAATGGAAATAATTATGTTTCTTTTGTATTAAATAGGTAGAGAATTTTAGACTAGGATTTCTTATAGTATCTTTACTTAATTCACAGTAAACTCCCTTTTTCAATGTCCCATTAGCCTCTGGTATTAGACTTTAATTTAAGTCAAGTTCAGGTTTTCGAGTAGTTTTCCATGAAATGACATTTGGAGCATGCTTGAATTGTCTCTGCTCCACATTTATCTACAGCCCCCGTATAATAAAACTGCTTCTTTTTTTAAACTAGGAAAATTATAGAGTTTTTACCTATTAATTACTTGCTGTTCTTTTTTTTTATATGCCATGTATCACTGCTAACTTGATAATGTTAGCTTTTTAATGGTGTGGTTAATTAAGAGTCATTTAGCAACTTGTAAAGTTACTCTAATTATGGACTTCTTTAGCAGCTAATGGCAGTGGTAGATATAAATACACACACAGATACATACATATATATGTGTGAGCGTAAAATAACGTGAGCGTAATGGAGAGTGTAAAAAGTAATCTAAAAAGCAATCACAGTAAGAGACAACACTCTGACTTCTATCAGTGTTTATTGCGTAATCTTACAAACTTAGTGACCTGTGTCAGTGTTCTTCGTGTCATATGAAAGGTGCAGTCATATCATGGATGAGAAAGAAAACATTTACTTTATATATTCACCAAAAATGTGACGAGAGCAGGTCTGTGTGAATCCCTGTTAAGGCAAACTTTGAATAATATTGGAAAATAACCTTTCTTTCCTTCCTTCCCTTTCCTTCCTTCCTTCCTTCCTTTCCTACCTTCCTTCCTTTCCTTCCTTCCTTCCTTCCTTCCTTCCTTTCCTTCCTTCCTTCCTTCCTTCCTTTCCTTCCTTTCCTTCCTTCCTTTCCTTCCTTCCTTCCCTTCCTTCCTTCCTTCCTTCCTTCCTTTCCTTCCTTCCTACCTTTCCTTCCTTCCTACCTTTCCTTCCTTCCTTCCTTCCTTCCTTCCTTCCTTCCTTCCTTCCTTCCTTCCTTCTTTCCTTCCTTCCTTCCTTCCTTCCTTCCTTCCTTCCTTCCTTTCCTTCCTCTCCTTCCTTCCTTCCTTCCTTCCTTCCTTTCCTTCCTTCCTTCCTTTCCTTCCTTCCTTCCTTCCTTCCTTCCTTCCTTTCCTTCTTTCCTTCCTTTCCTTCCTCCTTCCTTCCTTTCCTTCCTTCCTTCCTTTCCTTCCTTCCTTCCTTCTTCCTTCTTCTCCTTCCTTCCCTCCTTTCCTTCCTTCCTTCCTTCCTTCCTTCCTCCTTCCTTCCTTCCTTTTCTTCTTTTCACTTTTGTGTTGGCTATAGAGTTTTGATACCTGAAGCATAGCCAGGACCCTTGGCATTAATGGGCTGTGGAAGATGTTTTTTTTTTCTGGGCCATTAGGTATTGGCATATTCAACTATCTAACATTCAACTACAATGAAAAGAACATCTACAGATTTGGAGGAATAAAATTAAGAAACAGCACAAGTAAAAAACGACTTGGGCATACTAATAGATCACAGACTAAACAGGAGTCAACAATGTGATGCAGCAGCAAAAAAGGCAAGCACAATTCTGGGATGTATTAACAGAAGTATAAAGTCTAGATCACCTGAAGTCATTGTCATCCTCTACTCCTCTTTGGTCAGACCTCATCTGGATACGGTGTCCGGTTCTGGGTACCATATTTTATAAAACATCAACAAACTGGAGCAAGTTCAGAGAAGAGCAACCAGAAGAGTGACCGGTCTGCAAACTGGTGTCCTATGAGGAACTGTTAAAGGTGTGGGAATGTTTAGCTTGCAAAAAAGAAGACTGAGAGAAGACTTAATAGTTGTCTACAAATATGTAAAGGGCTGTCACACTGTACAGGGATCAGCTTTATTCTCATTTGCACATGGAAACACTAGAAGCAATGGAATGAAACTAAAGGGGAGGCAGATTAGATAGTAATAAAAACTTTTTGACAGTGAGGGTGATCAATAAGTGTAGCAGCCTGCATCAAGAGGTGTTGAGTTATCCCTCAATGGAAGCTTTCACACAGAGGCTGGACAGACGTCTGTGTGGGATGATTTAGTAAAAATGTGGAACCAATCTTCAATTAGTGAAAGCTCGCAAAGGAAAAAGGTGGAAAATAAGGTCTTATCAAATGACAGACTGGAGTATTACAATAAGAAAACTGCTCACCTTTTGTGGTTGTGTCAGACACAACTACTATTGAACTGTATATAGGCAAAAAGGTTCTATTGCACTGCTGGAATATTGTAAAGGTTCATTATCTGAGTAAAGAGGTTTTTTAGGGTCAACATATTTCAAAACATCAGCTTTTCAAAGTATCTGCTTATTCCATAGCAATTGAATGACTGTTAACCGCAGTTTCCAATATCATGTCCGCTCTCTATCTGAAACTCAACTTTTCCAAAACTGAACTTTTTCTGCTCCCACCCTCCACTAACCTCCCTAAATATGACATCTCTCTCAGTGTGCGGCACCAAGATAACGCCTGGTCAGCAGGCTAGTTTGTCTGGGTGTTATGTTTGACTCTGATCTTTCCTTCACCACATATATACAATATCTCGCCCGCTCTTGCCGCTTGTACCTGAAGAACATCTTTAGAATTTGCCCCTTTCTCACCTTGGAAACCACAAAAACCCTCACTGTGGCCCTGATGCACTCCCGCCTTGACTATTGTAATTCTCTTTTAATTGTCCTCCCCCACACTAGACTCTCCCCTCTCCAGTCCATAATTAATGCAGCAGCCAGGATCACCTATATGGCTATCCATTACTCGGACGCTTCTGCTCTATGCCAGTCACTGCACTGGCTGCCTATTCACTATAGAATCCAATTCAAACTGCTTGTTCTCACCCATAAAGCTCTTCACAGTGCATCACCTCCCTATATCTCCACCCTCATCTCTGTCTATCACCCCACCGGTTATCTTTGCTCAGAAAGTTACTTTAGACTCACTTCTGCATTAATACGAACCTCCCACTCCCGGCTCCAAGACTTCTCTCGAGCTGCACCAATTCTCTGGAATGTTCTACCCCAAGAAATTAGGTCTATTCACAACTTGCATAGTTTCAGGTGATCCCTAAAAACACATCTTTTTTGGACAGCCTATCATGATCCCTAGTCAAAGTCACTTAGACCTAGCCTATCCGCCCCACCAGTCTCAAATGCATCACAAATAATGGTTGGTGGCCACTTATACTGCTCCTATCTGCTCCCCATCTCCTCAAGTTGACTATACCATCATTGTAAATACGCCCCTGTACTTTGTGTCACTCCAACCTCATTGCCAGATTGTAAGCTCTTATGAGCAGGGCTGTCATTAGTTTGCTTTAATTATATTATGCTTTGTATTGTATTTTGTATTGTATTTTCTGATAACTGTTTCTTATTATTGCTTGAATATGAACCTCTGAATTGTGAAGCGCTACGGAATATGTTGGCGCTATATAAATAAAGATTATTATATTATTATTACATTAATAGCAGAACTCTTTAAGCACCATTGGTGCTGTGTCCCATTGACTCAAAAGTAGAGGTACCATCCAAAGGCATAACTACAATAGGTGCAGGGGTTGAAATCACACCTGGGCCCTGGACCCTAGGGGGTCCCTTTGTCCTATAGAAAAAGAGTACTGCTATTAAAAATTTGCAATAATTGGGGGCCCTATTTGAATTTTTGCATTGGGGCTCATGGGCTTCAAGTTACGCCACTGGGTACCATCCAGCTTGTTACCAGTTGTATCTTTGATGGTATTGAGCGCATTAGCGCCTATGGCACAGGCAACTTAAACATCTTGAAAGGTGCTATCAATACTTTCGGCCTAACCGGCCTTTTTCAAGGATTATCTATACAATATGAACATAAAGATTACAATAGGTATGGGGTAAACAAAACAGGGTTATGTCACCCTCCAACATAATTTGACCCCAATAGAAAGTCAAGCTATTCAGAGTCTCAAAAATAATAAAACCATAGTAATTAAGCCCGCCGATAAGGGCGGAGCCATAGTGGTTATGGACCACAACTATTATATTTCTGAAATTAAAAGACAATTGGCGGATACGGAGACCTACTCTCCTGTCAATCAAGATCCTACATCAAGCATACGGTCAATTATAGATAGATGTATTAATCATCATCTCATGCAAAGTACAATAGATCACAAAACAGCAGAATTTCTGAGAAACCCACATCCAATTATCCCAGTTTTCTATATTCTACCGAAAATTCACAAACATCTTACCCGACCTCCCGGCCGTCCCATAGTGGCGTCAACGGACTCTATCCTATCTCCACTAGCTATTCTATTAGACAAACTTCTAACTCCTCTAGTTCCACTGATCCCATCCTACCTGAAAGATACCACACACTTCCTTACTATTCTTAACAAAATTCGTCAAATTCCAATAGATGCCTTACTGGTAACACTTGATGTTAATTCCCTGTACACCAGCATTAGCCATTCTATGGGTTTACAGGCTGTTAGATGGTTCTTTAGGATGTTTTCACAATATGAAAATGACAAAACCGACCTAATTTGTGACCTATTAACGATTGTCCTTGGACACAACTATTTTCTCTTCCAGGACCAATTCTATGTTCAGCGTAGGGGGACAGCAATGGGTTCTAATGTAGCACCCCCCTACGCCAACATATTCATGGTCAAATTTGAGGAGGATCACATCATCATCCATCCCCTGATAAGGCAGAATAGCGTAGCGTGGCATCGCTATATTGATGATGTCTTCCTGATTTGGAGAGGCACAGAGAATGAGTTGTCCTCTTTTTTAGAAGACATTAATTCCTACAACAACGACCTTTCCTTCACGATTCATAGTGATAATTACCAAATTAACTTGTTGGACACTATGGTCCATAAAGGAGAAGATGGTACACTGTTCACGGACCTATACACGAAGCCGACTGATACAAATAGCTTGCTTCATTTCAAAAGTTGCCAACCCTGGCATATCAAGAGATCGCTGCCCCATTCTCAACAAATAAGAGTCGCCAGGATAGTATCTAATCCCACAACACTTTCGGCAAGACATACCGAAATGAGCAATAAATTCTGACAACGAGGGTACCCATCACATTTAACCCAGATAAATCTAACTACAACCCCAAAGGTATCAAAAGGACCCCAGGTTGCATGTGTAACCACATACCACCCATACCACACTTTGATACGCAATATAATTATTCAACACTGGCCAGTTCTAACTCACTCATACCCAAATGTCCCAGAGTTTAGATCTAAACCGTTATTTTGTCTGAAATGTGCAGCCAATATACGTGATAAGTTGGTTAGGGCTGATGTGGGTTCAAATACCAAAGTACCGAGACAGACTTTCCTATCATCACAACGTGAAGGTACCTATCCGTGTTTAAATTGCTTGCAATGTTCACATGTCATTAAAGGCAATACATTTACTCATCCACGTTCTGGTAAAATCTATAGAATCAAAGGATTCTATACATGTGAGACCTCGTTTGTAGTGTATCTAATCAAATGTCCGTGCGGTCTCGGATATGTTGGAGAGACCACCCAACATATCTGGGACCGTATTAGTAAACACAAAAGCACCATCAGGTGTGGTCAGACTCTGTTACCAATTCCCAACCATTTTATCTCATGTAAACATTCAATCTCACAACTTCGATGGCAGATCATCGAACATGTCCCACCTTTTAGACGAGGGGGCAATAGTATCAAGAGACTCAAACTACGGGAATCATATTGGATTCACCATTTGCAGACCCTAGAACCTTGGGGTCTTAATAGGGAATATGAATGCAGAGTCTGACCCACACAGGTTGGCCGACAACGTGTATAGAATAACCTATGTTACCTCTGAGTGTCCACATATGGTCATATACTACTAGGGACAAATTCCCCTGCAACATAGGGTTTGGCATCCATTTACCCTATATTCCTATTACTCTGTACATTAAATACTTTTCCTATTTGCCATCATTGTTTCCCCGGTCTTTTTAACCTCTATATAAATAAAAGAGAAAACATTATGAACAATTGTTTATAAACCTTTGCATTGCTCTGCTCTAATGGTTTTTTCCTTCTTTTAACAGAGACCGTGACACTCCTGTGCAGAATAATCACCTCCTTCCTGCACCGTGATATAGAATGAGTATGCACCGCTAACCGCACTGTTAGAAACACTGCTGCACACTGCGCATGCGCGCCTTCTTCCCGCACATGCGCTCTAGTCATGCGTTTCACACAACGCTTGCGTTTCAAATACCGGAAACGCGCAACCGGAAGCACGTCACTACAGTCCCGCCCGCAGCCCATATAACACAGGGCTCCACATATTATCGCCGCACAAAGCGGGAGACGCATCCACGGCCACATCCTACACATCAGGTAACTGGGGGCATAATTTTAGCCACTTCATGTACTTACTAAGTAGCGATCCTACACCTTGACAGGATCCTTTCTACTTTTCTGTAGGACTTTGTCCAGTTCACTTATCAACCTTATCTTGGGAACAGAAGTAAGTTATACATATATGCACTTAGTACCTATTCTGGAAGGGGGAAGATAACAAGCCATTATGACTAAACCTTCATAATGATCACACATTGTCCTTTAATATTCCATTACCTATCAGAATCAGCGCTCTTGTCTACAAATCCTCTCTAGACACCATATTCATTCCAAGCAGGATACAGTTTCTTCAAACTCTTTAGGTAATTCTTTATACATTATTGCTCCTTCTTTAAGTACATTGTGTATTCAGTTATACACATACAAGACCCTTATTCTCCAATACAGGGAAGTTTTTGGAAATTGACTGCTACAGGGCAAATACTTCTACACTGCCTATAAACCATTGTTTTCATTACAAGACGCTCTTTCTGTGTTAAGGTATATATCACTGTTTCAATACTCGTTTCATATAGAGGTAATAAAGTGGGACACTTTTCATGGATAGTCGTTCTCGCTATGTAGTCTCATCCACGTTATTTGCTTCAATAAGTCTACTACTTCTTTCTTTCTTTTCCTCTCTTTTCCTTTTTATTCATATGTCCTTATTCTGGGCTTTTTCTTATAATAAATTAGGGAACAAACCCCTCCTAGTTTATTCTATTACCGTACAAATCCGTTCCTGAACTTGAGACGATCTAATTATTCCTTTTTCCACTATATACCACATGACCCAGTTTCGTCACCCCTGCAAAATACGCCGAACGACCACGAATCTCGAGCTCATAGGCACGGACACCCAGCACTTACGGTAGGTAACTATTATATACACATATTTGTGTATTTTCTCCTTCTAGGTATAAAACAGTGCTGATAATTACAAATTACCTTATCACCATGTGTAGTATTTTTCCTTTTGCTATACTGTTTTTCGTATTGATTATGAATTTTTGGTCCTAATATACGATGTAAAATCATAAACTCGTGATGTATATTATTGTTGTGACATAACCCTGTTTTGTTTACCCCATACCTATTGTAATCTTTATGTTCATATTGTATAGATAATCCTTGAAAAAGGCCGGTTAGGCCGAAACGTCGGATTTTTTGCTGGTGTATGTCCAATAAAAATCATCTTTTTTTGCACTTACTCATGGTCTTCTATTCATTGGTGTGCCGAGATTATATAAACTCTACTTGGTTATTTTTTGCCTCTGAGCACCCTATAGAGGGGTTGAGCCCAATCATCTCTCATTTAAGTACTATTTTGGAGCCTGATTCATGTTCATCGATTGTGATATCTGTCATCTGGTTTGGGATCCTGCGGACTGGGAGAATTGCAATGCGGCCATCTATGTGGATTTGCTGTATTACCACCTACAGCTACTAATAAAACTTGTTGCAGCGTTATCCTGCCTAGCTGATTATTACAACCCACAATTTCAGATCCTCACAATAGATATAATGTAAGGTAATGTATTTGCATAGTACTTGTTGCATAAAATACATAGGAAAATTATGAAGGACATAAGCTATTGTATGTAGGATGTTGGCAAGATAATAAGTATTTGCTACAACTGACTGTAGGACAAGTAATTGTTAAGCATAGGATTTACCCAAAATGAATGCAGTTAGGCTGGTTTCACACTTGCGCTCCCCGCCACTGCGTGTTGCGGCGGGGAAGCGCAAGCTGGACGCAGACACCGCACGTCCCTATGTTTATCATGGGGACGCATGGTGATGCGCTCGGCTGCGCATGGATGTGCGCACCCATTCACTTCCCTGTTTAATTTGTACTCATGCGGATGCTTGCGTACAAATTACACATTCTCGTCCGAATCCTGAACGCGACATGTCGCGTTCAGGTGTGGACGAGAATGTGTGATTTTTACGCAAGCATCCGCATGTGTACAAATCAAATACTGACGTCTATCAGTGCGCACCATCATGCGCAGCCGAGCGCATCACCGTCCGTCCCCATGATAAACATAGGGATGTGTGGTGTCTGCGCTCAGCTTGCGCTTCCCCGCCGCAATACACAGTGGCGGGGAGCGCAAGTGTGAAACAAGCCTTACTTCATTGGGTGAATGTTTCTTGTTAGAAGATTAGATAGGGTTTGACTAGTGACAATAGTGGATGTGGCAAGTCATATAGAACATCAAGTCTGCATTTAATGGGTGTTTTATGTACAACAACTGAGACCCTAGTGAGACAGCGAGATCTGATAAACTAGACAGACACAAGGAAAGTCAGTCAAAATCTTTCCCTGACCAAGAACTGACTGACTTCTCTAGCAATTGTCTTCAGAAGAATGCTTAGCATAAGGCCCGGTGTTCCTTGTGGGAACAGATAATTATGGGAATAGGCACAAAATGAGTATGCAGTTCTGAGTGGAGATCTGAGAGTGTCTTTACTTCCTGTAGCCAAGATGATGTAGAACCACAAGTAGACTAGAATGACTATTGCGTAGGGTACTTTGATGCAAAGCTGGTTGATGGTGAACGGACTGGAAACGTCAGAGAAAGTAACGGTTGACGGATGGGAAGTGTGTTCTATGGTGCACTATACATTGAAAACTGTGAAAAATTTGAAAACATTTGACCAATCTTATAAAATTCTAAGGGTTATTTTAACAAAATTCTGGCAATAATTAAGAATGATCCAATTCTCTCAAAGAGTTTACGGTAACATCCGAATATTATATAACAAAGGAGTATGAATTTGAAGAATTACATTGCACCTAGCCAGATAAGGTCCAGCAAATCCATTATTACAACACACGCTGAGTGCCTTCATTCAATGCAATCAATGGGATCTTATTGATATGAGGGATCTAAATGCAAATGCTGTCCTATGATTCAACAATGGTGGAAAGGATTTCAATCATCTGTTACAGGGGAAACCTTTTATCAGTCAATGGTTGATTTGCAATACCATATATATGTTATATATTTATTGCAATGCAGCTGTAACCTCCAATATGTAGGTAGAATGATTCAGTCTATATAATATTTGTAATGGAGTGCTGCTCAATCACAGTCTGACAAAACATTTTTTATTAAAGCATCAGAAAGATACCAGTAACCTGTGTTAATATTCATAGAACACGTAGCAGAAAATATCCCCAATCGGCTTCAAATACATATTAATAGAGAATCCTATTGGATCTTTAAATTATCCATCCTGTCTCTGAATGCTCTTAAAGTACTGAAAATACAAAATAATGCATTTTTAATTTAATGGGACATGAGGGATTAAGAATTAGCTATGACTAATGTTGAATTATCAATAGTTTGTTTAAGCTACATAAAAGTGTGGACGATGAAGAAATAAGGCTGGGGTCACAGTTGTCATGCGTTTTTACATGCGTTTTTCAAGTCACCATGAGTGTTTAAAGGTGTGTGATGGCTCCCTGCGTTTTTGTGTGCGTTTTGAAATCCGCACCAAAAAATAGTGCAAGCACTATTTTTTTGGTGTGTTTTGAAAAACGCCTGCGTTTTTTTTAACATGGGGCCCTATGGAAAACGCAGCGTTTTTAAATGTGTCTATTGACACATGCGTTTTTGGATGCGTTTCCCATATGGCCCCATGTTATAAAAACGCATGCGTTTTTGGAAATGCCCCAAAAACGCAGCATGTATATTTTTATGTGCGGATTCAAACGCACACAAAACGCATGCGTTTTGCTATTAGGGCATGCGTTTTTTAACATGGGGGCCTATGGGTGTTTTACATGCGTTTGAAACGCAGTCTCCAAAAACGCTTGTAAAAAATGCAACGTGACCTAGCTAGACAGAAGTGCAATAAACGCCTTCAAACGTAGAGCTGGAGAGGATGTTATCAAATCATGGATGGCAAGAAGAACACACAAATGGCCATGTTCACACACATGCGTTTTTTTGCCCATCCCTGCGTTTTTGGGTGTGAAAAAAAAACGCAGGTGCGTTAACGCAGGGTAATGTGAGTGTACATGCGTTTTCAGGACCACTTGGTTTTTCCCATACCCCAAAAACGTGGTATGTTTTTGGGTGCTGGAAAAACGCAGGTATGTTCGCCTGCGTTAACGTACGGTTTGAAATGGGTCATCGAAAAATTTTTCTTTTTAAGCACCCCAACCCCCCTATAATAAGAAAATACAAAAAAATTATGATAGCACCCCCATGTCGGCAGGAAAACGCAAAAAAATTAGCTTCAGCTAAACACAAATTTTATGACATGCGTTTTTTGTTATTGGGGGCTTGGTGAAAAATGGACTAGTGCTAAACAAACGTTTGAAGCTTTCACACACACAAGGCACTTTTGGCATCTTAAAAAAACGCATGTGTTTTAGAGAGCTAAAAAAACCAAATTGTGTGTGAACAATGCAATCAAGCCAGACATGTCACTTGAAGCAAGGATCACCAAGCTATGACTTGTCTACTTTGGACACATCATACAAAGAGAGAAATCACTGGAGAAGGACATCATGATAGGAAAAATAGAAGCAACAAAGCCGCGAAGAAGACCAGCAACCCAATGGCTTCATACTGTCAAGATAACAGCCAAGGAGACCCTGGTGGACCTATCTAGGCTGCACAAGATCGATCTTTCTACACAGCGTTTCATCCATCAAGACAACATGGCTCAAAATCAAGCTGAGGGCCTGTAAATAATAATAATAATAATAATAACAACAATTATTGAATGTGAAATCAATGTCTGAAAGACATACTGCTAATTATAATTTGTTACAAATCTGCGAGAATAGATTCAAGGGAACCTGAACTCAAAAAATGAGCCCCCAGCCTCTTTATTCCTGTTCCAGCACCATGCTAATACATTTCTAGCCATCCCTTTATGTGTGTAAATCGATATTGAAAAAGTTTATAAAAGTTGTTTTTAAAACTTATGATGTGCGGCTTCTCATTATTGAGAAGCCAAAAGGCATTCCTTTCTGCTTCTCCCCCCGCCTGCTTGTTAATTATTCACGCCCCGATAGGCGTGCTAGAGAGCAGGGAGCCTGTGCGCATCATCAAAGAGGCAGTAAAGCCGCTATGACGCAAATTGCGTCATATCCGGCTTTACCACGTCAGTACACCCATTAGGGTGTACTGCTGACCTCGCGATGCCGAATGCGCATGCGCGAGATGTGTTCACGGCACCCTAATTGGTGTACTGACGTGGTAAAGCCGGATATGACGCGATTTGCGTCATAGGGCTTTACCCCCTTTGATGACGCGCACGGCTCCCTGCGCTCTAGCACACCCATCGGGGCGTGAATAATTCCCAAGCAGGCGGCCGGGAGGACAAGAAAGGAACAGAACACCTTTTGCGGCTTCTCAAGTATGAGAAGCCGCACATCATAAGGTATAAAAACAACTTTTACAAACTTTACAATATCACTTTACACACACAAAAGGATGGCTAGAAATGTATTAGCATGGTGCAGGGACAGGTATAAAGAGGCAAGGGCTCATTTTTCAAGGTCAGCTTCCTTTTAAGTAACGTTTGCATGAGATTTCAGGATTCTCATTGACTTTGCTGGGAACTAAGAGATCCTTCAGGTTTTATGACAAATCTGAACAGAAAAAATGCCTCAAAACTGCACCATGTGCACAGATCTTTAAGGGGTTTTCGTCATTTAAAAATTAGTTTATTACTGATATTTTTAGATCTGAGAATGAATGGACCATGGCATTGTCTTGACACTGTGTTTCTTCTACTTTTTCACTACGATACGATAGGCAATGCTAGAGCTCAGCTTTAAACATAGCAAAGCCCTTTAAAGGGAACCCACCAGCAGGATTTTCATGTATAATGTAAGCCAGTGTCATACTAGTGCTAGGATGCTGAATGTAATTGTACCTTTAGTTAATAGATTGAATACTTGATCGCAATAGAATTTCTAATCAAAAGTCCAAAAATGTTTAGTGGCAGGACTATGTAGGTCAGATCTTTCTTTATGTGTTGCCCCTGTTTGGCCCCTGTCCTTCCTCCTTCTTATCACTGTCATTATATTCTTTCCTGCGCATGTGCATGAGTATCGTGAAGTATTGCAGTATCACTTCAGTAAATTGGTGTCGGAGCCAGTACCTGCGCATAGCACTACCTCGGCGCCATCTTGCTGAAAACACTATACTTGTTTGAGGACATCTAGGCTGCTTGTGCCGTGAGTGTCACATGCACCCTTCTGTCTTCTCTCCTTGTAAACACTATGGGAGCATGCTCGGTCACAGGAGAAGAGAAGACCTCCCACAACATCAGCTGACCACAGTAAGGACAGCAAAGGGATAAAGAAGAGAGGATGTGAGGGTGCATGGAATGCTCACAGAACAAGCAGCTAGAAGTCCTCAGCGGTAGTGCGGTGTCTTCAATAACAAGGTGCCGCAGATAGTGCTATGCGCAGGTGCTGACTCTGACATAATCTTACATAAGTGATACTGCAATATTACACCATACTCATGCGCACGCGCAGTTAAAGAGTATGATGGCGGAAACTGAGGGACTTAATCCAAGGGACAATAGAGGAGTGGCATAATAAAGAAAGACCCCACCACATGGTTCTACCCCTATGCACACACCAATCAAATGCACAGTGCACTTCTAGACCTTTGAATAGACATTTTACTGCAATGAAGCCTCCAATCTATTAACTAAAGGTACAAGTGCATTCAGCATCCTAGTGCCAGTATGACATTGGCTTTACATTCTATATGAAAATCCTGCTGGTTGTTTCCCTTTACCTATACAACTTTTATTACCACTTTCCACATAGTAAAGATTTCCAGTTATTTAGGAACAAAACATTTTGTACTTTGAAAATCCAGTGGAAGAATAATGCATCCCTGAATAACACGTCTTCCAAATTCTTTGTAATAGTCCAAAATTCATTTTACTTTAAGAAAACATTTTTTTTTCAATTGGTTTTGCAAATAAATGTTTAAGTGCAGCATAAAGAAAAGCAGCGCCATGCTTTCAATAGTTACACAAAATGATATTTTGTAATCCGCACATAATGTGCCAATGTGCCAGGCGGTTTACATAACATCCCGTCTTACCACAGTTCTGATAATTACAAGTATTCAAATGTTCAATACTTGAAAGACAAAGCTGTGATTGAAACGAACCCCTCAAACGTCAACCACGCCGTATGTACAATTAACGAACAACCAAATAATAAAGCAAATACAACTATTAAAGAAACGGAACAAGTATATACATGAACTTTTTATGTGTAATCCTGCATTTTCTGCTTCTACCAAGACCGCGGTGATTGACAGATGTTTCTGGTTTTACGTTGAATACTTGAGAGCTGTCAATCACCATGGGGCAAACCAAGGTTCTTATGGATTAATTCGTGATGGTGTTTTAACATAAAAAATAGCCTTAATTATACATTTATATATATATATATATATATATCATAATCTGACCCCTAATAATCACCCCACAGCCTATTAATACCTGTCCATACACCTTCATTATGCTACTCTACCTATCCCTTTGTGTCAAAATTGTGTAGTTTGAATGTTTAGAAAAGTACTTTTTATACCTCCAGAACTGCGGCTTCTGCTCTCTTGAGAAGTCGCACAGGGCGTTCCCTGTGGCTTCTTTTCGCCGCCTTTACATCTTTTTTTCACGCCCCGATCGGCGTGATAATCCATCTGAATCATCCTCGCCCACCTCCATGGGCGGATTAGCTGGAATGATGCAAATTGCGTCATATCCGGCTCTGATGACGTCGGTACACCCTTTGGGTGTATATGGACCTCACGATGCGAATTGTGCATGTTCGAGGTTACTTTACGGCAGCTATCTGTCATGAGCTGGCGTAAAGTAACCTCGCGCATGCGCAACTGCGGTCACTGCTCATGTGACCCAATCAGCTGATCGGCTTGTGACATCATCCCAGGTCCTGTTACTGAGCTGGTGGAGACGTCGGGGGAGTGCTGGCAGGTGAGAATAAAGATTTTTTATTTTAAACACTTGATTTTAGTTATATTTCACTTCAGCAATGTACGTATATACATTGCGGAAGTGACATTAGGCAGCACACAATAGTTTTAGTGTACTGAGCATGTACTGAGCATGCTATGTACACTAAAATCGGGTCCGAGGAGAAATCAGATGTTTCCTTGGACCCTGCTCCATAGGGCCCAATGTTAAAGCTGATTATCTCTGATTTTTTTCAGGAGCCAAAATCGCAGCAGTCTACGATTTTTGCTCCTGCAAAAAATCAGACAGAATCGGATCGGAGGCAAATCGGATGGCAATTATGCTAAATCCGATCCGATCCGATCCCCATAATATGGGGGCTAATTCGGATCCAATGCTGTCTGATTTTTATCGGACAGCATCGGATTTAACTAAAACACAATGTGAAAGCAGCCTTAGTGTTTCTTCAAGGCAGAGAGTTGCCCTTTGAAATGACTTTAGTTTTGTGCCATATCTGTGATCTGCTTTTTTCTACAACATTAAACAACTCAATGAACATCCTCCGAGCCCGGTGATTCCATAATTTTTGCCAGGGGTTATAGTAATTGTGGTGGAGCTGCCACCCCTTCCCCTTTCTTGCCAATCGGATACTAATACTGGGGAGCAAATGAAAAAATGTTTGCGTGCTTTAGGTAATAGGCTTGATTTCAAGTATAGTTAGTCCTCTGAATAAGAATATGTCTTTCATGTTTTTTTTTTAGCAACTTTCATCTTTAGGAAATAATATACAGCTGCCAACACATAAATTTGGAATTATTTCCACCACAGGGGTATTAATTATAGAATCAAAGATGGTCTGTAAAGTATGTGAAAAATAATTAAATACTTATTAAATGCACTGCACATTTAAATAAGTAGTAAGCTACATCCACACATAGGCATTGTTCACACACATGCTTTTTTTGCCCATCTCTGCGTTTTTTGGGGTGTGAAAAAAAACGCAGGTGCGTTAACGCAGGGTACATGTGAGTGTGCATGCGTTTTTCAGGGCCACTTGCGTTTTTTTCCCATAGCCCAAAAAACGCTGCATGCAGCGTTTTTGGGTGCTGGAAAAAAAACGCAGGTGTGTTTTCCCAAAAACGCATGCGTTTTTTAACATGGGCCCCTATGGGAAACGCAGGCGTTAACGCAGGGCACATGTAGACACCTGTGTTAATGGCAGCGTGTTTGTAAAGGGGTCATCAAAAATAAAAAATGTTTTTTTCCAATAGCACCCCCCATCCCTATGTAAGCAGGAAAATGAAATAAAATTTTTTATGATAGCACCCCCCCCCCCGAAACCACCCAACCCTTTGGTCAGCAGGAAAACGGAAAAAAAAATTCCTTCAGAAAAAACACACGTTTTTATGCCATGCGTTTTTTGTTATTTGGGTGTTTGGTGAAAAAATGACTATTTGCAAAAACGTTTTCAATGCTTTCACACACACAAGGCACATTTTTTGCACTCTTTAAAAACGCAAGGGATTTTAGGAGTGCTAAAAAAACGCAAATTGTGTGTGAACATAGCCATAGTGTTTATGCTGCGTTTCGTGAGGGTCCGTATTTGGTGCTGAAACTGCACCAAGAATGGATCTTCACAAAGCGCAGTGTTCTGTGTGTGAATGCTGCTGCAGTAGTTTGCTGCGCTTACTCACCTCGCTGCACTCCCCCGGGGATCTGGGTGTGGCCTACCTATAAGCGCTGGACATTATACTAGTGTTCACAGCTTCCCATTGCTTGGTGTTCTTCATTGAGACCTAGGTCCTCTTTAGACTTCTGTTACTAACTACTGGTAATGTTTTTAATCTCATTAGGTAGGGACCGTTCCAATGGAGTCGCCTTGACGCGATGGGACGGCTTGAGCATTTTTGATCAAATAATGTCACTAAGTACCCCATTTTACTTTTATGCACTTTGTAATGTATTTTCCTTTCTTTTAGGATATTTTGCTCGCTATACATTTTTGTTGGTTTTGGCATTAAAAACATATGACTGAATAACCTTACGTGTTTCAGACTGAAAGCTAGTCCTTACCCATAAGTAAAGCCTTAGATACAAAGATAATATTAAAATAGATAATCCTTGTTGGAAATAGACCAAATCAAAATACCCCAAACTGGACCTCTCTGATCTCTGATGGCACTGAAAGGGCTAACAAACCACACAGGGGTGGGGACTGGCAGACATTATTGCTTACTAAGGAGGCTAAGTAAAATCTTACACTTAAAAGGAGATATCCGCTATATTTTGTATTAAAAAAAAGTGCCCAAGCATAACAGGCAGGAAGTTGCACCTACCTGCCTGTCGTGCCTTGCACCACTCTCCGCCATTCAGCCCCGGCACAGAGCGGGCACAAAGAGCTCCTGCCAGGGACAGCATGGCAGAGTAAACACAGAGCAAAGGGCGACATTCCAGCAATCCCGACAACAATACGACCTGGTAAGGATCGCTGGAACGTCACTACGTGGTCTTTCTTGAGATGTCAAACAGTCAGATCTACTCAACGACGCAGCAAAGATACGGCGACCCGTAAAACGACCTAGGCGGTTGTTGGGACCCTGTTACACAGCAGCTAGTCTGACGGCTCGGACCTACATGGCTGAGTTCTGAGTCGCCAACAAGGTCATTGTTAAGGCATTAAACACACCGATGCATGCTAGCCAGCGGGAGCCCGATGATCAAAATATGGTCCAGGCCATTTCGACACGATCGCAATGTCACAGCGGGGGCCTTGTCGCTGCTACGTGTCAAACATAGCAAGATCGCTGGTGAGGTCACTGTTGCGTCACAAAACCTGTGACGAAACAGCGCTCTAGCTAGGTGTGATGGAGGATTAAGTCTACCGGGATCTGTCGAGCAATAGTGGCTTTATTTCGACACATTTCAGAGCTTTCTACCCCCTCCTTCAACAGGAAACACACCATCATTTACTGTGACTGTGGCACGTAGTTTTCCCAAGTATATGATCTTAAACTCACCTCCCACACTAATTACAGTGATTTGCGGGTACCCCTTTTCTCCCATAATATCCCTTATCACAGCCAACAAATCCAACAACAGCAATGTGTATATTGTGAACTGCTTCCTTATGCATACGCTCGGAGTGGACGCCCTGCATGGATATTCACTCACTCCATAAGTAATAATCAATGCCGTAGAAAAAAACTTGCTGCTTTAACATCGGGCCACTAGGATTAAAGAAGCTTTTCCTGGGTCACAGAGTCCTGTGATACATACAGATGCGATAGAAGACTCATCTTGTGTGTAGCAAAAAGGGAGTGGGAAGGCTCACCCTTGTGCCTCCAGGTGAATCCGATCAGGTGCAAGGCAGTGGCTGGCGTCCACAGGTTTCCAAGGAATAATTGATTAGAAAAACCAGCACCTGCTCCATGTAGATAAATGAAATCTTCTTTTATTTCAGAACTCACATACACATACCGTATATACTCGTGTATAAGCCGAGTTTTTCAGCCCAAAATTTGGGCTGAAAAGTCCCCCCTCGGCTTATACACGGGTCTATACGGTATCACACCCTCTGACTTGCTGTGGTGGGGGCTGTGGAGGCTGGAGGAGGCGGGGGGAGGCTGCTGTATGAGCGGCCCCGTCACGTGGGGCCGCTCATTATATATGCACTGCTTCCCCTGTCAATCAGCGGCAGGGGGAAGCAGTTCATATATGCCCCCCAAAAGCTGGCACTGTCCCCCCTTGTAAGGGCCCCCCCCCCCGCTGCTTATACATTACCATCCCAATGTTCTGATTGGCGCCGCTCCTCGGTGCTGCGTCTTCATCCTCCCGTCCACGCTGGCTGCATCCGGGATCTCCGGCTGTCGCAGCGATATGACGTCATCGCGCAAGGCCGGAGATCCCGGATGCAGCCAGCGCGGGAGGATGAAGAAGAAGCACCGAGGAGCGGCGCCGATCAGAACACCGGGATGGTAATGTATAAGCAGCGGGGGGGGGGCCTTACAAGGGGGGACAGTGCCAGCTTTTGGGGGCTGTTGGTACCCCCAGGGGGCTGCTGGGTACCCCCTGGGGGCTGTTGGTACCCCCAGGGGCTGTTGGTACCCCCTGGGGGCTGTTGGTACCCCCTGGGGGCTGTTGGTACCCCCTGGGGGCTGTTGGTACCCCCAGGGGGCTGCTGGGTACCCCCTGTGGGCTGCTATATGTACCCCTGGGGGCCTGCTGTATACCACTGGGGCTGCTGTATACTACCACTGGGGCTGCTGTATACTACCACTGGGGCTGCTGGGGCTCCTGTATACTACCACTGGGGCTGCTGGGGCTCCTGTATACTACCACTGGGGCTGCTGGGGCTCCTGTATACTACCACTGGGGCTGCTGGGGCTCCTGTATACTACCACTGGGGCTGCTGGGGCTCCTGTATACTACCACTGGGGCTGCTGGGGCTCCTGTATACTACCACTGGGGCTGCTGGGGAATCTGTATACTACCACTGGGGCTGCTGGGGAATCTGTATACTACCACTGGGGCTGCTGGGGAATCTGTATACTACCACTGGGGCTGCTGGGGAATCTGTATACTACCACTGGGGCTGCTGTATACTACCACTGGGGAGGCCTGTATACCACACTGCTGGGGGCTGTATACCTGTGCTGGGGTCCACCCTCGGCTTATACACGAGTCACTAGGTTTTTCCAGATTTTTGGGGCAAAAGTAGGGGGGTCGGCTTATACACGGGTCGGCTTATACACAAGTATATACGGTAATTAAAAATCGCATCTGTATGGTAGATGTTGCCAGATGCGTTTTGGTTACAGAGAACCTTAGTCAGAGTGACATACAGGAATATATACATATATATATCCACAAATTTCAGATGTTGCTAATTTGCATCGTTTTTGCAATAGCAATTATGCAAAGATGCCTTAAAAATCAAACGAAGACAGAATGGAAATAGGTTACAAAAAACAAAAAACATCATTATTATTACTTACCGTAACCATTCTTTTATCACAAAAAGATGTGTATATATGCAACCTATAAAGCAAACTCAGTTAGTCCTTTATATTACAATATCCCAGGTCTCATTAGTAGTAAAACATATCAGGGGACACAACAAAAAGACAAACTGTTATACATATATGCAGATAACTGTTATACATAACACACCACCGTCAGATGAGCAGGCACATATGTTTGAAATAACATCCAAGATGACATTTTACTATAGGCAAAATAAATCACAATTCACACATACAGAGAAATAGACCTCAGGGTTTGATATTCCCATCACTACACTTAATTTCACATACAGTTGTCTAAGGTTCTCTTTAACCGAAACCCGTCTGGCAACATCTGCCAGCGATATTCAATTATGGTATGTGTATGTGAGTTCTGAAATAAATGAACATCTTGTTTACCTACATGGAGCAGGTGCTGGCTTTTCTTGTTAATTATGCAATAGAAGACTAACAGTCTGGATGAAGTCTTTACACACTGAGCTCCTCGGCAGTTCCTTGAAGCGTTTTACATCCTAACTACCTTTCCCTACCTGACTACATTAACTGTGACCGGTTACACAGCCAGATTTACTCACAGGACTTGACTTTCATCCACAACACTGTCCATCTTTAGTTTTGTGCTGATCCCAGCACCTCCGGGTCCCTCTCACCAACTCTGGACTCCTTCTCCAACCGTCGCCTTCAACCGCATCCTCATGTGCAGGGTATAGCAGCATCCTTGGTATCCATGGCTACAGCCACTCATATCTTGCTGTCTGATGACCCCAAATGGCCAGACTAAGTAACTGTAGTAGCAATTTGTTCATTTTAAGGACAAGTGCAGTATTAACAACTGCAGATATCAACCTTCTACAGCACCAGGGAGGGAAAAATGGGCACAATTTGGCCATTTTCACTTAGGGGTGTTCTTATTGCTTTACCATTGGTTTTGATATTAATGCCTGTGTGTTGAGCTATTTGGAGGGCACCAAATTTACACTGTTATACAAGCCATACATTGACTACTTTACATTGTATCAAAGTGTCTTATTTTCAGCATTGTCCCATGAAAAGATATAACAAAACATTGACAAAAATGTGAGGGGTGTACTCAATTTTGTGAGTTACTTTATGTACTTTGTCATCTTTAGTTACTACTAGCTGTAGAGCCCGTCGTTGCCCGGGTGAAATGCCCATATATGGTTGTAATGCTCATATATGGTAATATCGCTCATAATGTATATACGTGTGTTTATGTGTCCCTATCCCTTTGCCCCTTCATAGCTCTGCCCACACACATAGCCCCACCCCTTTCATAGCACTTCCTTCATGTATACCACCTCCCCTTAATAGCTCCACCTCTCCACATGGTCTCAAGGATGGGGCTACGTGGAGGAGGTGGAGAAATGCGGGAATGCAGGGTGGAAGTGGGCATGGCTATGTGGAGTGGGTGTGTTTGTGGAGTGGGCATGGCTGTGTATTGGGTGGAGCTTGCTGAGAATCAGGCAGTGGTGTGGGTGTGTCTTTGTGGAGTGGGCATGCCTGTGGAGTGGGCGGAGCCATGATACATACACCCACACTCAGCTTTATATATTAGGTTATGATTATTTGACCTACTTTCTGACGTTTTTAGATTTGTATTCAAATTTTGCTTGCTAATAATGTTTAATTATTACTTACTGTCTTATCATAAATGGTCAGTTAATCTAGGCTAAAATAAATACATGTACGCCGGATCTACCTTGTATGAAGTGTTCATATATCATAACTTTTCCTTATTAAGCTAATTATATTTTTTCAACATATCACCTACTCTTTTATATTCATAACCAAACTTTGCCCCGTAATTACATATCTGCCACTAAAATCAGAGGGACCACAAGGAAATTCATTATGCAAATAAAGTGATTTGTTCCAGGTGGATGTAATTTGTACCTAATTTTACTTGAATTGCAATTAATGGGAGTTTATATTTATAATCAACACAGAATTAGATTTTTTTTCTGGAAGTAAAGTTATTCCCTCTTGTTGCCCCTTTACGTGAACAGAAGTTTTACCGCTAACACTATTTCATGCCATTGGTTATATAGAACTTAATCTCAAAACGAAGAGTAAATTAAATTATCTTTTCTCACTATATTACAAATGGACAAATAAATGTGTTCTAGCACAGATTAGCTGAAACACATAAGCCTGTAGAATAACAAATCTCCCAGAAATAATTGAAAACAGAACATTACAAACAATTATTCCACTTGGATTGGGAAAACTCGGACTGAGAAGACAAGTTAATTGCTAGAATATTTGACACAACTAAGGAATGTTAAAAAAGTAGAAATAAAAATAGACCAAAAGTTATAGGGCATAAGGCCATTATATATTACTCGACAAACTTATTGCTCTGTCGCCCCCATTTAGAGCATCAGCCAGATGTACATTATGATTAATTAAAGTCCCACAATATATACGGGCTAAAACATCACCAATTTTCTAATGGTCAGATGAGATCAAAATTGAACCCTTTGGATGCCATAATACACACCATGTTTGGAGGCCAAAATCACCCCCAAAAACACCATACCAACAGTGAAGATTGGAGGTTGGAGCATCATGGTGTGAGGCTGTTTTTTAGCATATTGCAGTGGCAGACTTCATATTATTGAAGGTAGGATCAATGAACAAATATACTGTAATATGTATTGGCATCTCGAATAAGGGACTGCTACTTAAAGGGAACCTGTCACCTACCTAAAGCCTCCCAGCCTATCACTACCTGTCCCTGCATCTTCTTATTACTGCTCTAACTATCCCTTTCTGCCCTAAATCTGCCCTTTGATGGTTTAATAAAAGGTTTTTTATACTCACTAATTAGTATGGTAATGATCCGGGGGCTACCGTTGCTAGCGCCCCTGGGCGGCGTCTCCTTTGCCACCTCCTTTGTTTTTAGTATCAAGCCCCGATGGGCATGATGTTTACATGTGAATGCGCACACCCCCGCCTGGCTCGTCCGTCGGCTGAGTTCCGGGAATGACGCTGAACGCGTCATTTCCGGTACTCCATAGCGTGACTTCGGGCTCAGCAGTACGCATGCTCTGTGGAGCACCATACGTCAGCTGATCACAGATAAGCTGACATACGGTGCTCCACATAGCATGTGTACTGCTGAGCCCGAAGTCGCGCTATGGAGTACCAGAGTAGCGCAGGGAGCGTGCATTCACATGTAAACATCACACCCATCGTGGCACTATACAAAACAAAGGAGGTGGTGAAGGAGACATTAGGACGCCGCCCAGGGGGCTAGCAACTGTAGTTCCCAGATAATTACCATTAGTGAGTATAAAAAAAACTTCATCAGTCAGATTTAGGGCAGAAAGGAATAGTTAGAGAAGTAATAGGAAGATGCAGGGACAGGTAGTGATAAGCTGCGAGGCTTTAGGTAGGTGACAGGTTCCCTTTAACTCAAAAGAGACAAACATTTTAACTACTGCCAGGTACAACCGGGATGAGAGCTCCAGGTGGATGAGCATAGAGCAACTGGGTGAGCTGGAATCAAGTTTCGACAACCGGGACACATTTATGATGGACGGCAATGAATTGGAAGTTGTAAAGGGCTTCAACCTGCTAGGATTAATGATTACTCAAGATGCAGCAACACCACTGCAACTGAAAAAAAGACATGAATTTGTCATCAGATGTCGGTAACAACCCATCCAATCCACATAGGTGAAGAAATCAAACTGTAGATGTCCATAAATTAGGTGATGTGTAATAATGAGAAATTACTCAGGTAAAAAGCATTGAACATATGAAGATAGAGAGGTGCAAAAAACCATAGAAAGTCATGGCACCAGCTGAAATCTGTCAGTAATTAGAAACCAATCCTGCCACTTAATGAAAGGTAATATCAACTGTGTCAACTGATGATCATTACCAAGGTGCCACACAAGAAACATCTCATAATGGGCAATACCAGTGAGCTGTCGCAAGACCTTCACAACATTTATTGTTGCAAAACATATTGATGGCATTGGTTACAGAATCAGTTATACCCTATTCATGGTTCCAGTGAGATCTGTTTAGGCAAAAATCCAATAGTGGAAAGAACATAATTTCACCATAAACCGGTCACAACCAGGTGCTCCCTGCAAGATCTCTGACAGAGGAGTGAAAAGAATTATCAGAAGAGTTGTGTAAAAGCAAAGAACCACATGTGGAGATCTACAGAAACACTAGCAATCAGCAGGTACAATTGTTTCAAAGAAAACAGTAAGCAATGCACTCACCCTCCATGGCCTGCATGCACGCTCCTGTAGACACACTCACAACGCAAGTCTCCATTGCTGAATAAAAAACGTGTTCAAGTGCATTTAAATTTTGATCAAAAACATTAAGAGGAGCCTGTGAAATACTGAGAGAATATAGTCTGGTCAGATGACATCAAAATTGAACCCTTTAGATACCATAATACACACCGTGTGTGGAGGCCAAAGGCACTGCATATCACCCCAAACGTACCACACCAACAGTGAGGTTTGGAGGTGGGAACATCATGGTGGTGGCCTGTTTTTCATCTTACGGCACTGACAGGTTTCATATCATTAAAGATAGGACGAATGGACAAATATACAGAGATATTATGGAGTGTCAAGTTCGGAATCTTGAACCTGGAACTACTACTCAACACAAAGGAGACAAAGATTTTGACTCCTGCTAGGAACGACTGGGACATATTTGAGATGGACTGCGATGAACTGGAAGTTGTAAATGACTTCAACCTACTCGGATCAATGAACACTCAAGATGCAGAGACAATACCAGAAGTCAATAGGAGAATAGATATGGGAAAATCATTCATGAATTCACTGGACAAGGTCTTCACATCAAGGAACATTTCAATGGTGACAAATACACGGCTCATACATAGTCTGGTCTTTTTTTCTGGTAACATACCGATATGAAACCTGGATAATAAAAAATCAAGACAGAGGAGAATTGATTCCTTTTAAATGTGGATCTGGAGAAGGAGGTTATTAATACCAGACTCACTTCCTGCACCAGAGAATCCTGACAGTGTGGAGTGTGCGCACGGTGAGAAATGAGAAGTCACGTAGAGTTACACACAAAGTGCATGCAGAGTCATCCGAAAGGTGGGACAACTCCTTTAATGCTCTAAGCAAATAAAAACATTGAACCCTTAAAAACATAAAACCCTTAATTTGTCAGATTGCACAATACTTTATTAACATAGTCATGTATCAAGCAAGCTTACTTATGGATTGCTACATGTGTACAGGATCACAACCTATAACAGCACAGGAATATATCACCAGACCCACTAGAGGTACAGAAGTATATCACCAAAACCCTCATCAGTACAGAAATGCATCACAACAACCACCCAGAAATTCAACATTAGAATCACCATATGAACAGGATTACATCAGAACAACCACCTGAGGTACAGAAATACTTAAAGAGGACCTGTCAGCAAACCAGGCATGGTGATCTAATTACAGCACTGGATGCAGCATGTCTGCAGCATGCAGACAAGGGGTCCCCCAGCACTTGAGCAGCCCTGTACCCCGAGATAATACAGTTAGAAAACTTACATGCTACAGCCACTAAGGAGGTGGCTAGGGGCTGCATCCAAGGGCAGATTCACACCCCCTGCATGTGTAATCTGCCCACCGCTGCCAATCATTCTCTCCCTGTCTGCAGCATTTAAACAGAGTTTTTTTTTCTCTCTCCAAAAAGTCTGTTAGCCCCGCCCTCTAAGGGCGGGCTAAACGGGAGAGAAAAAAAAAACCTGTGTTTAAATGCTGCAGACAGGGAGAGAATGATTGGCAGCGGTGGGCAGATTACACATGCAGGGGGTGTGAATCTGCCTTTGGCTGCACCCCCTAGCCACCTCCTTAGTGGCTGTAGCTTGTAAGTTTTCTAACTGTATTATCTCGGGGTACAGGGCTGCTCAAGTGCTGGGTGACCCCTTGACTGCATGCTGCAGACATACTGCATCTAGTGCTGTAATTAGATCACCATGCGTGGTTTGGTGACAGGTTCTCTTTAACTAGAACCATCACCAGTAAAGAAATACATCCATAAAACTCCCATCAGTAAAGAAGCAAAGCATCAAAACCCTCATCAGTACAGAAATACATCACCAAACCCACCAGAGGTACAGATATACACCCATGGAGCCCTCATCAGTATACAAACACAGCATTAAAGGGATCCTGTCATCTCCAAAATGCCACCTAAGCTAGCAAAACATGTCCCTGCAGCATCCTATCACTAATCTCACACTTCTTTGTCTCTTAAAAGCATCCTGTGAAAGTGCATAAAAACGATTTAATACTCCCTCGTTAGGGATTATAATTAGCAGGGGCTATATTCTTTAGCCCTTAGGGCGTGTATGCTCTTTGCCGTGTTCGTCAGTAGATCACGCCTTAATGGGCGTGATCTACTATTTATTTTCTAGGCACGCCCTCCCTTGTCTACAGGACGCTGGGTGGTCATGAAATGCAACCACAGCCTGGCACACAGCAACCATGGCCAGGCACACAGCAACCATGGCCAGGCACACAGCAACCATGGCCTGGCACACAGCAACCATGGCCTGGCACACAGAAACCACAGCCAGGCACACAGCAACCACGGCCGGGCACACAGCAACCACTCCATACTGCCCTCCCTCTGCTCTATAATTCCCCCCTCACTCCATAATGTTCCTTATAAAATTCCCCAATTCCCCACCATAGCCCCTTATCTAACATGATTGTAGATGTCATCTCCTCCTTCTTACCAGTGTCCTCGCCTCCTCTGCAGTCCCACAGATGCTGCAGCCTGCACATAGGGGCCAGGGTGAGGAGCCTTCTCTCTTCTGCCACACTCCCACTCTGCAGTTTGTAGACCTCCGGGGAGTGAGTCACATGACTGTGACATCACCAAAGGTCCTTCTACCACTGATGCTATTTGCACAAATTCTGTAGTATCACTTCTGAGGGGGGGCCCTCAGGAGGTGGGGACCCTCAGGAGATGGGGGCCCACAGGAGGTGGGGTCCCTTAGGGGAGCCCTTAGAAGGTGGGGACCCTCAGGAGGTGGGGGCCCTCAAGAGGTGGGGGCCCTTGGTGGCCTCCCAGTCAGTCCACCAATAATGCCAGCCCTGAAGATTGGCATATCGTGGGCCCCACCTGGCCATGGGCCGTTCTCTTTTCACCAGCAGGTGCCGCACTCAGGTGTCTCGTCATAGATGGGGCGCTGACATAGCAACCACGGGGCCCATAGTAACCAGGGGGCCCATAGGAAACACGGGGCACATAGTAACCAGGGGGCCCATAGTAACCAGGGGCCCATAGCAAACATGGGGCTCATAGTAACCAGGGGGCCCATATCAACCACGGGGCACATAGTAACCCTGGGACCCATAGCAACCACAGGGCTCATAGTAACCAGGGGGCCCATAGTAGCAAGGGGGCCCATAGCAACCACGGTGCACATAGTAACCAGGGGGCCCATAGCAACAGCTAAGCACATAGTAACCAGGGGGCCCATAGCAACCACAGGGCTCCTAGTAACCAGGGGCCCATAGCAACCACAGGGCTCATAGTAACCAGGGGGCCCATAGCAACCACTGGGTCCATAGTAACAAGGGGGCCCATAGCAACCATGGGGCTCATAGTAACTAGGGGGCCCATAGCAATCACAGGGTAAATAGCAACCACAGGGTCCATAGTAACCAGGGGGTCCATTGCAACCATGGGGTCCATAGTAACCAGGTGGCCCATAGCAACCACGGTGTTGTCCATAGTAACCAGGGGGCCCATCGCAAACATGGGGTCCATAGTAACCAGGGAGCCCATAGCAACCACTGGGATCATAAAGTTGTGGTCAAAAGTATTGACACCCCTGCAATTCTGTCAGATAAAATTCAGTTTCCTTCTGAAAATGATTGCAATCACACATTCTTTGGTATTATTATCTTCAATTAATTTGTCTTCAATGAAAAAACACAAAAAGAATTGTCCTAAAGCCAAATTGGATATAAATCCACACCAAACATAAAAAGGGGGTGGACAAAAGTATTGGAACTGTTAGAAAAATCATGTGATGCTTCTCTAATTTGTGTAATTAACAGCACCTGTAACTTACCTGTGGCACCTAACAGGTGTTGGCAATAACTAAATCACACTTGCAGCCAGTTGACATGGATTAAAGTTGACTCAACCTCTGTCCTGTGTCCTTGTGTGTACCACATTGAGCATGGAGAAAAGAAAGAAGACCAAAGAACTGTCTGAGGACTTGAGAAACCAAATTGTGATGAAGCATGAGCAATCTCAAGGCTACAAGTCTATCTCCAAAGACCTGAATGTTCTATGTGTCATCAAGAAGTTTAAAGCCCATGGCACTGTGGCTAACCTCCCTAGATGTGGATGGAAAAGAAAAATTGATGAGAGATTTCAACGCAAGATTGTGCAGATGGTGGATAAAGAACCTCGACTAACATCCAAACAAGTTCAAGCTGCCCTGCAGTCCGAGGGTACAACAGTGTCAGCCGTACTATCCGTCGGCATCTGAATGAAAAGGGACTGTATGGTAGGAGACCAAGGAAGACCCCACTTTTTACCCCGAGACATAAAAAAGCCAGGCTGGAGTTTGCCAAAACTTACCTGAGAAAGCCTACAACGTTTTGGAAGAATGTTCTCTGGTCAGATGAGACAAAAGTAGAGCTTTTTGGGCAAAGGCATCAACATAGGGTTTACAGGAGAAAAAAAGAGGCATTCAAAGAAAAGAACACGGTCCCTACAGTCAAACATGGTGGAGGTTCCCTGATTTTTTGGGGCTGCTTTGCTGCCTCTGGCACTGAACTGCTTGACCGTGTGCATGGCATTATGAAGTCTGAAGACTACCAACAAATTTTGCAGCATAATGTAGGGCCCAGTGGGAGAAAGCTGGGTCTCCCTCAGAGGTCATGGGTCTTCCAGCAGGACAATGACCCAAAACACACTTCAAAAAGCACTAGAAAATGGTTTGAGAGAAAGCACTGGAGACTTCTAAGGTGGCCAGCAATGAATCCAGACCTGAATCCCATAGAACACCTGTGGAGAGATCTAAAAATGGCAGTTTGGAGAAGGCACCCTTCAAATATCAGGGATCTGGAGCAGTTTGCCAAAGAAGAATGGTCTAAAATTCCAGCAAAGCATTGTAAGAAACTCATTGATGGTTACCGGAAGCGGTTGATCGCAGTTATTTTGGCTAAAGGTTGTGCAACCAAGTATTAGGCTGAGGGTGCCAATACTTTTTTCTGGCCCATTTTTGGAGTTTTGTGTGAAATGATCAATGTTTTGCTTTTTGCTTCATTCTCTTTTGTGTTTTTTCATTTAAGACAAATTAAATGAAGATAATAATAGCAAAGAAATTGTGATTGCAATCATTTTCAGGAAGAAATTGAGTATTATCTGACAGAATTGCAGGGGTGTCAATACTTTTGGCCACATCTGTAGAAACCACAGGGATTATAGAAACCACAGGGCCCATAGCAACCACACGGCTCATAGCAACCACACAGCTCATAGAAATCTTAAAATCCACAGGGATCATAGCAACCACGAGGCCAATAGCAACTACAGGCCACATAGCAACAATGGGGATCATAGCAATAACGGGTATCATAGAAACTATGCGGCTCATAGCAACCACTGAGATCATGGACACCATAGGTCTCATAGCAACCACGGGGATCATAACAACCATGAGGATCATAAAAACATAGGGATCATAGCAACTACAGGGCCCATAGCAACCAGGGGGAAAATAGAAGCCAAGGGGCTCATAGAACCATGGGGATTTTAGACACCACGGGGCCCATAACAACCACGGGATCATAGCAACAATGGGGATAATAGAAACAACTGGTATCATAGAAACGAAGGGGCCCATAGCTACCACAGAGCCCAAAGAAACCTCTCATTCACATCAGCCCGCTCTCCTGCTCTACCCTATGTACAGCTCCCATACTACCTTCAGTTTACTGAAGAATCTCAGCCCATTATATTCCAAAGTTTTGCATCATAAATCATGTCACAAATCCAAAAACTATCTGCTCCTTCTCTTTTTGCTGCTGCTTCTGTCAGGTGATATCTCTCCCAACCCTGGTCCGCCTTCCTCCAACTTCAACCCCTCCCCCACCTCACATAGAAACCACGCTAACCTTATCAACATTACCTGCCCACCTCCATTTCTCCCTGTTTTAACTGTGCGCTCTGGAATCCACGATCTGTATGCAACAAGCTTCCCTTCAGACACAATTACTTTCTTACTAACTCTCTTAACCTGCTGGCCCTCACTGAAACCTGGATCTAGGATTTAGGCCCTGCTTCCCCTGCTTCTATTTCTGATGGCGGCTTACATTTTTCCCATTGCCCGAGACCTGGGAACAGACATAGTGGTGGATTTGGCTTACTCCTGTCCACACAATGTACTTTCCAGGTCATCCTCCCAGCTCTATCACTCTCATTCCCTTCTTTTGAGGTCCACACCATTAGGATCTTTCATCCCCTCCCCCTCAAAGTAGCAGTTGTATACCCCCCCCCCCAGGGTCACCCACCCAATTCTTCGATCATTTCTCCGCATGGTTGCCACACTTCCATGTCCTCAGAATTACCAACCCTTTTTCTGGGAGACTTTAACATCCCCATAAACAGCCCCATCTCCCCATCTACATCCCAGCTCCTATCTCTAACCACCTCTCTCGGCTTCTCACAGCTATCAACCTCTGAGACATACAAAGATGGTAACACCCTTGACCTGGTCTTTAGCCGTCTCTGTTCAACCTCCACCATAGATAACTCACCTCCTCCTCTCTCTGATCACAACAATCTCCTTCACACTCACAAATCCTCGCCCATGCCAGCACACTCCTACCTATCACACATTCAGAAATCTTCAGGCCATCATCCCTCAAACACTCACAGAGTCTCTACACTCATCACTATCCCCAATCTCCTCCTTCTCCTGTCCCGATCTGGCAGTAAATTACTACAATGACACTCTCAGAAGCATCCTGGACCAAGTAGCACCCCTTACTCTCAGAAGCTCCAAACAACCTTGGCTCACATCACAAACTCAATTTCTCCAGCGATGCTCCAGGAGTACTGAACGCCTATGGAGTAAAACTTGCTCCCAAGAAAAGTTTATCCATTATAAATTCATGTTAAAAACCTACAACTCTGCCCTTTTCCTTGCCAAACAAACCTATTTCACCACCCTGATCTCCTCACTATCCAACAACCCAAAGAAACTCTTTGACACCTTTCACTCTCTCATCAGTCCTAAAGTGCAGGCCCCATCACTGACCTCTGTGCTAATGATCTAGCTTCTTACTTTATTAGGGAAATAGACAACATCCGCCTTGAAATCAGCTCCCGGCCTCCACGCGTTGCTACTCCCATTCTTCCCCACATTTCCTCCAGCTCACTCTCCATATTTGACCCAGTCACAGAAGAAGTCTCCAGGCCCCTCTCTTACTTTCATCCCACTACATGCACCACTGACCCCATTCCCTCACACCTACTCCAGTCCCTCTCTCCGGTCATCACTACTCAGCTAACCAAAATCTTCAATCTCTCCCTCTCTTCTGGCATCTTCCCCTCCTCCTTCAAACACTCTATCATTACTCCATTAGTCAACAAATCTTCTCTTGACCCATCCAGCATTAATAGCTACAGACCAGTCGCCAATCTCCCCTTCATCTCTCACCTGTTACCTCTCCACTCACTCTCTTATAGATCCATTGCAGTCTAGTTTCTGCCCCCTACACTCTACAGAAACTGTCCTCATCAAAGTGACCAATGATCTGATGGAAAAAAGTAAGGGTGACCACTCTCTCCTTATTCTTCTTGACCTCTCTGGAGCTTTTGACACAGTCAACCACCATTTCCTACTCTCTATGCTGCACTCCATCTGCATAAAGGACACCGCTCTCCTGGGTATCGTCCTCATCCCATATTTCTGACTGCTCTTTCAGGGTATCATTGGCTGGCTCCACTTCCTCTCCCTCTCACTTTTGGGATCCCTCAGGGTTCGTTCCTTGACCCTCTTCTTTTCTCTCTCTACAGGGCCCCTTTTGGACAGATTATAGTCTGCAGATTTGGCTTCCAGTACCATCTCTATGCTGATGACACACAATTATACACTTCAGCCCCTGACCTTACCCCAGCGATACTAAAGAACACCAATGACTGTCTAGCTGCAGTCTCCAACATCATGTCCGCTCTCTATCTATAACTCAGCCTTTCCAAAACTGAAATTCTTCTGCTCCGGTCCTACATTAACCTCCCTAAATCTGACATCTCCCTCTCAGTGTGCGGCACCATGATAACTTCTAGGCAGCAGGCTTGCTGTCTGGATGTTATGTTTGACACAGATCTCTCCTTCACCTCCTATATACAATCTCTCGCCCGCTCCTATTACTTCCACCTGATGAACACCTCTAGAGTCCGCCTCTTTCTCACTAAGGAAACAACAAAAACCCTCACCTTGGCCCTAATCCATTCCCACCTTGACTACTGCAATTCTCTATTAATTGGCCTCTTCCTCACTAGACGTCCTCTCTCTTCAGTCCATCCTTAATGCAGTAGCCAGGATCACCTATATGACCAAACATTACTCAGATGCTTCCACTCTATGCCAACCACTGCACTGGCTGCCTGGCTGAGACGTTGAAGCTATTTCCTTCAAACACTTTATGTAATTAAAATAATGTTTTCTGGGGTTCCAATCCATTATCTTACAATCTCTATAGATGTTGTGCAGCAAGAAAATACACTAATAGGTTGAGAATGACTAACCTTTCACTGTCGTTTTCCCATTGATGGGTCTCTAGTCTTATACAGGCAGGGCCACTATCCAACATCCATCTTTGTCCCATACCTGACAGAGTAACTTTGTATCCCTGTCTGAAAAACCTGCCACGGCTGCCAGCTGACCGGGAAGAGTTATCCAATTATTGTGGAACACAACTGGTAGGGATTGTAACATATCAGCATATTATGGAGGTGTCCTTCTCTATAAGCAACTCTTGCAAAACACACCCAATTGAGCATAACTAAATTTTTCAACTACATTTGCAAAAATACCTCTCATACTTATGAGTGGACTACCAGTTGTCCACTGGATGCTATTTGGAGGGCTAACAAGCCACTTTGATTTGGACTTGATTTTAGATTATGGCCTTGGAAAAAAAGCTGTGAAAAATCTAAATCTCTTGCCCAAGTGAGGAAAATCCTATCTACTGCTCTTCTGTAATCGGTAGACATAATGACACGATATGGTGTTACTGACTAAAACCTTTGGTCAGACCTCATCTGGATACTGTGTCCAGCTTTGGGCACCACAATCTCTAAAAAAACCAACAACCTGAAGAAAGTTAAGAGAAAGTGACCAGAATGGTGACCAGTCCTATGAGGAACGGTTACAGGATTTGGGATTGTTTAGCTTGAAAACAAGAAGACTGAGAGGAGACTTACTAGCTGTCTACAAATATACCAAGGGCTGTCACACTGTAGAGGGATCAACTTTATTCTCATTTGCACAAGGAAACTCTAGAAGCAGTGGGATGAAACTGAATGAGAGGAGACACAGATCAGATATTACTTTTTGACAGTTAGGGTGCTCAAGGGGTGGAACAGACAACCACGAGAGGTGGTGAGTTCTCCTTCAATGGAAGTCTTCACACAGAGGCTAGACAGACATCTGTCTGGGATGATTCAGTGGCTGGCCAGGCATCAGTCTGGAATGATTTAGTGACTGGACAGATGTGGCGCCCCGTAACGAGTGCGTTACAGGAGGATATTGCAGCCATAAATGCAGCAGCAATATTCTCTGACCCAGCAGTCATCTGGTTAACTTAGAGATCCATACTCTGCATGCCTCACTTAGCATAGAGGGCCAATCAAGGTCCTGGTGGGCGGAGTGCAAGGGTAGTGTGTAGTGGAAGTTTAAGTGCAGACTTAGAGTGTGTCTGGAGGAGTCGGTCTGCAAGGAACAACAACCTAGAAGACCTCTGCAGAACTCCAGCTCTGCAACGTTGGAGAGGGGGCTCGTACAGTCCCGTGCTGGCCCCCTGGCCACCTTCTGCCGGCCATCTCCCTTCCAATTACGGGCATCATTATGCGGGCTAAAAGCCATCCCGTTCCCTTATACAGCCGGTTTGCTGGTACCGAAGCTAGCAGCAGTTCAGCTCTGCTATGCAAACCAGAAGCGTGGAGGAGCAGCTTTACAGGAGCACCCCACCACCGCAAATCCAGTCGTCTAACCAGCAGTGTACCCACCAAGGGACCCAAGGCTCCCCAAAACATCCAGAAGTATACCCCGGATAGGGCATTCAAGCAGCCTCCCTGTACCCGACCTGGTATTCCCAGGCGACAACGGCACTTACTTAGTTAGAATGGAGGAACACCGCGGATCTCTGAGGGACACCTATCACTGCTGAGTCCACCCGGTCTGCTATCTACAAACTGTATGCCATGTACTGCTTGCTGGTTACAGTAAAGACCCGTTACAGAGACTTACAGTGTCCGTGCTTCCTTATGAACTGTCTGTCCGCACTTCAAGGTAACTGCAGCTGCCGCACAACATGTTAAGCAGCTCCAGCCTCGGGGTTCACCGCTCAGCCTGTGGGCAGCTTTCATCTTGCTGCTATCCATCCCCCGGAGGCCTTGCAGCGTCGGTAAGACTTACCGAACCACTCATAGGTGGCGTCACGAATAAATTAACCCCTTTAATCTGTTCCCACAAGACGTCTTCAACTCTTTGATCTGCACTCAACCGGGCCCCACTACCGGCAGGCGCGGTCCACCCATGACAAGGAGGAAGGAGCTAATGCCTGTCTAAACCGGAGTCCCCGGCCACGGTGAGTCAGAAAATGGCGTCACGAACAGGATACGAGCAGGCCTGTTCCCTAACGGGTAATATGTGCTTAAAAATGACTTTAATGTCTACAATTTGGACTTTGTTCGTCCCTAAAAGAACTTTGCCGCCTTTTCACTGTTGGGCCAAGATGGTGCCCAAGATGGCATCCCCGCCATGAGGATCCGCCACGTGCAAGCCCAGGGGTGAGCAACCGCCCCTCATCGTGGGAGGGCTAAAGGCAAAAGGCGCCAAACTCTTTGTCCGCCCTGATTGCTCGAATCAACCATGGGGGCGGACCCCAAAGACTTTTCCCACGATTGGACTACAAAAGCCCAAAGGAAATGGGAGTGTCACACAGACCGTTCTTCACCAGCTCTTCACCAGTACAGCTACCAGGTAGAGACGGGTGTGGTTCCTCCAAGAAACATGGCCAGCTTAAGACTGAGAGACCTGATGCAAGAAGTGGAAGCCAAGGCCAGAGCAGCAATAGGCCATCCGGGTCCGGGTCCTGTCCTCAATATCGACGGCAGCCCCGACTTCTGGCAAGAAGCTCTACAAGACCTCCTGGGTACGGCTCCTAGAAACCGTAGAATGGACAATCCGCAGTTGGAGTGCGAGCTTGGGCAGCAGACTACATCGTGCGATGCAGCAGAGCCGCTCGGGTGCAACCACTCCAGGGCCGGACGACATCTCGAGTTACAGCACCCCCTCTCCCATGCCGACCACTTGTCCAGCCTCGTCTCCAGAACCAATAGACTGTGTCATCCCGGTAGAGACCACCGCTTATCCCGCTCCAAAGCCTGGAACTGCGACCGTGTTTGAGACGGAGCTTGCAACTCGCTCCAAGGAAGAACCGAATACTTACCTGGTTCCACTTGCGGAACCCGCGACTAGTTTCACCACTACCGAGACTGTCACCTGTTTCTCCTCTGATCCGGAGGTCTCCTCTGAAATTACCGAGGCCTACCTGGTGACCGGGATTGAAACACCACTTCCCGCTGCTACAGAAGAAGAGGCAGGCAGCCTGGAAGCCCTGCAAGACGACCTTGAAGAGAACTTTGCAGCACAGCCACCCATCGACCCAGAGGATTCTATTCCAACATCTCCGTCAGCCGAGCAGCCCGACGTGGTCATCGAGGGAATGATCGAGGATGATGACGATGAGACCTACAGCCCAGCTGAGGACCTCTACACCGGGTTCGCCTGGGGAGACACCAAGGATCCTTCTGCCGGGCGATCTGCTCGGGTACGCTGGTCGGGTGCCGCCGCAGCAACATCTTCTCCAGTTCCGTTCAACTGGGCTCCACTCTAGACTGCCCACCAAACTCCAGCCATTCAACAACCAGCACGCCGTAGTGACTGTATCCACACGCCGCACCGCTCCAACGAAGAAGTACGTCGCATCCGAAGGGAGGAGTGGCACGCTCGGCTGCGCGCCAACATGGAGGCCCGCGCTGAAGCCCGCCGCCAACCTCCATTGCCTGATGAACTCCGTAAAACCGGACGGGTGAGCACCTTTAACTTATCCACCGGGTAGGGATTTGTAAGGGAGGGGGGTGTGTGTACAGAAGTGTTTGTGGGGTGCCGTGATGTGGAATCGCACCTACCGCAAGGGCATCCTAACCGAGTCCGGAACACTGCCCTCCATAAGTGACTTTGTTGATTGAACTTTGCCAAGAGACTTCTTTCTGTTTTGCAAATAACACCGCGACTTGGCGGCTACAGCCTGAACTTTTAACCTAAGGACAGCCGACCGCCCGCCGGGTCTGCGCAATGTGTTAACCTGTTCTTTTTGCTTGCAACATCAAAGCGAATATTTAAATGTTTCTTTAATAAAAGTGTGAATTTCATGTCTGTTATAAAAATATAAAAATCTCTCTGTAATGTTGGATAGTATGACACTTGGGGACGAGCGTATTTCACCAAGGGGGAGTGTGGCGCCCCGCAACGAGTGCGTCACAGGAGGGTATTGCAGCCATAAATGCAGCAGCAATATTCTCTGACCCAGCAGTCATCTGGTTAACTTAGAGATCCATACTCTGCATGCCTCACTTAGCATAGAGGGCCAATCAAGGTCCTGGTGGGCGGAGTGCAAGGGTAGTGTGTAGTGGAAGTTTAAGTGCAGACTTAGAGTGTGTCTGGAGGAGTCGGTCTGCAAGGAACAACAACCTAGAAGACCTCTGCAGAACTCCAGCTCTGCAACGTAGGAGAGGGGGCTCGCACAGTCCCGTGTGGCCCCCTGGCCACCTTCTGCCGGCCATCTCCCTACCAATTACGGGCATCATTATGCGGGCTAAAAGCCATCCCGTGCCCTTATACAGCCGGTTTGCTGGTACCGAAGCTAGCAGCAGTTCAGCTCTGCTATGCGAACCAGAAGCGTGGAGGAGCAGCTTTACAGGAGCACCCCACCACCGCCAAATCCAGTCGTCTAACCAGCGGTGTACCCACAAAGGGACCCAAGGCTCCCCAAAAGATCCGGAACGTATACCCCGGATAGGGCATTCAAGCAGCCTCCCTGTACCTGACCTGGTATTCCCGGACGACAACGGCAACTTACTTAGTTAGAATGGAGGAACACCGCGGATCTCCATGGGACACCTATCACTGCTGAGTCCACCCGGTCTGCTATCTACAAACTGTATGCCATGTACTGCTTGTTGGTTACAGTAAAGACCCGTTACAGAGACTTACAGTGTCCGTGCTTCCTTATGAACTGTCTGTCCGCACTTCAAGGTAACTGCAGCTGCCGCACAACATCTTAAGCAGCTCCAGCCTCCGGGGATCACCGCTCAGCCTGTGGGGAGCGTTCCATCTTGCTGCTATCCATCCCCCGGAGGCCTCGCAGCGTCGGTAAGACTTACCGAACTGCTCATAGGTGGCGTCACGAATAAATTAACCCCTTTAATCTGTTCCCACAAGACGTCTTCAACTCTTTGATCTGCACTCAACCGGGCCCCACTACCGGCAGGCGCGGTCCACCCGTGACAAGGAAGAAGGAGCTACTGCCTGTCTAAACCGGAGTCCCCGGCCACGGTGATTCACAGACATCTGTCCGGGATGATCTATTGGCTGGACAGACATCTGTCTGGGATGATTAAGTGAATCCTGCTTTGAGCAGGGGGTTGCACCAAATGACCCAGGAGGCCGCTTCCAACTGTAACATCCTATGATTCTATGATTCGGTAATAACAACTGAAATACTTCTTGGTGCCATAATTTGGTAGTGCTCATGACCAATATCCCCAATGTGCAATGAATTGGCTTTATTATGCTCAAATTACCTATTTGCTTGAGTTTATGGGGAGGTGTTGTTTAGGAAACTACAAAATGCATCTTTTAATATTAATATTTTCAGGTTCCTTTGCGTTATTTTACATGGCAGGAATACAGCCGCCGCTCGCCTTTCCACTCTTATCAAAGGTTCATGGTTAAACTGATATAACTCATGCATTTTTAATATACAGCCACAAATCATTTTTATCACGGCGTCTGTATAATACGGCAACGTAGTCAGCACATACTGTATCACCGCGTAAAGATGACAGCTCCTCAAAAGGATTCTTTAAGCATCATATATAAAACAGCAGTTCTGTTTATAAAATGTTATTCTCGAGCAATTAAATGCTGAATGATACCAAGTGTTGAATGAGGCTGCTGTCATGTTCTTCAGCTCACAAGAAGGATTTGCCTCTGACAGACTCTGCGGAGCGGCTTGTCAGCTATATCAGCTTGTTTTTATCATTTAGAACAATTGCATATAAAATTCCTGCATGGAAAAACATAAATAAAGGTCAATTAATTGCTACCTAAACTGGGAAATATGATGTGGTTAATATGGGTGAAGAAGCATAACTACACCTAAATGGCATGTTTTCACAATATTCATGAAATATGGCTGCCTGAAATAATAATATTTCGCAATGCCGAATACATTTTATTTTACCTTTCTTTTTTTGCCCATTAGGAAACAGATTCTAAATTTTTATACTTAAGTAGTGACCAGGGGCGTAACTAGAACTGGCAGGGCCCCATAGCAAACTTTTGAACGGGGCCCCCTCCAAGACACCCCCCCAATGACACGCCCCTCCAAGACACGCCCTCAATGACACGCCCTTCAAGACACACTCCCTTACAGGCCCCGCAGTATATACAGCAGCCCCAGTGGTATACAGCAGCCTCCCAGTGGTATATACAGGCCCCAGCAGGTATTACAGCAGCCCCAGTGGTATATACAGGCCCCAGCAGTTATTACAGCAGCCCCAGTGGTATACAGCAGCCTCCCTAGTGGTATATACAGGCCCCAGCAGTATTACAGCAGCCCCAGTGGTATACAGCAGCCTCCACAGTGGTATATACAGGCCCCTGGTGGTGGTATATACAGGGCCCCTGGTGGTGGTATATACAGGGCCCCTGGTGGTGGTATACAGGGCCCCTGGTGGTGGTATACAGGTCCCCTGGTGGTGTTATATACAGGGCCCCTGGTGGTGGTATATACAGGCCCCTGGTGGTGGTATATACAGGCCCATGGTGGTGGTATATACAGGCCCCTGGTGGTGGTATATACAGGCCCCTGGTGGTGGTATATACAGGCCCCTGGTGGTGGTATATACAGGCCCCTGGTGGTGGTATATACAGGCCCCTGGTGGTGTTATATACAGGGCCCCTGGTGGTGGTATACAGGTCCCCTGGTGGTGTTATATACAGGGCCCCTGGTGGTGGTATACAGGGCCCCTGGTGGTGGTATATACAGGCCCCTGGTGGTGGTATATACAGGCCCCTGGTGGTGGTATATACAGGCCCCTGGTGGTGGTATATACAGGCCCCTGGTGGTGTTATATACAGGGCCCCTGGTGGTGTTATATACAGGGCCCCTGGTGGTGTTATATACAGGGCCCCTGGTGGTGGTATATACAGGCCCCTGGTGGTGGTATATACAGGCCCCTGGTGGTGGTATATACAGGCCCCTGGGTGGTGTTATATACAGGGCCCCTGGTGGTGTTATATACAGGGCCCCTGGTGGTGTTATATACAGGGCCCCTGGTGGTGGTATATACAGGCCCCTGGTGGTGGTATACAGGGCCCCTAGTCGTGGTATATACAGGCGGCCTGTGTCCCTCGTGCCCCGGTGAAGCGGGGGGAGGTGCTAGTGGTGCCGGCCGGGTGAGAAGCAGGGGGGGGGGGGGGACGTGCTAGTGGTGGGCGCCGGCCGGGTAAGAAGCGGTGGGGGTGGCGGGTGCTACTGGTGCCGGCTGGGTGAGAAGCGGGGAGGGGGGGTGCTGGTGGTGCCGGCCGGTGGGAAGCGCACAATTACCTGCTCTGCTTCTCCCAGCTTTTGGTGGGGCGGGCACTGCTGCGCGGCTGCAGGAAGTGATCACTGCAGCTCCTCTTCCGGCTCCTCTTCCAGCTCTATCGGGGTCGCGGCGGGCTGCTGGGGGTACAGGCAGCAGGGCCCCCGGGGAGCTCGGGGCCCCCCAGGGGAGCTCGGGGCATGCCGATCGCGGTACTTACGCCACTGTACCGCAATGACCGGCATAGCAGACGTAGCGGCGCTGGGTCCGGGCCCCCCACAAGCGCCGGGCCCCAAAGCGACTGCTACGTCTGCTATGCCGGTAGTTACGCCCCTGGTAGTGACCAATGTTTAAATTTTTATATCATAAGTCAATAGTATATGTAAAAATAAGGCCCACGTCACACACACAGATATTTGTGCAGATATTGTTCACAGATCTCTGGTTGCAGTGAAATTATGGACACATTAATCCATTTATATACAGCCACAAAATGGAACATTGTGTCCATGATTTCACTGCAACCAGAGATCTGCGAACAATATATGCACAAATATCTGTGTGTGTGACGTGGGCCTTAGGGCCGCTTTACACACACCAACTTCTGTGACCAACTTCTGAACAGATCTCTGGCTGCAGTGAAATCATGGACACATTGTTCCACGTTGTGGCAGTGTAGAAATGTAACAATTTGTCCATGATTTCACTGCAACCAGAGATCTGTTCAGAAGTTGGTCACAGAAGTTGGTGTGTGTAAAGCGGCCCTTATCAGAGGAATCTGCCTTGTTTTCCTCCAGGACCGATCTTCATTCTCAGAATTCTCAATTCACAAATAAAATCTGTATTCAGCGAAGACTGGATCTTACGTAACTTAGGCTACTTTCACATTTGCGTTCCCCTCCACAGCGTTCTGCGGAGGGGAGCCACAATGTGAGCGCAGCACCGCAAGCCCCTATCCTTATAATGGGAGCGCACGGTGCTGTGCTTGACTGCGCATGACCGTGCGCACCCATTCACTCCCATATGTGATCTGTGCGCAGGCGAATGCCTGCGCACAAATCACCCGGTCTCGTCCGCACCAGAAATGCAACATGACGAGCTGGGGGAGCGGCGCATATTGTATGGTCCCCCATCCTCCTCCAGCGCTGATCTCCCGGTGTCTCTCCGGTCTCCCGGCTGCTGCTGTGATCGCACGCAAAGATGATGTCACTCTCTGCCGATCACATGACCGCACAGAACAAGGAAGTGGAGGAGCTCTGCAGCATCATCTCTGCCCCATCACAGCAGCACTAGGGAGACTGGGAGATCAGTGCTGGAGGAGGGAAGAATAGAGCAGAATGGGGGCCATATCTAACACAGGGGAACATGTGCCACACATAGGAGATGTGTGCCACATAAAGGGGATGTGTGCCACATATAGGGGATGTGTGCCATGCATAATGGACATGTGCCACGCATAGGGGACGTGTGCCACACATAGGGGACGTGTGCCACGCATAGGGGACTTGTGCCATGCAAAATGGACATGTGCCATGCATAAGGGACATGTACCACGCAGAGGGGACGTGTGCCATGCATAGGGAATGTGTGCCACACATAGGGGTCATGTGCCACGCATAGGGGACATGTGCCACGCATAGGGGATGTGTGCCATGCATAATGGACGTGTGACATGCATAGGGGATGTTTGCCATGCATAGGGGAAGTGTGCCACGCATAGGGAACATGTGCCATGCATAATGAACCTGTGCCATGCATAGAGGACGTGTGCCATGCATAATGGACATGTGCCATGCATAGGGGACATGTGCCCTGTATAGGGGACGTGTGCCATGCATAGGGGACGTGGCCAAGCATAGGGGACATGTGCCACACATAGGGGATTTGTGCCACGCATAGGGGACATGTGCCATGCATAATGGACGTGTGCCATGCATAGGGGACGTGTGCCAAGCATAGGGGACGTGTGCCATGCATAGGGGATGTGTGCCATGCATAGGGGACATGTGCCATGTATAGGGGACATGTACAATGCATAGGGGATGTGTGCCATGCATAATGTATGTGTGCCATGCATAGGGGACGTGTGCCATGCATAAAGGACGAGTGCCATGCATAGGGAACATGTGCCATGCATAGGGGATGTGTGCCATGCATAGGGGACATGTGCCATGCATAATGGACGTGTGCCATGCATAATGGATTTGTGTGCCATGCATAATGGACGTGTGCAATGCATAATGTATGTGTGCCATGCATAATGTGCATAATGGACGTGTGCCATGCATAGGGGATGTGTGCCATGCATAGGCAGGGCCGCACTGTCCAATGGTCATTATGAGCCTTTAGGCTCAGGCAGCAAGGAGGCAGGGGGAGCCGCGGAGTAGAAGGGGGCAGTGCCTACACCATGCAGCCGGCTCCCTGTGTGACGTGCGCCGGCTGCAGAAGGTAAAATCACCAGTGGCGGCTACCTACAGCACCCTCCCTCCCTGCTCCTCACCCGCGGCCGCCGACAGCAACCCCACCCTTCCCCCGGTCCTCACCTAGTCTCAGGCGGCAGAGAGCCTTTCTGCACCCCTGTGCATAGGGAAATTAATCTGAAACGCGTAACGGGAAATATGCTTTTTACAAAAAAAGCACTGGCGACGCATCAGCGACGCGGGATTGCCGTGACAGAGACGACAGCGCTACACTCACATAGCGGGCGGGAAAGCCGACTTCACTGTCGGCTTTCCCGTCCCGCTATTTGAAATGAACAGCGATGTGAAAACGACGCACCAGCGATCCCAGCCAGTTCGTATCATTATCGGTATCTGGTGCGTCGTTATGTGTGACATGGGCTCTATACTTACAGGACCTTTGATGATGTCAAAATCATGGCTGCAGAAAGATCACATGGCTGTGACATCACCAGAGGTCCTTAAGTTAAATGCACGCAGCACCAGGAGCCAGGTACTGCAGACCACTTACAACCACACACCCTACACTCACCCTATACTCACACTCACCCACCACTCACACTTACCCTGCACTCACGTCACACTCTGCCCTGCACTCACGTCACACTCTGCCCTGAACTCACGTCACACTCTGCCCTGCACTCACGTCACACTCTGTCCTGCACTCACATCACACTCTGGCCGGCACTCACATCACACTCTGCCCTGCACTCACGTCACACTCTGCCCTGCACTCACATCACCCTCTGCCCTGCACTCACGTCACACTCTGCCCTGCACTCACGTCACACTCTGCCCTGCACTCACATCACCCTCTGCCCTGCACTCATGTCACATTCTGCCCTGCACTCACGTCACACTCTGCCCTGCACTCACATCACACTTTTCCCTGCACTCACGTCACACTCTGCCCTGCACTCACGTCACACTCTGTCCTGCACTCACATCACACTCTGTCCTACACTCACGTCACACTCTGTCCTGCACTCACGTCACACTCTGTCCTACACTCACATAACACGCATCGCTGATTGTTTGCAGCTGGCTGGGTGCGACCAATCAGCGATGCGTGATTTCCGTTACAGCGAAACAGGCACAGTCCGCCCGGTCTCCCGGACCCCTCCGCTTGGTCTCCTGCCCACTGCTCGCCCGCTCCACGCTCTCTCCTGGCCACCGCTCCATGCGCCATCTGCCCGCCGCTCATCCCACCATTCTTCTTCTTTTCGTGGCATAGACTCCAGAAATTCAAAGGCCCCGGGGGTGAGGTTGGAGCTACCAAAAGGGGCGTCATAATGGCCCTGAACAAGGGCACGCCCACCACATCAGGGCTATGCACTTGGACACACCTACTATGACACCCCCTGTTATCTCCGCCCCCTGAGGCCTTGGAATTGTTGACGTCTATGATGGAGGAAGAAGAAGAAGACATGCTAGGGTGAGAGTCGGCTGGACAGAAGCCTGGATCCGGTGAGAATAAAGGGGGCCACCGCAGCACACTCACACAACCGTACCACCGTACACCTGCACTGCCACCCACCCACATATTCTAGAATACCCGATGCGTTAGAATCGGGCCACCATCTAGTCTACTGTATAATTGTCTAAGGCGTCTGTCTGGAGCTGAAATCGTGCGCCAAACAGAGGCCGCTCATTGGTGAGCCAAAAAGAGCAGACTATGCAAATAGGCGCACAAATTCAAAGTTCAAATTTCGCACCAATTTGCAGCCCGGCTGACGCGCCGCTGTCGCCAGGATACACAGGTCCGGCCGACGGTGGCCACAGTGCGCGTGAGCCAGCCGGGAAAACAGCTGTGCGCATTCAAAACCTGGCGACGGACAGTGCTTTTTTTGCGACGGTACGGCGTACCGGAAAATGTGAGGAGGCTGCAGGAGGGAGCGGGAGATCTCCTGCTCCCGCTCATATAATATACATAGCCGCTCTCCATCACCGTGGTGCTGAAACCGCACCACAGTGATGGGCTGGGGGAGCAGCGCATATTATATGGTCCTGCGCCCCCCCTGTGATGGCACATGCCCCCCCTATGTTAGATATGGCCCCCATGCTGCTGCCATAGTAAAATAATAAACTCTATACTTACCTTCTGGCTCCTCCTCCAGCGCTGATCTCCCGGTGTCTCTCCGGTCTCCTGGCGGCTGCTGTGATCACACGCAGAGATGATGTCACGCTCTGCCGATCACATGACCACACAGAAACAGGAAGTGGAGGAGCTCTGCAGCATCATTACTGCTCGATCACAGCTGCACGGAAGGAGACAGGGAGATCAGCGCTGGAGGAGGGAAGAATAGAGCAGCATGGGGGCCATATTTAACACAGGGGGGCATGTGCCACACATAGGTGTGGCGGTCCACTATGTTGGTGCCACAGAGGGGTACTGCACCCATAAAAGAGGTGTAGACGCCCCAGCTGCAAGTGGATTTCAGGATGATAGGCGGAACCCTAAACCCACACCCCACACTTGGTCACTCGGTGGGCGGGAACCCGGGAGGGGATATAGTCACCTCCAGGGGGAACTAGAGAGGACTAAGGTCTGTGGTCGGGGGTCTGTGGTCGAGAGTTAGTTAGACTGGCAGATGACCTGAGGGAGCAAGGAGGGTCTCCCGGCTGAGGGACCCAGGAACGAAGGACAAATTCCAGATAAGTAGAGCGAATGGGGATAGAGGAACCGTAGAGTTCGCCCTACGAGAGAAACTGGGTACCGGAGCCTGCACCTGTGGAAACCTTTACGGCCCACTGAAAATCCGATGCACCGGGGTATATATATATAATATATATATATATATATATATATATGTACGGGTCTGATTCTCGAGTAACCAGAAGAGGGGACCAGACACAGCCAGGTAAAGCCGCAGTGTTCAACCGAGGGTTACCCGACAGGAGCAAGAGAAGGAGAGAAAGTGAGAGACAACAGGAGGTCAGATCTACTCTATGAGGTCAGACTTCACACCTGCTACTGGGATGCAGGGAAGAGTTGGAACAAGGAAGACACACGCTGGGAGTTCCGTCCAGCTACTTGTCATTTAACATCTAACTGCACTGAGGACTGTAATAACGCTGCTGAAGCTCCAGTAAATACCCGGGTGAAGTGACTTTGACTCTGCTGCATCTTATTTCCACAAACTGATTCCTTTCACAGGATTTCTGCCCCGGAGGTCCTGCCTGCGGAGGACTACACCATCTCAGCCGCAATACCACTGACCTCTGGAGGACTGTGGCGGCGCAGGTGACATTTCACCAGGAACAGCAGGTGGCGTCACGACAACTACAAACTTGTAAATAATCCCTTGTATATAAATCCCCCTTTTCAAGAGAAACGTCCCCCGGCACACAGGATCAGGCGCTGCCGCCATTCCCCGTGACACAGTTAACCCCTTCTGCCACCTGATACCCGAGTAGCCCACACCCTGGGGCAATACATTACTCTTTCTGGCGTCACGAACAGGATCCCGTGCCCGGTATTACCGGGTACTGTGCGTCTTGAACTTGGACTTGTACTTAAAACTGACTTTTTCCGCCATTGCCGGCACCAAAAATGGGTTCCCGCCATGATCGCATGAAGACCCAAGATGGCGCCGTAGCCATGTACTAAATACCATGTGCAGGCCCGGGGGCGTGCCTCAGCTGCTAGAAAAGGAGGGCCTGGACGGAGTCGCCAAAAAGTATGGCCGCCCCAATTGCCATCAATCAATCAGGGGGGCGGCCCACAGGAAGTTCCCATGCAGTGCCCGCCCATAACTGGACAAACCGGAAGAGAAGGACAGAAACAACTAGACTCCTTTGTACCCGGCAGCATGGCAGCACCCTGGTGGAGAGACTGAATGAACTGTAATTTTCTGGGTTTCTTTCAGTAGGACAGAGCTTCTTGCTTGCAAAGGCTATCACTCTCTCTTTATCTTCTTGCACATGAGACAGCACGCCTCCCAATCCCACATTGCTGGCATCTGTATACAGAATGAATGGCTGATGGTAGTCAGGGTAAGCCAGGATTTCTTCCCCTGTCAGGGCCCACTTCAGCTTCTTGAAGGACTCTTCTGTTTCATCACTCCTTTGGAAGTTAAGACTCTGGGCCTTAGACTTCTTAGACTGTCCTACCAGGATATCTTGTGGAGGGGCCGCCATCTTTGTAAACCCTTTGATGAATCTTCTGTAGTAGCCTACCAGTCCCAGGAATTGCCTCACCTCTTTCACGCTGGTTGGTCTTGGCCAATCCCTTATTATTGTGACCTCCTCGGTGTCTGGTGCTACACCTTCTGAGATTGTCCTCTGGTCGCTGGGTACCTTCTAGGCCTCATCCACGGGGATCCTCTCTGCTTGAAGCCAGCTCGATCTTCTCCATGGGCTTGGATCCTCGCATCTCCTGCATAGACTTGGCCATCTCAGCTCCAGTTTTGGTCAGGACTTCAATATTTTCATCAAGAGCCTTTTTGGTGATTGGCTCCTGAGATTTGCACTTGCCCGTGACATGGCTGGTGGGATCTGCGTTTCCGGTTGTTGGTAAGTGGTAGCTTAGCATTGTGCAGGGTCTGTATCATAAGGCTCTTCTGCCTGCATTATGTGGATTGCTCTATCTTTGAACTGCACAAAGTTCAGATCAGGGTTTTGTATAGCTATCATTTGCAGCCGTCCTCTATGAGGAGGGTATAGGAGTCCATCAATAAACTGCTCAATGAGTAGTTTATCTTCCCCTGGTGCCAAGGCAGGTTCTGCCTGCTTGAGTGCCCTGAACGCCTCTTGTAAATTTAATGCAAAGTCTCTAGCGCTCACCTGTGGTTTCTGCCTGCACCCAAAGAATCTCATTTTTACTTGCACATCAGTGCTGGTTTCAAAGGTAGTTTTCAGCCTGGTGACTACATGTTCTACAATGTCTTTATCAGAGTCCGGCCAGGACTTTGTCTCCAGCTGTGCGGTACCAGTTAATTGTAACATTAATATGCTGACGCGCTGGCCTTCTGTTAGGGGATACACACTATAATAGCTATTCAGCTTTTCTCTGAAGTCCGTCAGTGTATTTGTTTCCCCTGAGTATTGCGGCAACCATGTCACTCCCGGAGTATACAGCATTAGGAACGGCATGATCGTAGACATACCTTGAACTGCATCACCGCCGGGTGCTCCGTCCACTCCTGGTTCCATGGGGTCTACTGCTCTGTTTCTCTGCCCAGGCTGCTCCCTTTGCTCCGACATCTTTCTGCCCCCTTAGTGAATCCTGACCTTTCCAGTCTCTCACTTCCGTAGGGATGTACAACCTTAATTCCGTCAGTGGGACAGGGATTCTTGTCCCTACCGGATGTCGTCAGAGCACAGGTTGGGCCTCGTTTCATGCTCTTGGGAGGGTGCCGCCCATGATGACACCCCCCTCAGCTTCCTGTGCGCCACTCACGTTAGTAATGGCGACAGTCAAAAACACGTATTTCACACAGTTTACAGCACACAGTAACCTGTTCATGATGCCAGAAAGCTGACTCACCCCCAGGGTATGGGGTACTTAAAACCAGGCTGTTGTACAGTCTCTGGGAATCACAGGGGTTGAGACCTGGTTCCATGGCCTGGGTGCACCTTTTTAAAGCGGGATTTCTTGGTGGTGGAAGAAGATGATAAAAGGGAAATGTTTCATGACACCACCCATGGTATTTGGCTATAGATGGCCACCGCTGCTGCAGAACCTCCGTGGGATGGTGGCTGGCAGCTAGGATGGAATGGCTCCCACGAGCAGAGCCGATTCCCCGGGGCAGTGTAGATAGTCTATGTGTAGGGTGCAGGACAATGGGAGTAAGCAATAGGCAGACTCACTGTTTTGTTGGTTTCTCAGTACTTTACTGGAGCAGATGAAATTCAACAGCCGTCCACAGAGTCTTTGCAGAGAGCAATTCAGGGTTCTTCCCACCCGGCCGGGTCTGTGGCTCCCTTACTGCGCTCTTTGAATTGACTCCTGTTGTTGCATAAGCTGAGCTGCCGGCCCTGTCTCTTCCTACGAGGTACTGGTATGACAGGCAACTCGAGTCCTTTATCTACCCTGGTCCTGGTTGTCAGT
>JARQOC010000001.1:44896908-44951800 GCA_033576535.1 Allobates femoralis
CTTCACAGCATTCTCAGATGGGGCAGACCTACTATACATTTTTTATATATGCTGTGCCATTACGGCCTCCTAAATGCATTAAAAGCAAGACCACATTACATGCAACACGTACCTGAAGCATTTCTGAACCACTCCCATGGCGCCAGAAGAGCAGGTAAAGGCGGACAAGGTCCGGACATGACATCTGGACATTATCAGATCTGACCCCCATACTACCAGACCAGCAACCATGGATGAGGGTGGAACAGGCCCAGACAGAGCCTATGGTGAGGGTGGGGCTGCTGTATGTGTGTAAATTGGCAACTTCTCCTAGTCTGGCAATGATAATCTCCTGAAGCTAACACAAATATTACAAGTAAACAACTGCACACAGTGTGAAAAGACATAATATCATTGAAATCTGTATGTTAACCCTTACAGCATGCGGTCTTCTGATTACACAGCAAACATCTGCTAACAGATTCCCTTTAAATACATTTTCTTGCTGTCAGTGAATGGAAATATTCTTGTTTACCTCCAGAAAATATGACAGCTTTGTTACACTGTTGTAGTTGGGAAATAATTCAAGGAAAATGGTCAGCCTATTCTTAGACTCTAAACATCATCTATGTAATGTTGGATACATCCATACCTTTATTTTATAAGTCCTTGTCTACATTTTATAGAAATCTATCAGCAAATGTTTGTGCACATGAGGCATGAGTGCAGCGAGGTTGGCCATGCCCTTACAGCTCTCCAGCCTCTCTCCCATTTTTCCTGCCCCTAGACGGCGTTTTGTTAGGTCAGAACTGTAAGAATTCCTTGAAACCAAATCAGCCTGAATAAGACATTGTGTAAACAAAGGAAACCCATCAGCAACATTTTCACAAGGTAATCAGAGGTAATATAGAATAGGCATGAGACAATGTCAATGATACTTATTTTATTGTGATCCATTGCTTCATTTTTTTATTACCATGCAAATATGCCCACACGTCCAATGGCTTTTCTTCACTTCTAGCTGCATGGAGGTGAAAGAAGGCAAGAGGGACAAGAGGTAACTGAATATTAATATATAGATGGTACAGCTACAGCACACAATGTGATTTTTAGGGTCACACAGGCCGAGGTGTCTTACTTCGACCCTAATCACAAGTCAAATGGGTATTAAGCTATGCTAATGTTTCTTACTATTGCTGTTGACCCACAGATATAACAGGAACCCCAGAAGTAATGGATTTGCAAAGAAGGAAACATCCCCTTTTATAAAATATAAAATGAATTTTTCTGGTGGAAGTGATGGAACATATGTACAATTAGCAGCAAGCAGAAATCTTGTTAGTCATATCTTATATCTTCTATATCGAGTTATAGACATATTGGTTGATTGTGACCGTACAACACTTGTGAATAACATTTAGCAATAAAGCGAGAATGGCTTACATACTCCAATTCATCTATCTGTTCTTCACCAATCAAAGCCCACTCAGTATCCCTGGTCCAGTCTACACATTCACTCTTCAGGGAAATTGAACTCTGCTTTCAAAGATGTGATACATCACAGTTTATTTATGTTTTAAGAGGGTGACTGGGGGGTGACACTCCCCAGGGTATGGGGACACGGGTGTCTGGGCCCTCTGCGACGGTTGGGATGTCCCTGGTGGCCGGCCCAGACCCGTGGCCCTGGTGGTCAGCTTTAAAAAAAGCGGTAGTTGAAAGGGGAATATAGTTTACGTGATGCCACCTGTGGTATCTAGTGACAGCACCAGCGCTGCGTGGGGCCTCCAGGAATGATGGATGGGCAGCTAGGTGTTGAAGCTCCCCACAGGCGGAGCTGGATCCCTGGGGAATTTGGTGATGATGATGTGGGATGGAGCAGGGATTTGGCCGGGCTGTTTGATAATGGGACAGTCTCTGCAGATGGCAGGGGCGTGGGTAAGGAACCGACACATACACCACTGGTGGTTTCTTTACATTTTACTGGGTAAATGTCCAGGGCACTGCCAGGTGTTCAGAATGCACTTCTGGGTCTCCACAGTGAGTGAGTATAAGCCTCCTTGTCTCTTTTCCTGTGTGTGTGAAGCCCCTGCCCCATGTGAAACTTGGCTAGGCTCCTCTGCTCTCTTACCACCTTTGCTGTCACTGGGAAACCCTCGATGGACTACCGCTATTCCTCTCTCCGCGGTGCCGGGTTCACTGGTTGGTGACTGCACAGATGCCCGGGAGACTGAAGTCTCCACAGTAGACTGGTATTCTCTACTGGGCCAGGTGCTCTCCAGTAGACTCGGACTCCGGTGTGCTGTTTCAGTGAACCTACCAATGGCTCCTCGGTTCCCACTTTGCTCTCTCTTCTCTCCTTGCCTTCCAACTCCACTCTTGGGCCCTGCAGGACTACTTCGAAGGCTGTTCAGGGTCACTGGCTCAGGCCTAACGTGGCACTGACCACCAGAACATCTTCACAGCTCTTGTAGCGTCTGCACACTCTAACTCTGCCTCCAGGACCAGTATTTATAGGGGATCTTGCCTAAGGGCAGCAAGTTGAGCTCCCCCTACTATGCTGAGGTGGAAGGTGTTCCTTGTTTCTGTGTACCCACTGTGGAAACCCATCGGTGCTGTAGGTGAGTCTGTGGTTACCTGCGTGAAAGGGTGCCACAGGGGCAATCACCTTTTCACACAGGGCCCTGTAGGTTTACATTTCTCTTCCTGTTAATAATAATATAGACCTTTATTCATAAACTGCATTTTGTGTTTACTTGTGTTATCTTTGCTTAATATTTAAATCTATTTGTTGACCTGAAACAATTGTGATAAACTCCAAAAAAATAGGAATTCAGGAATGGGGCAAACACTTTTTCACACAGGGCCCTCTAGGTTTGGATTACTTTTTTCCTCAATAATAAAAACCTTCATTTATGAACTGCATTTTGTGTTTACTTGTGTTATGTTTGTCTAATTTTTAAATCTCTTTGTTGATCTTAAACATGTAAGTGTGACAAACATCCAAAAGAATAGGGAATCAGGAAAGGGGCAAACACTTTTTCACTTATTATTTATTATTATTACTAGATGGCGGCCCGATTCTAAAGAATCGGGAGTCTAGAATCCATATATAGTTTATTTACTAATAGTTACGGGAGTGCGGTGAAATGAATTGTGTGTATACAGGCGGCTCTGTGGGTAGCACAGTATACGGTGGCTCAGTGGTTAGCAGTAAGTGCGGTGGATCAGTGGTTAGCAGTGAGTGCGGTGGCTATGTGGTTAGCAGTGAGTGCGGTGGCTATGTGGTTAGCAGTGAGTGCGGTGGCTCAGTGGTTAGCAGTGAGTGCGGTGGCTCAGTGGTTAGGAGTGAGTGCGGTGGTCAGTGGTAGCAGTGAGTGCGGTGGCTCAGTGGTTAGCAGTGAGTGCGGTGGCTCAGTTGTTAGCAGTGAGTGCGGTGAGGTTGGTCAGCGCAGCGCCGTGGGCAGTGTGGTCAGCGCAGCGCCGTGGGCAGAGTGGTCAGCACAGCGCCGTGGGCAGAGTGATCAGCGCAGCGCCGTGGGCAGAGTGGTCAGCGCAGCGCCGTGGGCAGAGTGGTCAGCACAGCGCCATGGGCAGAGTGGTTAGCGCAGCAGCGTGAGCAGAGTGGTTAGCGCAGCAGCGTGGGCAGAGTAGTCAGCACAAACATACACACACACACATACACACACTGCGCTATACTTACCACCGACCCTGCTTCTTCCCCTCCGCCTGGATCCTGAGTTGACATGTCGCCGCCCTTCGGACGACTGGATTCAATATGTCGGCCGGGTAGTTTGGCGAGACATCTTGGACGCTATATTGGATCTAGTAGTTTTGGGGTGGCGACATGTCGACTGAGGATCCAGGCAGCGGACGCAGGCCCGGTGGTAAGTATAGCGAAGTGTGTGTGTGTGTATGTGTGTGTAGATAGTTGAGGGAAGTGTGGACAAAGTGACGGAAGTGCCTACATACACAGATATATACACATACTGTACATTGCATATGGAGGGGTGAGGAGAGCGGAGGCTGGAGGGCAGAGGACAGGGAGAGGAGAGCAGAGGCTGGAGGGCAGAGGACAGGGAGAGGAGAGCGGAGGCTGGAGGGCAGAGGACAGGGAGAGGAGAGCGTAGGCTGGAGGGCAGAGGAGAGCGTAGGCTGGAGGGCAGAGGAGAGCGTAGGCTGGAGGGCAGAGGAGAGCAGAGGCTGGAGGGCAGAGGAGAGCGGAGGCTGGAGGGCAGAGGAGAGCGGAGGCTGGAGGGCAAAGGACTGGGGAGGCTGGAGGGCAGAGGAGAGCGGAGGCTGGAGGGCAGAGGAGATCAGAGGGCGGAGGCTGGAGGGCAGAGGAGAGGGGAGAGGAGGCTGGAGGGCAGAGGACAGGGAGAGGAGAGCGGAGGCTGGAGGGCAGAGAACAGGGAGAGGAGAGCGGAGGCTGGAGGGCAGAGAACAGGGAGAGGAGAGCGGAGGCTGGAGGGCAGAGGACAGGGAGAGGAGAGGGGAGGCTGGAGGGCAGAGGACAGGGGAGATGAGAGCGGAGGCTGGAGGGCAGAGGAGAGTGGAGGGCAGAGGCTGGAGAGCAGAGGACAGGGAGAGGAAAGCGGAGGCTGGAGGGCAGAGGACAGGGAAAGGGGAGCGGAGGCTGGAGGGCAGAGGACAGGGAGAGCGGAGGCTGGAGGGCAGAGGACAAAGAGAGGAGAGCGGAGGCTGGAGGGCAGAGGAGAGGGAGAGGAGAGCGGAGGCTGGAGGGCAGAGGACAGGGGAGGCTGGAGGGCAGAGGACAGGGAGAGGAGAGCGGAGGCTGAAGGGCAGAGGACAGGGGAGAGGAGAGCGGAGGCTGGAGGGCAGAGGAGAGTGGAGGGCAGAGGCTGGAGGGCAGAGAACAGGGAGAAGAAAGCGGAGGCTGGAGGGCAGAGGACAGGGATAGGGGAGCGGAGGCTGGAGGGCAGAGGACAGGGAAAGGAGAGGGGAGGCTGGAGGGCAGAGGACAGGGAGAGAAGAGCGGAGGCTGGAGGGCAGAGGACCGGGAGAGGAGAGCGGAGGCTGTAGGGCAGAGGACAGGGAGAGGAGAGCGGAGGCTGGAGGGCAGAGGACAGGGAGAGGAGAGCGGAGGCTGGAGGGCAGAGGACAGGGAGAGGAGAGCGGGGGCTGGAGGACAGAGGACAGGGAGAGGAGAGCGGAGGCTGGAGGGCAGAGGAGAGCGGAGGCTGGAGGGCAGAGGAGAGCAGAGGCTGGAGGCAGAGGAGAGTGGAGGCTGGAGGGCAGAGGAGAGCGGAGGCTGGAGGGCAGAGGAGAGCGGAGGCTGGAGGGCAGAGGAGAGCGGAGGCTAGAGGGCAGAGGAGAGCGGAGGCTGGAGGGCAGAGGAGAGCGGAGGCTGGAGGGCAGAGGAGAGCGGAGGCTGGAGGGCAAAGGACAGGGGAGGCTGGAGGGTAGAGGAGAGCGGAGGCTGGAGGGCAGAGGAGAGCGGAGGGCGGAGGGCAGAGGACAGGGGAGAGGAAAGTGGAGGCTGGAGGGCAGAGAACAGGGAGAGGAGAGCGGAGGCTGGAGGGCGGAGGACAGGGAGAGGAGAGCGGAGGCTGGAGGGCGGAGGACAGGGAGAGGAGAGCGGAGGCTGGAGGGCAGAGGACAGGGAGAGGAGAGCGGAGGCTGGAGGGCAGAGGAGAGTGGAGGGCAGAGGCTGGAGGGCAGAGGACAGGGAGAGGAGAGCGGAGGCTGGAGGGCAGAGGACAGGGAAAGGGGAGCGGAGGCTGGAGGGCAGAGGACAGGGACAGGAGAGGGGAGGCTGGAGGGCAGAGGACAGGGGAGGCTGGAGGCAGAGGACAGGGGAGGCTGGAGGGCAGAGGACAGGGAGAGGAGAGCGGAGGCTGGAGGGCAGAGGATAGGGCAGAGGAGAGCGGAGGCTGGAGGGCAGAGGAGAGTGGAGGGCAGAGGACAGGGAAAGGGGAGCGGAGGCTGGAGGGCAGAGGACAGGGAGCGGAGAGCGTAGGCTGGATGGCTGAGGAGGGGTGAGGAGAGCGGAGGCTGGAGGGCTGAGGAGAGCGGAGGCTGGAGGGCTGAGGACAGGGGAGGCTGGAGGGCAGAGGACAGGGGAGGCTGGAGGGCAGAGGACAGGGGAGGCTGGAGGGCAAGGACAGGGGAGGCTGGAGGGCAGAGGACAGGGGAGGCTGGAGGGCAGAGGACAGGGGAGGCTGGAGGGCAGAGGACAGGGGAGGCTGGAGGGCAGAGGCACAGCTCTATTTACAGAGATAGGTGTGGCATGCTGGGAGTTGTTGTGCCACACACTGCTGTGTGACCTGGCTGCAGCTCGTTCGTTCACCTCAGTAAGGAGAGGTTGTCCCCAGGAGCCCCTCCGTTCCTCCCTCCTGTGTTCCCTTCTGTGTCGGCTTCTTCCTGGAGCTGCCTCCTCCTCCTCCTTCTCACTGAGCAGCCACCTGAAGGAGGCATGGAGAGGCTGCACTTCCAGGGGGCTGCAGGGGCCATAGATGAGTACGTGGAGTCCAGGAGGTGAGGAGAGGGTGCAGAGTGTGCGCGGGATAAGGGAGAGAGAGAGAGACTGTTTGCGAGTCAGGAGTCCTGGCCATTGCAAGTGAAGCTTTGACTCACAGTGGAGACTATTCAGTGAAGACTCGCAAAGCCATTGTGAGTGAGGCTTTGCGAGTTACTTGAGCGTATTCTGCACGGACTCGCAAAGGCATTGCGAGTGAGGCTTTGTGAGGCAGCCACGGACACGACGACGGAAACAGCGCCGAATATGACGGAAGTGAGTTAGGCTGATTATATATTAGATTATTTATTTATATAGCGCCATTAGGTTCCACGGCGCTTTACATGAGGATGAGGGAGACAAGAACAAGTACACTAAATCTAGTCGATCAGGACGTACAGGTATAGAAGGGACCCTGTCCACGAGGGCTCACAGTCTAAGAGGGGCGGGTTAGGATACAGTAGGATGGGGGAATACTTCACGGTATATTGCAATTATTTAACATAGGAAACTGTAAATTCTTGTAAATTATTAAAAGCTGCTGATAAAAATGAATTTCATACAGATTGCATATAAAAAAGTGAGAAAAAAATCGTCTGAGTTTTCTGGATGAAACACGGTCGATTTTTGTTATGGTCATGTGATTTAGCCTTACAAAAAAAGTGGGAGTTCTCAGTTTTTGTAGCTATGTTGTTTTGTAGTTTCTAGCAATTCCAATTTTGATATAGTAACTTCTGCCACATCAATCATATGTTTAGCCTAAGACTGCTGTCACTCTGGCGATATTTGGCGTCCATGTGAATCCGGCTGAAACTGGATGCACCCTCATCCAGTTTTGTCCCTGTTGACTTTCCGGGCCGGATGAGCTTACAGGTGTATCCAGTTTTTTACTTTTCCCCCTGATCAAGGTGATCATTATTTTTTCCCTGAAATCAAATACGCAACTTGGTGCATTCTTTGCCTCCGTGTCAAAAACTGTGACCACCCAGATCCGGGATAATGCCGGATGAATTAAAATTGAGCTCTATGTAACCTGCGTCTGGGGGACTCAGGATTCTGTTGGATCTGGATCTCCAGATCTGGGTTTTGGAACTGCACATGCCAGAATGCAGTTCCAAATGCCCTCTAAGGAGTATGTCATTTTTCCCAGTATCCAGTGTAAACAAGTACACAACCGAATGCAACGGGATGCTCCCGCACCGGATCAGTGATACTTCCGGTGCAGGGGCATACAGTTGCACCATTGCGGGGGACTCTGGGGGATACCAGGGGGATGCAGGCTTTAACCGCATCCACTTGCATTCACAAAAAAACTAGTATGAAACTAGTCTTGAGCCTCCGATGTACTAAAACGTCTGAGACATAACTTACTTTTGCAGCAATTGCTTTTGTATGTAAATGATTTTCTTGTAAATATATTTACAGTGTTTTACATTTGTTATTTTTTAGTACAGGTCGATCAGATCCAAGGACAAAAGCCATTTCCAAAGTTAGCTGTGTCGCCTTTCGTCTTCTGTTACAATAAAAACTTTAGACTTTTCATCCTCATGCATTGCTGAATAATAAGAAGGTTGTCAATGCTTATTAGCATTTCTTACAAAGTAAGTAAAGTGGTAAAACAGTTAATCTTCAATAAGATCTTGGGGGAATTGTGGGTTACTAGAAGTGCCAAGGTGGCAGAGATGAAGAAATGAATATTTGATGTCCTGCTTTGTTTCATGTGTACTTGGAAATGAAGAGAATATATAAAAAAACCACAGGCCAGCAAGTCTTCATAACTATTTAAAATGTGTACTTTAGTGACATTCTCGCTACTATGGGATTTGTGCTGGAACATAACCTTTCAAGCAATACTAGTCAGTTGCTAATAATACATGTGAAGTTTCCAATCTATCTAATTCACTCTCTTGAAAAAGTGAGAGTAAGCTATTATTATTCACAAATACTAGGCATTAGAGATGAGCCAGAAAACATCATAGGAAAAAGGTCTATACTTACCGATACGGGGTCACAGTACCAATGTACTGCAAATGCAACAGGCCCCATGATAAAAGTCAGAAGTAGCCAAGTTGCAAATTACTGAATGCCCAACCACTCATTAGGTACCTTTACACGCGGTAACTTTTCTAGGATTTCACTGGCAACTTACTGGTTGCAGTGAAATCATGGAGACATTATTCCATTTGTACACAGCAACAAGATAGAACAATGTCTCCATGATTTCACTGCAACCAGTAAGTTGCCAGTGAAATCCCTAGAAAAGTTGCCACGTGTAAAGGTACCTATATACCTATCATCCATTTGGGGATAGTTGCTTCACAGGGCTTCTTCTACCATGAGGTGAGATGAAGGGGAGGTCTGAACTGTCTCCCCAGCTGGGACATTTTCCTGCAACCTCCGAGTGGTAACTCTGCTGGATAAACTGACATCTGGCCAAGGTTGGCTTCACAACAGCATTTTTCGAAAACCTGATCCTTTCAGAATCAGGTTTTTGCCTATTCACTTTTAATAATGTCCAGTAGCAACCTGAAGCAACTGGATGCTACCTGATGCTACCGGACACCATTAAAAGTGAATGGGCAAAACCTGATCCTGAAAGGATCATGTTTTTGAAAAAAAAAACCTGATCTGTGCCTGATTTGAATAACTCTGGTGTGAAACCAGACAGCCTTAGGCTGGTTTCACATATGCATCTTGGCCACATCAGGCTAAGGTTGGTTTCATATCATCTTTTGTGTGATCTGGGCCGATCCGATGAGAACCGGATAGGCCCGGATCACATATAAGCCCCATAGTTTGCCTATGGGGCCGGATGGAGCTGGATGGCAGCTATCTGCCATCCGGTTTCCATGTAAACGGGTGAATCCGGGAGGACTCGGATTTTTCACCCGGACACAAAAATGCTGCATGCACGATTTTTGTGTCCGAGGAGAAAAATCTCCCCAAACCAGATCCCCCCGGATTCTCATCCATGTTAGGGATCGCAATCTGGCACTCCCTAACATGGGAGCCTATGGGGCGGATTGCCCCGATCCGGGAGGATCTGGGAACAAGACACCTGCGGCCTCACGCCGCTGCTATTTCAGGACCGCGGCTAGCTCCCTGCGAGCCACGGTCCTGAATCATCAGCAGCTTCAGCTGCGTGCGGCTGCACACCAGATCGGAGGGCATATTAGCCGGTCCACAACGGACAGCGCTGGATCGGATCAAAACGTGATGTGAAACCAGCCTAAGATGCATATCATATCATCTGCATCAGGCGCAGGACACTGAACGCTGAGGCCACAGCATATTTTTGTCTGCTGGATCGTCAGCCTGGAAGGAGGGGTGAGAGAGAGGGAAGGAGAGGGAAGGAAAGGGGAGGGGTTAAAGAACACATCCTGGAGATGTTCTGATCATACTCAAACTACATTGAGCATGCTCAGAGTAAACTCCTGATCAATCCTGGCTGCATTCACCAGTGGCTAGATGCGGCATCATAGTCAGAAATACAACATATTGATGCAGTGCGCTGCATCTGGATGCATCAGGACTTTCAAGGGGCCCCAAACCGCAAAATGCTGTGGTCGGGGGTGCGGCTAAAATGCCCTTGTCTGCATCAGGTGACATCCTGATGCCACCTGAAGTCCCTGTGTTCCCATTTTAAGTATGGGGACACAGGCCTATTCATGAGTCATCAGGATTTCGCCTGACCCAGACCCAACCGATGAAAATGCAGATGTGAAAGCATCCTCAGAGAACAAGGAAAACATTGGTTCCCTGGTTTCACACTACAGTTTTTTTCCTGATCAGGTTCAATTCGGTTTGTGTGCCAAAACCAGGAGTGTCTCCAAAACTCAGAATAGGTGTCAATCTTTCAATTATAGTTTTTCTCTGCAAGTTCCTCTCCTGGTTCCTCTCCTGGTTCCTCTCCAGGTTTTTACCTGATCAGGCAAAAAACTGCAGTGTGAAACCAGAATATATTTAATCATGTTTGCATTCAATGAACTTGCAAACATGAGCGGTGCAGGCTCGGCAGAGGATGAGCACTTATAAACTGTTATTATAGTCTGGGAAAGTGGTGTGATGGGACAGCATGGGGCAACAGGGTGCAAGATGGGGAAGGAATGTGAGAGAAGAAAGTGTAGAGGGAACAAAATGGTGGACTACTATGGAAAGAGGAGCAATTTGTAGGGGTCAGGTTGGAAAAGGGCATCTTGTGTACGACAAAATAGAAAAGGGTCAGTTTGGCGGGACAAAATGAAAAGGGGCAGCATGTATGAAGCAGTATAGAGAGGGAAACATTGTGGGGGAAAGAATAGAAAGGAACAGCGTGTTGGAAAAGTATGTAGAGGGGGCAGCATGTAGAGGACAGTATGGGGAAGGGCAACATGTGGGAGGCAATATAGAAAGGGGCAGAACATAAGGGACAGTATGGATTGAGGGAAGCATGTATGGAGAGGGGCAGCATGTGGGAGGTCATATGGAAAAAGGAATCATGTAAGGGACAGTATGGAGAGAACGCAGTATGGGTGTTACAGTATGGAGAGGGGCTGCATGTGGGGGAGACATAATGAAGAGAGGCAGCAATGAATGATACTGAAGATGGGGGCAGTTCGAAGAAAGGTACAATGTAAGGGTAAGCAATGAAGAGAAGACAGCATGAAGTGGGGACAATGTGGAGGCCATAATTCATAAGGGGGCAGTGTGGAGACCATAATTTATATGCATTCCCTGATGAAGGAGCATAGCAGGCTCTGAAATGCGTCGAATGGATCCAATAAATGTGAAGTAATTTGAAGCTATTGGCTATGTGTCTTCTGTGGCAGCACGGATCGGTAAACACATTGTCCCTTTGAATCCTTGGATTATCTACCACATCGCACGTGGAGGTGTGGGTGCTGCAGCAGTCACCATTACATGTTTTTGATGCTGGTTGTGTGCTACACAACCCGATAAGGTGAGCAGTGAATATCACGGCTTCAGAGCCACTCTGCTATTAAACGATAAGACCCTATTGCGCTTGCTCCCTTTGCAGTGATTATAATAATTTTTAAGAGGGCAGTGTGCAGGCCATAATTTATAAGGAGGCAGTGTGGAGGCCATAATTTATAAGGGGGCAGTGAGGGGGACATAATTTATAAGGGGGCCGTGTGGAGGCCATAATGTGGCGCCCCGCCAAGCAGGCGTCACAGAGGGGTACTGCACCCGTAAAAGAGGTGCAGATGCTCCAGCTGCAGGTGGACCCTAGGATGGTGGGTGGGACCCAATACTAGCACTCCCACATGAGTTTTTGGGAGGTTACCTGGGAGGGGATATAATCACCTCTAGGGGGAACAGACAGAAGGACAGTGAGTCTGGATCAGATAAGGGACGTCTGAGACAGGCTAGTCTCTCGACTAAGGGACCAGAAAGAGATGGAGGAGGAAGAGAGGGTCTAAGGAGAAAGGAGCTTTTCAGGAGAGCAGCCGGTCTGGGAAGAGGGGCCGTTGCTAGGTTCTCCCAGACAGCTTAACGGGCATCGGAGCCCGCACCTGTGGGATACTTTAGGACCACAGAGAATCCGGATTCCCGTGGAGTCTTCAATTCTCCCGGGCACCAAAGCAAACTGAAAGAGGGTACTAGTCACCGCCAAAGGAACGAGCGGCCAGCCAGTAGAGGGTTACCCGACGGCAGCAAAGGTGAGAAAGGAAAGGAGGTCAGGCTGATTCCAAGTCACCAGGCTTCACACCTAAGCTGGAAAGCAGGAAGTAATAGACGGGGTTAGTGAAAGAAGGCACACAAAGGGTTCCACCATACCATCTGGGATCCGCTTGCAGCCACCCGCCAAGCTGCCTGTCCTTATAACATCTGAAGTGCTGAACTGTAACTTTGTATGATGCCAAAGCAAGTGAACAGTAAAGTACCCAGAGGGAAGAGACTTTGCCTTTGCCTGCATTTATTTTGCATGAACTTGTTCCCCATACAGGAACGCTGCCTCGGACGTCCAGCCCTACCTGTAGAGAACTTTACCAGACTAGGCGCGATAGCATCTGCCTCCGGCGGACTGTGGTGTGTCACCTCACCAGAAACTACAGGTGGCGTCACGACAAACTAATATAATCCCCTGTAAATACCCCCTTTTTCAAAGATAGGCCCAGGACACGGGACCAGGCGCGGCGCCACCATTCCCCCTTACACAGCAACACTACCCCCGAAGCCTGATACCCGAGTACCCCAAAGCCTGGGCTCGAAAATAATTTATAAGGGGACAGTGTGGAGGTCATAATTTATAAGGGGACTGTGTGGACGTGTGGCACCCCGCTATGCAGGCATCACAGAGGGGTTCTGCACCCATAAAAGTGGTGCAGATACTCCAGCTGCAAGCAGATTTTAGAATGGTGGGTGGAACCCATTAACCAGAACCCCACATTAGATTACATAGTGGGAGGTACCCGGGAGGGAATAAAAACCGCCTCCAGGGGGAACTAGTGAGTCAGAGTCAGAGTGAGAGTCGGGCGGTCAGGCAGTGAGCCTGAAGGAACGGAGAGAGGGTCTCTCGGCTGAGGGACCAGGAGAGTGGGGAAAGGACAGCTCCCAGGCGCAGACAGCCAGTTGGGGAAGGACAGACTTGAGAAGGTCTAACCACAACAGCTTAGCGGGTCCCGGAGCCCGCACCTGTGGGATTTATAGGGCCACAGAAAATTCGGAGTCCTGAGGAGTCTACAGGCGACCCCAGGAACCTGAGCAACCGAAAGAGGGTACCAGGCACTGCTTGATAGTTCGGCGGTCGGCTAGCAGAAGGTTATCCGACGGGAGCAAGGGTGAGAGGAAGAATGGAGGTCCGGCTGACTCCAAGTCACCAGGCTTCATACAATTACCGGGAGTAGGAAAGAATAGATGAGAAAGAAAGCACACACTGAGGGTACCATCATATCACCTGGGATCCGCTTGCAGCCACCTGTTAGCACCTGTTTTAACATCTGAATGCTGAACTGAGAACTGTAACTAAATGCTGCTAAAGTTTCCAGTAAAGTACCCGGAGAGAAGTGAACTTGACTCTGTTACATCTTCTTTTGCATGAACTTGCTTCCACACAGGGACCGCTGCCCCAGAGATCCAGTCCTACCTGTGGAGGACTATACCATCTCAGCCGCGATTCCATCTACCTCCGGCGGACTGTGGCGGCGCTGGTGCAAATCACCAGAAACTACAGGTGGCGTCACGACAACAAACTTGTGGTATGATTAGACCATGTCCCTGTACAGTCAGACACATCCATTACACAGTACATAGCAGGGACACATTTATAAGATTATCTGAGCACAGGAACATTTTTATTAATTACAACCAATTGTGGAATTTATTATTATTCTTAGATCTATTGATTAAAATGAACTTTGTTTATGAGAAAACCCCTTTAAACAAGAAAAATGTCTTCAGTCCTTATGTATTTCTGCTCTTGTGATTCTTCATTGAGTACAAATTGATTGAAAACTCACCATTGTTTTTCTACAAGAAGATGCAGATTTCTGACAACAAAAATTTGCGGCACAGTTTTCTCGTCGGCACATAGTGTTACATTCTGCTGCTTCCTCCTCTTCCTTTATCTCTTCTATATATGCTTAAAAAGGCAGATGTATTTTGAAAGATAAGGTCAGGGTGGGAAGTAGAAGGGGCTTATAAGTGGAAGCATTTTCCACCAATAGATACCTACAATGTTTGTTATATATACTTGTACTAGATCAGGGGTGGGGAACTCCAGTCCTCGAAAGCTGCCAACAGTGCATGTTTTCAGGATTTCCTTAGTATTGCACAGGTGTTTATACCAACACCTGTACAATGCTAAGGAAATCCTATAAACCTGCACTGATTGCGACCCTTGATGACTGGAGATCCTCACCCTTGATCTAGAGAGTTATGCAAAGATTGTTAAACACAACAATGGCCATTTCATTAATGGCCACCATTATGGGGAGCTTAGGAGGCAACGTCATACATTTATACATTGTACTATGTAATAATAAAGTATGCAGTGAACTCCTACAATCCTCCGTAAACTGCCTGCGATCACCTATCATTTCCATATCTCTTTGTAAAATGAAGCCCAGACAAGTATATCTGCAGATATATTAAGAAATTCAGGAATACAGAATGATGAACGCTGAAGTGACATAATAATAATGACAGATGGACATGCAATTATTAACAGCTTTACACACACAAAAAAAGTTTCCCTTGCTTACAGCGGTATCTTGTCTTCGGGACACTGTTCAATTATTTTGTTACGCTCTGTAGTAATTAAGTTAAACATAAGATCCAGGTTGTTATTGATCAAACCAAGGTACAAAGATATTGCTGCAGTGTTTTTATAAGGTAAAAAAGTGTGAAGTGCAATAGATTGAAATATAAAAAGTTAAAGAGATTAGATAAGTTACTGTAACAACTTCATAGACTTGTTCTTTCAAGGTACCGTCACACAGGGACATATCGCCGGCGATATTGCCGGGTATCGCGGGAGCGCGCATCCCTGACAACATCGCCGGTGAGATGTCACACTGAGCAACTTACCGGCGATGTCGCCGGCTAGTTGCCGCGGCTATCGCTCGCTGGGTTGCCAAGCAACCCAGCGAGCGATAACCCGCAATGTTGTAGATAGGCGGAATCGCCCGTAACATTGCGGGTTGCCGCGTTACACAGGGCGATCAGGCAGAATCGCCTGAGCAACATCGCCAGGTTTCCCAACATTGTTGGGAAACCTGGTGATGTGACTCAGGCGATTCATCGCCTGATTATCGCCCTGTCACACGCGGCAATTCGCCGGCGATGTCGCCGCAACCTGGCCACGCCCCTCGGTTGCCGGCAACATCGCCGGCGATATGTCCCTGTGTGACGGTACCTTTAGGGTCATTTTGCTTTCGGCATGTGTTCGCTTCTTGCACCTTGGGTTTCAGTATCTTTTCAATGTCCCTCATTTCAGTCAATGCAAAAGGGCCTCAATCTGTATTAGGAACCATCCCACAAAACCCTGCACCCAAGAAGTGGGGTGTAGTTTGTTCCAGGCAGCTTTGTGCATTTGTCCCTGCTGTTCATGGCTATGACTTTGCTTGTTTTGACCAACTCCTATGACTAAACCCTGCAAACATTGACTCTTTCCAACCATAATTCCTATCTGCTGCTTTGATCATTCATATTAGATCCCATATTAAATCCCTGCCTTTCTTCATGTCATCTGAATTTAACAGAATGTCCAGAGGTAGAGATGTGTGGATTTCTTGTGGGAAAGGCCATACTTACAGTACTCCCTTACAGTATTTAAGGGGTAAGAACCGGGCTCAGTTTTAGACAAATTGTGGCCCAAGATCAAATTTAAAGTCTACCATCAGTGAAATACTGTATACACACATATACATAAATAAACATAAATATATACACACACTATACACAGTATATACACATACAGTTATATGTATTTTATATATATGCACTCAGACACATATATACTGTACTACATAAACACATATATATATATATTCACCTATGTAGCACTATTAATTCCACAGCACATTACATACATCAATAATACTGTTCCCTTGGGTCTCACAATCTATATTCACTATCAGAATGTCTTTGGACTGTGGGAGGAAACCAGAGAACCCAGAGGAAACCCACAAGAAAACGGGGAGAACAAAGAAACTCCTTGCAGATGTTGTCCTTGGTGGGATTTGAACTCAGGACCCCAGCACTGTAAAGCAACAGTGCTGACCACTGAGTCACCATACTGCCCATATATATAACAGTGACCCCTAAGTTTAAAAATTGTCTACAACCGATCCCAGGAGCAACATGTAAACTCTCTGTTCAGAAATGTGCAGGGCTTAGAACAGCTAAGATTGTGCACGGAATTCTCAAACTCCCAGAAAGCCTCTGGTTGAGGACCCAAGAATGAGGAAGGACAAACAACCACCCCACAGGGGGTGGGGGTAGTTTATATATGCAAACATATACTGTGCTCAGCATACTTAAGTACAGTTTTTATCAATATCTCACTGGATTCCAGACCAATTTTACAAATAATAGACAAACCTGAGTTTCATAGAGCTTTTTATAACCCATAACATGGTACTAAGGTTATCACATGAGTAAATCAGAAGATTCTCAAGGCAGTGCAATGTGTTTTGCAGACAGAGGAAGTTAGGAAATCACTTAAAAACTTTGGAGGAACGTTGAGAGAGAGGAAACTTGTTGGTTGAGCAGTGACTTAGGAAGAATGTTGGAGATTGCAAGTGTTTAAGTGCGTCTTGGCTGAATGGTCCTGGATAAAAAATTTTTACCTCCTATTTACATAGTTTAATTGGTCACAGACAAGCTGTAGCCTGGTGTATCATCAATGGGTGTTTGGGTTCCATTTTCTGTGGAAATCTGCCAAGAGTTGGTAGAATCCTCATCAATCCCATCAGCTAGTGTGGTTACAGACATAGTCTGTCCCGAGCATACAGTTTGCTCACAGGTTACAAGACGAGTTGCAGCAAGTTGACTCTATGGGCAGAGGAGGATCTTCATAGGCCAGGGTCACATATACCAATCCGTTTTTTTAAGCCATTAGAAAAACAGATCCATTAAATTTAGGGTGACAATAGTGTCCCCTGAGGTCCTGGACGTTTTTTGGATTTAGTCATTTTTTCGCAAAAATGCATACGTTAACGCATGATGCCTCTATGTACCTTGAGTTAACGCATGCGTTTCCCGTAGGGTCCCGTATTAAAAAACGCATGTGCTTTTTTAATGCACCCAAAAACACTGCTAGCAGTGTTTTTTGGGATGCTGCACAAAAACGCATGCATTTTTGAAAAATGAACACACACATGTGTTAACGCATATGCATTTTTGAACTTTGAAAAAAAAAATAAGGAAAGTGATCCCAAAACGGATCTAAGCCAAAAACGGATTGTATGTGTGACCCTGGCCTAAGATCGACACTCAGATCTTGCACCATAACTCCCTACCTACTAGTTCTTGGATGAGGGAGCTACTTTTCAGGAACATCATAGCAATGTTAAGCATATCAGGTACCGTTACACATCACAACATTGCATGCAATTTCACTTGCAACTTACTGGTTGCAGTGAAATCATGGACACATTGTTCCATTTGTACACGGCAACAAAATAGAACAATGTGTCCATGATTTCACTGCAACCAGCAAGTTGCAAGTGAAATTGCATGCAATGTTGCGACGTGTAACAGTACCCTCAATGTCTTATGATTTTGCAATGCAAAAAATTTCATTTTTGCCCAACCATGAAATATCACCTTAGTCTAGGCTAATGAGCACAACAGGTTAGGAGGATTTATAACCTTCTGGATCAAGTCTTGTGAACTGTTGAAGAAAGTAGTTTTTTTTTAGGTCAGCCGCCAGCGTCTACTAGAAATATTCACAAAGTCTCATTTCTTTTCTATTTCGAGAATATATAACTCATTGTCACATGACAAGTAAAGACTTAAAGTGCTTCAAGCTGAGAGGATTTGGAGTCTGAAAACCTTTTAAGAACTTTTGTAGCCCTTTTGTGGGTTTTTCATAAGAGGAATTTACCAGTGACTACGTCTTTTTTTCTTAGGGATAATATATTGGGATTGTATCAGTGTGAAATAATCATTAAATCTATTTGTGATTTTTGCAGTTCCAAATGATACAAAAGTTGCTAATTGCACTTTTGGTAAGAATTTCTGATTGATAAATCTAGGGTTAAATGAAAACTAATGCCTCCTCCTTCGTAACTCTTCAGCAGATGGCAGCACTGGTATGTGGCAGGTACTGGACTATTCAGTAGACTGTCTGTGCCTTTCTCTTTCCTCTTCTTGCTCTGCTCCTCTCTCTCCTCTCTTTCACCTCTCCATAGATTTAAATAGGCAACGTCTTTCTGGCATTGAAACAAGCTGGTAGTCCATTTTTTTTTTGCCAAAATTACCAAATTAGCTTATGTTCAGGGTAAATGATGAGTTTTGGAAGTATGTGAAATTAACATATAAATAAAGAAGCATCATTTTTATTATAACGTTTCTTACATTTGCTTGTACTATTAAATTAAGGAAAGATGGTTTAAATGCCAGTGACGATATTTATATTTATATTTACTCTATGTACCCAAATATACACCGAGGCCCCTAATTTAACTACAAAAAACTGGAAACACTTATTGACACAAGTATAAGCCTAGGGTGGGAAATGCAGCATCCCCCAATTCTGGTATATCATCCCCCAGCCTGGTACATAGCTCTCATCCCCAGCCTGGTACATGACCCACTATCATGGTACATGACCATCTCATTCTGGTATATAGCCACCCCATCCTGGTATATGGCACCCATCCACACAAAAAATAAACAATTTAACTCACCTCTCCATCACTCCACTGTAGCACCGTAGAATCCTTCTGTCTTATGCCAGCATCCGATCATGTGAGAGGGGCACGGAGTGATGATGTCACTGTCCTGTACTGCCCACATGATTGGATTGCCAGCACAAGACAGACAGACATAATGGCGCTGCAGGTGAGCAATGGAGAGGCGAGTTAAATTGTTTATTTTTTTGTCTATGCTAAGATAGGGGCCATATACCATTATAGGGGAGTGGGAATACTCAGTCTAAAGTAATATACGCTTCTCCCCACCCACCTCTCAGTGCTGGCTTTAGTGATGAGGTGATGGACAGGGGTATACAGTGCATATTACATTAACCTGATGAGCGGACCCACATGACCACCCACTGCATTTGTAGCCTGTTCCAAACTTCTCTAGCCCCCTGTCACCGCCCACAGCAAATACTGTATACTCTGACTCTGATTCTGACTCGAGTATAAGCTGAGTGGGGCTTTTTTAGCACACAAAAATGTTCTGAAAAATTCAGTTTATACTCAAGTATATACAGTACATTTATATGTATTTGACGTGTTTCTCATTTGTCTTTTCAAGAGTAAGATCTCGCTTTTTACAATGCTCTGATACTCTTTCCCATGAGCAATACTTGGCTCTGAAGTTTTATATAGGCCTCTGATCCGGTCAAAAGTGGATAATTTATTGCTCTTATCCTTCCCAACCCTTGACGTAATACAACGTCATGGGGCTGGTCCCCATGTTTGATGTGAGCTCTGGAGCTGCACTCACATCAAACACCCAACATCTCAGCTGATCTCATCAGCTGAGATGTTGAGCTTCCAGCACCAATCGGATCTGGGATCCTTTTCACCCATTCAAAATAAAAGTATTAAAAAAAAAATACATATATTTGCTATCGGTGTTCAGAAATGCCCGAGCTATCAAGATATGAAATCAATTAATGAGAGCTGTAAACTGCCTAATGGAAAAAAAGGTCAAAATGCCAAAATTACATTTTTTTGGTTGCCGCAACATTGCTATAAAATGTAATAATGGGCGATCAAAGCAGCGTATACACCCAAAGCTAGTATAATTAGAAACGTCAGCTCAAGCCACAAAAAATAAGCCATTACACCGCCCCAAATTGTGAAAAACGAGGACGCTGTGGATCGCAGAACATGGCGCAAAAAGTGTGATTTTTTTTTTTAACTTCTAAATTTTTTTTTCACCACTTAGATAACAGTAAAAGTATACATGTTTAGTATCTACGAACAGGGCTGCCATTAGAAATTTCAGGGCCACTGACTGCCAAAATTTTGGAGCCCCCCTGAGACTCCACCCAGCCTCCACCCAGCTCCGCCTCCACCTATGCTCCACCTCCACCCAAACATATATTATTTTTATAGTGAAAAATTGGAACAGCAGCAAAAATTATCTCAATTTATGTGCAAAGCTTTCCCCACCAGCAACCCAGATTGTTCCTTACAGTAAAGTAAAAAAAGGAAAAACAGCACAAAAAATAGAAAAAGTGGACTTTATCCTTTTTTTTATGCTCTCTCTCTTTTTTTTATAGTTTTTCCTTTTTTTACACTCTCTCTCGATCATATATTACACACATACACTTGAGACTGCTGTGGGCTGAATACACAATAGCTGTATATACAATAGAGAATACACAATAGAGACGGCTGCTAGCTGTATACACAATGGACTGCTGCTGGCCATACACAATAGAGAATACATAGCTCACCATAGGAGGTCCAGGTGCTCAGTGAGTCTCCACAGCATGTGGGTATAAGGCCTCCTCAGGTTCCCTGCTGTCTCTGAAGCCCTGTCTGTATGCAACACAACTGGCCTCCTCACTTTCTCTGGTCTGTGCTCTCTCCTCCTGCGCGGTCCACGGGTTACCCTCTCTAATCACTGCGGTGCTACTTCACATTATGGTGTCTGGCTCCCTCTTGCTGGGTATGCAGGGGGACCAGGTGACTGAAGTCTCCACGGTGTGCCAGGGTTTTCTGCAGTCCTATAGTGTTCCTGCAGGTGCGGATCCCCGAAGTCCGGGACGTCTTGGGTGAACTTCCTCTAGTTCCTCTGCTCCCTTGGCTAAGCTCTGTGCCTTCTGTCCCCACTCCTAGGCTTGACTCAACGTAGAAGGGCCACTGCGGGTCACTGGTTCAGGCCTGACCGCGGCACCGATCACCAGGACGTCTTCGCAGCTCTCCTAGCGTCTGCACACTCTCACAGCAGCAGTATTTATAGGGGACATCACCTAAAGCCCTGCTGTGCCGGGGTGGAAGGTGTTGCATGTAGTAGGTACCTGCAGTGGAAACCCAGCTGTGCAGTAGGAAAGGCTGTGGCTACCTGAGGCTGAGGTGCTTCCAAGGTGCCGCAGCGGATACCGCGCACATCTGCTGAAAAGGTGGCCATAAAGAGTTTATTTACAGACTACGAAGTAAGTACAAAAACTACTCAAAGGGCAGCATCAGAAAAAACTTACCACCAATGGAAAAACAAAAACCAACACTGCACTTGCAGGATGCAGTCAGACTCCACTATGTGGAGCAAGCCCAGGTGCAAGCAGATAAATCACCTCTACCTACAATTAGATGTGGGAGGTGACTTGCCATGCACACAATGAGCTTGCATAGGACACCATTCACACTGATACATATGATGCAGAGTGTCTGATAGCTACCCACTGGTCCTGTCACCTGACCAAGTGAGCCTCCCAGTACGATATCTCCCCACCACTAGATGAACGGCGCCCCATGGGGCCCGACTGCACCCCGAAAATGATAAAAAAGTGCAAAAAAGTTTTTCATGATAAAAAAACCCTATCTTATATGGGGTATTGGTTCATGTATTGGCAAAGACACTTAAGCTCATAATGCACGTCACGGATCCCCATAGCTTATGAGTTTTCTGATGCTACCTTTTGAGTTGTTTTTGTACAAATTTTGTTAGGACTCATAAGCTATGGGGAGTTAGCTGGATCCCCTCCTCCACCAACAAGGACTCAGCGCTCCACAGGTTGTTGCAACGGTGATGACTGCTATAACCGGGAACGACAAAGGTGTGAGTAAATATCTTAAGACTGCACCCCGCTGTGTTTGTGACTATCTTGCAGCACCTCTCTGCTGTAACATCAGCACCAACTGATTAAGTAACATCTGCTGCCCTGGGAGTCAGTCCTACCTGTGTAGGGCTTACCAACTAAGCTGCATTGTCACCAACCCCCAGTGGAACTGTGTAGCAGTGGCGGCCATTACTAGCTGCAACCCACGGGTGGCGTCACGTAAACAAGTATTCCCAAGTCTGGTACCCCTGTCCCCGAAGCTACCTTCCCTAATGACTGATACCCAAAAAGAATCCTCTTCCTCATTTGATTGAGTGCTCCGGGGCCATGGTCCGGGTCACGCCACCGTGACATCCCCAGCAACGTTCACCAGCCTGGCTCCAAGTACCCCACGGCCTCCACGGGGCGTGTCAGAGACCAGCTTTGTTTAATTAAACTGCTGATAGGACTTGATTAGGAAAGGCACTCACCTGCCTATATAAGACCTCACAGCTCACAGTGCATGTCAGACCAAATGAGAATCAAGAGGTCAAAGGAACTGCCCAAGGAGCTCAGAGACAAAATTGTGGCAAGGCACAGATCTGGCCAAGATTTTTCAATTTACAAAATGGCTGCAATAACACATAGTGAAAAATTTAAAGCGGTCTGGATACTTTCCATACCCATTGGATCATGTATATCATATATACATATATCATATACGTACTTGAGGAAGGCAAACATTGCAAAGACGCATTGTACAGTAGTTTTATGTAGTTTTAATTGTTACTATCAATTGGTTATTTTTAAAATAAATAGTGTGTTTCTAATGTCTTAAGGAGCACGATCCATATTTGTGTATCCCTAAAGACATGGCTGGGTGCTACATTTGGGGCCAAACTTATTCTATAGGAGTGAGAGTGAGAACTCTAGGCAGTATGTCCATCTCCTTACAAGTGAAGAACAAAAAGGACACATTCACCAAGACATCAGGACCATAGAACATAGATATCAAGGCAGATGGAACACACACATGATGGCAGATTACTACTGGTGTCAGCGGTGTAACTAGGTTTCATGGCACCCAGGGCAAAGATCTATTTTGGCGCCCCCCACGGAGTAGGTGTCAGCTTTCAGTCCCGCCGCCCCTGCAGCCTTGGTTGTGGAGCAGGAGGGGAGGATTTGTGCTGTTAGCTTTAAGCCCCGCTGCCCCAGCAGCCTTGGTTGAGGACTGGGGGTCGGGGATGGTGGTGGTGCTGTCAGCTATCAGCCACGCCACCCCTGCAGCCTTGGTTGAGGAGCGGGGGGGGTGCCGCCGGCGCCCCCCTCTGAGTTGCGCCTGGGGCAAAGGATCCGGCTGCACCCCCCTAGATACACCTCTGACTGGTGTTTACAGCTCGACAACCCTGATGATAACTGCTCCAGAGTATACAAAAACAGAACATTTCTCACTAACAATTACAATTTCCACAATTGCTCTTTTCATAGACGAAAGACATGTTTTTGCTTGAACTAAATGTATTACATGCAATCGCTTTTTCAGAATTTCTCTTTACCCCTTACATTTAACTTTAAAACCTTTAATCAAACACATTTCAATTGCCAAAAATTGACGTATTGCATATTTTTTTTACTTCACATCAGGAATCAGCACCTTTCATTTGGGTAAAAACAGCAAAACACTTAGTGTGTTTTCACATCTAAGGTTTGCGTGCGTTTTGCTTAATTGGTGTTTTTAGGTGTTTGTACCGCTAAAAACGTATAAAAACGCTAGTGTTTTTGGTCCCATTGGTTTTAATGGAAAGGCATGCAAAAACGCATTCAAAATCACAAAATGCATGCGGTTTTGCCAACACAGCCCCAAAATGTCTTCCCAGACGTTTTGGGCAGCGCTGGCAAAAACGCATGCATTTTGTGTTTTTGAAAATGCACATGTGTTTTTGCATGCTTTTTTCCATGCGTTTCCATTAAAATCAATAGGACCAAGAACGCTAGCGTTTTTATGCGTTTTTTACCGATAAAAACGCCTAAAAACGCCAATTTAGCAAAACGCACACAACCCTTAGATGTGGAACAGGCCTTAGGTCATCAAAATTTTTCTTATCAAATGTAGAGTGGGGTAATATTATAAAATAATGAAGAAGTGTTATGGACTATCAAAATCAAATAAGCATGTAAGGGATGTTCAAAATAATACCGAAGAAAAAACCCTTAAAAAGTAATTATTTTATAGGAATAATTTAAAAGCGACATACAAATCATAGAGATTCACACAGTACAATATGACAACTAGGTACCACTCTTTCCTTGTCTTGCATTGGAGGTTGGCACCCTATGAAAACGAGACTGGTGCCCCCAAACCATGACAACTCCCCCTCCCTTGCATCCTATAACTAACAATAATAGTGGAATTAGGTGAGCAGAAAATTCTGTACCTAAGAAAAAGGTTGGGAAGGGATAGACAAGGAGGAGTCATGTCCATAATAGGTCCATAAAAATGGTGCTCAGTTCAAGATATGTTAGTCTTGGGCAAATGGTGGACTATTGGGACAATACCAAAGTATAAGAGATTAGTTCCTGCTCTTTGCTCATTCACTTGGGGCTCAGACATTGGCCTTGCGTTGGCCTTTTCTTAAGGTTAATGGAAAAAATTGGAATCCGGCTCAACAGGAATGGATTTTCTTTATTTATTTTTTGTTTTTCAATAAAAAGGGGACATACAAAAGAAAAAATTGCATGGTTGACATGACCAAGTCGATGCATTTCAACTGCATTAAGCAGTCTTACTCGTCACTTTTTATTGAAAAAGAAAAAAGGAAATCCATTCCTGTTGAGCCGGATTCCAATTTTTCCAATTCCAAAGTAAATTTATATCATGAATATAATTTGACAAATGCATAAATATCCTATAATACAGAATGTGTCAGATTTCTGACATTGCTGAATTGTCTTGTATGGAGATAAATATATCACTAATGATTTAGTTGATACAGTTAGGGCCAGAAATATTTGGACAATGACACAATTTTCGCGAGTTGGGCTCTGCATGCCACCACATTGGATTTGAAATGAAACCTCTACAACAGAATTCAAGTGCAGATTGTAACGTTTAATTTGAAGGGTTGAACAAAAATATCTGATAGAAAATGTAGGAATTGTACACATTTCTTTACAAACACTCCACATTTTAGGAGGTCAAAAGTAATTGGACAAATAAACATAACCCAAACAAAATATTTTTATTTTCAATATTTTGTTGCGAATCCTTTGGAGGCAATCACTGCCTTAAGCCTGGAACCCATGGACATCACCAAACGCTGGGTTTCCTCCTTCTTAATGCTTTGCCAGGCCTTTACAGCTGCAGCCTTCAGGTCTTGCTTGTTTGTGGGTCTTTCCGTCTTAAGTCTGGATTTGAGCAAGTGAAATGCATGCTCAATTGGGTTAAGATCTGGTGATTGACTTGGCCATTGCAGAATGTTCCACTTTTTTGCACTCCTGAACTCCTGGGTAGCTTTGGATGTATGCTTGGGGTCATTGTCCATCTGTACTATGAAGCGTCGTCCAATCAACTTTGCAGCATTTGGCTGAATCTGGGCTGAAAGTATATCCCGGTACACTTCAGAATTCATCCGGCTACTCTTGTCTGCTGTTATGTCATCAATAAACACAAGTGACCCAGTGCCATTGAAAGCCATGCATGCCCATGCCATCACGTTGCCTCCACCATGTTTTACAGAGGATGTGGTGTGCCTTGGATCTTGTGCCGTTCCCTTTCTTCTCCAAACTTTTTTCTTCCCATCATTCTGGTACAGGTTGATCTTTGTCTCATCTGTCCATAGAATACTTTTCCAGAACTGAGCTGGCTTCTTGAGGTGTTTTTCAGCAAATTTAACTCTGGCCTGTCTATTTTTGGAATTGATGAATGGTTTGCATCTAGATGTGAACCCTTTGTATTTACTGTCATGGAGTCTACTCTTTACTGTTGACTTAGAGACAGATACACCTACTTCACTGAGAGTGTTCTGGACTTCAGTTGACGTTGTGAACGGGTTCTTCTTCACCAAATAAAGTATGCGGCGATCATCCACCACTGTTGTCATCTGTGGACGCCCAGGCCTTTTAGAGTTCCCAAGCTCACCAGTCAATTCCTTTTTTCTCAGAATGTACCCAACTGTTGATTTTGCTACTCCAAGCATGTCTGCTATCTCTCTGATGGATTTTTTCTTTTTTTTCAGCCTCAGGATGTTCTGCTTCACCTCAATTGAGAGTTCCTTTGGACCGCATGTTGTCTGGTCACAGCAACAGCTTCCAAATGCAAAACCACACACCTGGAATCCACCCCTGACCTTTTAACTACTTCATTGATTACAGGTTAATGAGGGAGACGCCTTCAGAGTTAATTGCAGCCCTTAGAGTCCATTGTCCAATTACTTTTGGTCCCTTGAAAAAGAGGAGGCTATGCATTACAGAGCTATAATTCCTAAATCCTTTCTCCGATTTGGATGTGGAAACTCTCATATTGCAGCTGGGAGTGTGCACTTTCAGCCCATATTATATATATAATTGTATTTCTGAACATGTTTTTGTAAACAGCTAAAATAACAAAACTTGTGTCACTGTCCAAATATTTCTGGCCCTAACTGTACATGTAACATTCTGTGTTATGGGAAATTTATACATCTGTTGAATTTATTCATGTATGTCTATCATGATTTTCTATTTTAAATTATTCCAATAAAATAATTAATTTTTAAGGGTTTTTTCTTCAGGATTATTATGTTTTATGCCATTTTAGGTTCATAAGGTCTCACTTCGTAGCATTACACTTCTAAAATATATTAACCGAACAAGATTCCTGTAAAGTTCAAAGTCAAAACCAATTGTAAGTTAATTACATTATCTTATGCATCAATAAATATTTTACATAGAATCCAATTTACACACAAAGAAAACAAAGAGTTTGTCTTCTAAGAGTCAAGATAATTAATGACAAATTTCAACATATAATCTAGATAGTACGACAGATGAACTAAGCCAACATTACGGTTGGCCTTTCACAGATCTTCTATAAAGGCCCTCATTAATCATCCCCGACACCGCTCTAATCATCATCACACAAGTTTAGAACTTGATGTACAATAATCAATGCAGAATCTACTCCTAAACTGGCAGATATTGAATTCCAAGTTGACTTTGACTCACTGATTTAATGGTGGAGAACAAAGTGACAATTGTCACATGAATTTTGAGTTCCTGACATAGAACTGTAAATTACGATAATGTCTTTATGGTAAGAAGGCTACAGAATAATTGTCAGAAAATTCATCATACATTTATCAGAAATAGTGGATAGAATAGATATAGAAAGTTCCAAACTCAATGAACTCAAATTATCAATAAGCAAAAAAGAATATTTACCGTATATACTCGTGTATAAGCCGAGTTTTTCAGCCCAAAAATTGGGCTGAAAAGTCACCCCCTCTGCTTATACACGGGTCAATACGGTAATATATGTGGTGGGGGCTGTGTCCCGGTGCTGGGGAGGCTGGAGGAGGCGGGGGGAGGCTGATGACTGAGCGGCCCGTCACGTGGGGCCGCTCATTAGATATGCACGGCTCCCCCCCGCCCATCACAGCGGCAGGGGGAGCCGTGCATACAGCCCCCCCAGTGTATACAGGCAGCCCCCAGTGGCACTAGCCCCCCCCATCATGGAAAGAGCCCCCACACTTGGCAGAGCCCCCCCCCGATGCTTTACCATCCAGTGTGTTCGCCGCGGGTCCTGCGCGCTGTCATCCCGGTCTCACGTGACCCGGCGCGATGACGTCATTCCACAGCGACCGCCGGGTCACATGAGACCGGGAAGACAGCGTGGGAGGAAGGACGCGACAGCCCGCGGTGATGAAGACGCTGGATGGTAAGTTAATGCAGCGGGGGGGGGGGGCTCTGCACAGTGTGGGGGGCTCTTTCCATGATGGGGGGGCTAGTGCCACTGGGGGGCTGCCTGTATACACCTTGGGGCCAGCTGTATACCCCTGGGGCCAGCTGTATACCCCTGGGGCCAGCTGTATACCCCTGGGGCCAGCTGTATATACCCTGGGGCCAGCTGTATACCCCTGGGGCCAGCTGTATATACCCTGGGGCCTGCTGTATATACCCTGGGGCCTGCTGTATACCTCTGGGGCCTGCTGTATACCTCTGGGGCCTGCTGTATACCTCTGGGGCCTGCTGTATACCTCTGGGGCCTGCTGTATATACCCTGGGGCCTGCTGTATACCTCTGGGGCCTGCTGTATACCTCTGGGGCCTGCTGTATACCTCTGGGGCCTGCTGTATACCTCTGGGGCCTGCTGTATACCTCTGGGGCATGCTGTATATACCCTGGGGCATGCTGTATATACCCTGGGGCATGCTGTATATACCCTGGGGCCTGCTGTATACCTCTGGGGCCTGCTGTATACCTCTGGGGCCTGCTGTATACCTCTGGGGCCTGCTGTATACCTCTGGGGCCTGCTGTATATACCCTGGGGCCTGCTGTATATACCCTGGGGCCTGCTGTGTAACTCTGGGGCCTGCTGTATACCTCTGGGGCCTGCTGTATACCTCTGGGGCCTGCTGTATACCTCTGGGGCCTGTTGTATACCTCTGGGGCCTGCTGTATATACCCTGGGGCCTGCTGTATACCTCTGGGGCCTGCTGTATACCTCTGGGGCCTGCTGTATAACTCTGGGGCCTGCTGTATATACCCTGGGCCTGCTGTATACCTCTGGGGCCTGCTGTATACCTCTGGGGCCTGCTGTATACCTCTGGGGCCTGCTGTATATACCCTGGGGCCTGCTGTATACCTCTGGGGCCTGCTGTATATACTCTGGGGCCTGCTGTATATCCTCTGGGGCCTGCTGTATATGCCTCTGGGGCCTGCTGTATATGCCTCTGGGGCCTGCTGTATATGCCTCTCGGGCCTGCTGTATATGCCTCTGGGGCCTGCTGTTTATACCTTTAGGGATGCTGTATATACCACTGGGGGGGATGCTGTATACTACCACTGGGGAGGCTGCTGTATACTACCACTGGGGGGGATGCTGTATACTACCACTGGGGAGGCCTGTATACCACACTGCTGGGGGCTGTATACCTGTGCTGGGGTCCACCCTCAGCTTATACACGAGTCAATAGGTTTTCCCAGGTTTTGGCGTCAAAAGTAGGGGGGTCGGCTTATACACGGGTCGGCTTATACACGAGTATATACGGTACCCATTAGAAAGCCAAACCGTACTAAAATTGCACAAAGTTCTCAGAGGACCTTTGCCGGCCACCACCAGTACGGTCTTATATACGGCATTCCGGAATAAAATAAATGAGTCCCCAGGTCGATCCGCATAATGCAAAAAACAGCTTTTATTATACACACCTTGGGGGCGATCCGATTGATGGGAGTCCCGGTCTCGATCCGGCATCTCCTTTCTTCCTGTGAATGCCGTCCTCTTCTTTGATGAGCGGGTGAGGCATCCTTCATCACTCACACACAGTCTCCTCCATTGTACTCATGTCTAGGCCTTTGTTGACCTTTCCCCTTGCCTGTGCAGTACAATACATTGCTCAGCTCTCAGCACTTGTGCAATAGAGCAGACTGTGTGCGGGTGACGTACCATGCATCACCCACTGAAGGAGGCGCTGGTGTGCCTTCATAGTGGTTGTGACTTTCACAACCGCACCAGATAAGCCATTATAGCCCATATAGATCTGACAAGATTTTACCGAATAACACTCTATTGTGCTTGTTTTTTTCCAGCTTCTCTCCCTTTCTACTTATGTGTATTTAGAATATTGTGTTTTATTTCAATTTATGTTAATGTATTTAATTTTTACATAGATATCTTGTTACAGGAGAAAGCTTTGCCTCACTGCATTATCAGTTTTGTTTGGGAAAATGTACAATTTGTCAATTTGTTCATGAAAAGTGAAGTCATTTAGGTGACAGCCAATATATTACCACAACCAACACATGCTTAGTGACTGTCCATTGCAGAAAGGTTACAAGAAGAGGCTAATTTCCCTAATTGTTTCGGTGCTGTTTATGGGAAACACATTCAGAAACCAGTGAATAGTGGATCCCTGCTTTACAACTACAAAAAATATTTTTCTACTATTATCATGGCTGTTGCGGATGCCAGATACCATTTATTGGCTAATAATATTTACGCATATGGGCGTACCAATGATTCCAGAGTCTTCAAAGACAGTAACATGGGTAAATGCCTGTACAACAACTGGTTCAACAACCCTTCATCATGACCATTTCCAGGAAAAGAAGCCTCAAACTAGCCATTAGTTTTGGTTGGGGATGAGGTTTTCCAAATTGGTCCCTTCTTATGAAGCCATACACCAGTTGGAATCTGAACTCCAGCCATCAGATCTTTAATTATAGATTGAGTAGGGCAAGACATTATGTCGAATGCACTTTTGGAATACTGACATCGTTCGGAATGCAGCATAACGGAACGCAGCCAAACGCATGTGCACTGCGTTCCTATGTTTAACATGGGAACGCATAGTAGCTGCGTTTGGCTGTGTTCGGTTGCGGTTGCGTTTGGATGCACATAATTTGTGCGCCCTCCTCCGCCCTCCAAACGCAGACTGTTGCATTGTTTTGTGCGTTCACGGGCGCTTGTTTTATCAGCAAGCGACCGCAAGCGCACAAAAAATGCATGGATCTCAATGGATCCGCAGTGTCCTCCGCATGACAGTGCAGGAGAACGCTGCATATCCCATTGATATCTATCCCGGTGGCCAATCAGTGATCTCGGTGGCGGCCGGGAGGAGGAGATCTCCGCCGCTGATCTCCGCCTCCCGGCCGCTGCCGAGATCGCTGATTGGCTGGCCGGGCACCATACTGATGTGAACTCTTGCAGAGATTCTCTGCTGCGTTCACATCATTATGGTAGCGTTTGCCCTGTGTTTGCGTCTGCATGCCCTCCGCATGCAGACACAAATGCAAATGTGGGCCGGCCTTAACCTGCTCCAACTTCAACCTTGAAATGTGGACAGTGTGATAAAGGCTTGTGTCTACCTACATTATTTTGTTTCTCGACATGATGCCTCCCTTGTTGATTTGAATGACTGTGACTATAACCTCAGTAGCAAAGAGGACAGATCAATTAAATCTATTACTGCCATTATAGAAATTCGAGAATATTTTACTCAGTATTTTATGAGTGACAAAGGCCACAGTCAATGGCAGGATAACCTTTTTGTAACTATTTGGTCAAGAACTTTTCCAGTACTTGTGTTTGTTTTTTCTTTTAATGTTTTTTTCAGTATTGAGAATGGTTGTGAAGTATTTACTAAGACACAGACACAGGTTCAAATATTTGTTTCTGAAATGTTTTTCTAATGTCATCATTAGTGATGGGCGAATCCTAAATTACTCAGAATCGCTTGACTCTAGCGAGTCCGAGTACAGGACTCGCTACTCGTTGCGAGTCTAGCGAGTCCAATGTTAATGAATGGGGAAGCGAGTAATAGCGAGTAGTGTGAGATTTACAAATCGCAGATGTGTCTCGGAAGCTTCAGCCTGAAGCAATCCTAGTTTTGTCATTTATTTGCATTGGACTCGTTTACTTTGCAACTGTAATCGCTGGGAAACTCGCACAGATAAGAGTCCTGTCTTCTCTGTGTGCTGGCTGCCAGCTCCAGGGTCCTAGAGCCTGCCTGCTGCCTGATGTAGCAGTGCTGAGATTGTTCTCAGTCTGCTCATTGCCTGTGTACAGACATGAATGTCTGTGCACAGAGATGATGTAGCAGAGCTGAGATTGTTCTCAGTCTGCTCATTCCCTGTGCATAGACATCTATATCTATGCACAGGGATGAGCAGAGAGGACATCGCGTTTTGGACTGCGTCAGACGGAAGAGGATTTTTTTAATTAAAGATGGAGTCTCTAATGGCTTTTTTTTTTATTTCTAATAAAAAAATTTCTCTGTGTTGTGTTTTTTTTAAAACAATTTAATAGAAATTCATGGCGGTCATGTCTAATATTGGCGTGACCGCCATAAATTTCGGGCTTAGGGCCAGCTGATAATACAAAGCTGGCCCTAACCTCTATTACCCAGCGTGCCACCGCCACCAGGGCCGCTGGAAGAGCGGGGTTCAGCGCCAGAGGATGGCGCTTCAATGAACGCGCCATCTTCTGGGGCGGCTGCAGGCTGCAATTTGCAGCGGGGGGTGCCCAGAAAGCTTGGGCATCCCTGCGCTGCGGATTCCAGCCCCCAGCTGCTTAGCTGTACCTGGCTAGAAATAGAAATTGCACGGAGCCCCACGCATTTTTTTGACTCCGACTCCGAGACGACTCCGACTCCAAGACGACTCTGACTCCGACTCCGACTCGACTCCGAGACGACTCCGACTCCGAGACGACTCCGACTCGACTCCGACTCCGACTCGACTCCGAGACGACTCCGACTCGACTCCGACTCCGACTCCGACTCCGAGACGACTCCGACTCCGAGATGACTCCGACTCCGAGATGACTCCGACTCCGAGACGACTACGACTCCGACTCGACTCCGAGACGACTCCGACTCCGAGATGACTCCGACTCCGAGACGACTCCGACTCCGACTCGACTCCGAGACAACTCCGACTCCGAGACGACTCCGACTCCAACTCCGACTCCGAGACGACTCCGACTCCGACTCCAACTCCGACTCCGAGACGACTCCGACTCCGACTCGACTCCGAGACGACTCCGACTCCGAGACGACTCCGACTCCGAGACGACTCCGACTCCGACTCGACTCCGAGACGACTCCGACTCCGAGACGACTCCGACTCCGAGACGACTCCGACTCCGAGACGACTCCGACTCCGACTCGACTTCGAGACGACTCCGACTCCGAGACGACTCCGACTCCGAAACGACTCCGACTCCGAGGCGACTCCGACTCCGAGGCGACTCCGACTCTGAGGCGACTCCGACTCCGAGGCGACTCCGACTCTGAGGCTACTCCGACTCTGAGGAGACTCCGACTCCGAGGCGACTCCGACTCTGAGGCGACTCCGACTCTGAGGCGACTCCGACTCTGAGACTCTGACTCTGACTCTGAGACTCTGACTCTGAGACTCTGACTCTGAAATTCATTAAATAATAAAAAAAATGCGTGGGGCTCCGCGCAATTTCTATGTCTAGTCAGGTACAGCTAAGCAGCTGGGGGCTGGAATCCGCAGCGCATGGATGCCCAAGCTTTCTGGGCACCCCCCGCTGCAAATTGCAGCCCGCACCCGCCCCAGAAGATGGCGCGTTTATTGAAGCGCCATCCTCTGGCGCTGAACCCCGCTCTTCCAGCGGCCTGGTGGCAGTGGCACGCTGGGTAATAAAGGGGTTAATACCAGCTTTGTTATACAAGCTGGTATTAAGCCCGAGATTCTTAATGTCAGGCCACGTTTGACCCAGCCACTAAGAATCTCCAATAAAGGGTTAAAAAAACACAACACAGAGAAAATTTTTTATTTGAAATAAAAAAAAAAGCCTTTAGGGATTCCATCTTTAATTAAAAAAATCCTCTTCTGTCCGACGTAGTCCAAAACGCGATGTCCTCTCTGCTACATCCCCTGTGCATAAATATAGATGTCTATGCACAGGGAATGAGCAGACTGAGAACAATCTCAGCACTGCTACATCATCTCTGTGAGCAGGCAGGTTCTTGGACCCTGGAGCTGCACAGAGAAGACAGCTGGACTCGGCTCGCAATGTAAAAGCAGTTACTTTGCGAGTTTCCCTGCTATCACTGGCACAGTAGCCGAGTCTAATGCAAACAATGGCAATCCTAGTTTTGTCAGCGTTTCTGACAAAACTAGGATTGATATTAATTTGCATTGGACTCGTGCGAGTAATCACTGGGAAACTCGCAGAGTACCGAGTCCTGCGAGTCCCTTACTACTCGCCGAGTAACGAGTCCTAGCGAGTAGATTCGCCCATCCCTAGTCATCATATATGTCCAGCTGTTGCTATAATGCAGTTTAACGTATATTTGAGTATTGTTTATGTAAATAAACTTTCCAAAATTCTGATAAAAAAGTAAAATTATTGTAAAAAATGTTTTAAAAAACTAAATTGAAAATCTAAAATTTTGACATGACCCCTTCCTTTGTTAAAATTACCTATTTTTTTGGAGTCTTTTATTACATCTGCCTGTATCATTGAACATATATTTATTTGAGACAACTTTGTAGTCTCTGAAGAGTGAGATGAAAATGGAGATCCCAGAGGAAAGCCACACAAACATGGGGAGAACAGAATATTGGATTTTGCACTAATGACATGGTGCTCCGCTGTATTTTTGGTCACCAGCCCAGGTAGAGCAGACAGGTATGGGCTGCCACCCAACCCCAGCAGCCAAGTTTTACCTGAGTGGAAACCAAAAATACACAGGAGCCCTTTATCTAAGTTATTTCTTAAAATAATTTAAAAAAAATGATGTGGGGCTTTGTCATATACCGTATTTGGTTTCCAGCCAGTTACAACGAGGCAGCTGCCATCTGGAATCCTTAGTATTCTGGGCCTCCTCCGCTGTAAATTGGAGCCCTCAGTCATCCCAGTAAACAGCGCATTCATAGAAGCACCAATTTCTGGCACTGTAACCTCCTATTCCATTTGCCCTGGTGCCGCTGGCAAAATGGGTAATAAAGGGGTTAATGCCAGATAGTTGTACATGGCTGGAAACCAAAAATATGGTGAAGCACCATGTTGTTTATTTCAAAATCAATTAAAGAAATGATTAAAAAAAAAATGACATGGGAATTTGATGCCAGCCAGGTACAACTAGGCATCTGGAATTGAGTGGCAGCTCGTAGCTGCCTAGTTGTACCTGGCTGACAACCAAAAGTATTGCAAATCCTCACGTCTTTTTTTAAATTATTTAAAAAAAATAATAAAACACATTATTTTTAATTACCTGCCAGGTAAAACCAGGCAGCCGGGGATAGGTGGCAGCCCACACCTGCCTGTTGTACTTGGGATGGTGACCAAAAATACAGTGGAGCACCACGTCATTAGCACAAAAAAAACATAACAAATACTTGGGGACATTACATGGTGGGTACCCAACTGTCTGAAATGCAATATACCGTATGCTATAAATATGTACAAATCTATTGCATTATGTTATGCTGCATTTATAATAGAGTCTGATGTAAAAAAATACTTTACCAGTTAGTGCACATTTTTTTTACAGTACAAAATGACGTGGTAGTCCATTTCATGTTTCATGTGTGTTTCAAAAAGCATATGCTTTGCAAACAAATGCCCATTTTGGCATGTGTTATTATGGAAGCCTATGGATGCGTTAAACAGTCCGCTACATTGCATTCATGCGGCTTTCAAATGGATATGTTGAATGGACAGCACAAACACAATGTGAACCCAGCCTAAGTCACAAACCAAGTTTTCCTATAGAATTCTTCTGTTGAGGCCATGCTCTATGGCCTGGGCAGTGTTTAATGTGTAATGAGATTGAGGAAGGAAACCGTCCACGTCACCCATTGTTAACTGCTGATCATTTGTTTTTGGTCTCCAGTTTTACAATACAAGTGGTACCTCACATTGCCTCCTATCTGTGATGATAATGGGATGATTACTAAGATATTATTTCCATGAAACAGAAATGTTTCTCCTATGTGATACTTGCTGGCTAGTTTAAATAAAATAGTTTTACATTAGTGAAGTGAAAACACACCTGTTATAAATACATCACTTCCAGGTTCATCTCTAATAATGATTCGATGCCACTTTATAGATTTGATATTCCACTCAAGATTTTATTTGTTCATGCTTTATTTCCCTATTACTATTATTCATGGGATTGTGCCTTATGGGAGATTTTAATGATTCACATCTCCATTTATGAAAAATGGCAAAGCTCTGGCAGACTGTCCATGGCCAGACGTCCCTGGAGTGTATGGGTTTGCAAAGGAGATTGAATATTGGCTAGTGCAGAGACTCTTGGAAAGAAGGAGGGCAGGACTTTGTAGGCCTTCCTCCACCTCTTCAGTAGAATCACTCCTGATTTGGACTGATACAGAACGTTGGTAAATTCCTTACTCTTACCTGTCCAAAGGGTCATAAGAGAGAGAGTTTTTAAAAGAGGACAAAGCACATGTGAGAGCAACTTTTATCGTATAAAAAAGCCAAGCAGCCAGCACTATAACTGTACTTAAAATCTGAGATATTTAGCAAACAATTGATCAGATTTTTGAGCGACCCTGCCACATCATGGCAATCTCAGATAGTGCGGTCTCACTCTAAGTTTTTTATATACATTGTGCATTACAGCATCCAAAATAGATTAAAAGCAGTGTCGGGGTCAGATGTGTGTAGCATAACTTTTATTATACTGTGGAAGAAGCCATGCTCTGCTACTTGGCCTAACCCTAACTGGTGGATTTTAGACCATTTTATAATAAAAATCAAGGTAATTTTTCCAACTTCCCAAAAGGAGTCCTTTTTGCATTTGCATATTACTAGGAAAAGCTGTGTTTTCTTCTAAGTAAAAACTTTGCTGAGACGATGCCTACAGACCACACACCTGACAAGGAAACTCCTTTCCACTCCTTGCAAAGTCAAGGTTCACCCTACTTTCACAGTGCAACCACTACAAAAGTATCCAGAGCAGTAGGGTCAATTATTATAGTATATGACATGATGGATACAATGGATGACATATATTTTATCAGCCGCTAAACCAGCCTGATGAACATCAGCAAACATAGACCCACCGCTTCATCAACCAGGCTCAGTTGTATCTGGACTGTGCCCCTCGTCAAGCAGATATTGTGATCTCTTACTCAACTGACGTATGGGTCAGCAGATTGGACCAGTGGTGAGAATGGACTCAGTTTGCCATGTACATACAGATGTTTCCAGCTTCAAGCCGGCTGCCAGATAGGGTTTTTAGTTTAGCAAGTGGCTTTCTCAGACTTAAATAGAGCAGCATGTTCCCAGCTAATGCACAAAACCTAGAGAAAATATATATACACCTTGAAACGCGTTGAATAAAGCCACTTGCATTTACCAAATTCCTTGGTTTATGGTCGATTGTACAGCAGCGTAGTTGGATTTAATATATTTCCTCTATTTTTTCTACTATTGCTTTGGCCTGTGGATACTGCAGCAGCTGTACGGAGCCTTTATACTGGTTGTGTCCAACACAACCCTCTAAGGTGAGCAGTTTCCCTTCAGCTCACCTGTCACCCTTTTTATCAGATAAAACCCTATTGAGCTTTCTATCCAACAGTTATTCATCCAATGTGGAAAACCTTACCTCTATTAAAGTAAATCAGGCATAGATCAGTGAAGATTTTAATTCACCTACAATAATGATAAATGATCTAATGATAAATGATAAGTGATGACTAATGATAAAAACGAACATAGCATCTGCTTACCATCCATTAGGTTCCATACGTTTCTACTGCCATCCGTGTTGTCCATGTTCAGCTAATAATAATAATCTTTATTTATATAGCGCCAACATATTCCACAGCGCTTAACAATTCAGAGATTGATGTGCAAACAGTCATAAGTAACAGTTATAAAAAAAAAAAGAATTAAGCAAAATAATGACGACCCTGATCGTAATAGCTCACAATCTACAATGGGGTGGTGGAGACACATAGTACAGGTGTTTATTTACAATGGTGGTGCAGCCAACTTGAAGAGATGGGGGATGGATACGAGCTGTATGAGTGATCACTAGCCATTCTCTGTAATGTTTCTGAGTCTGGTGGTGCAGATAGGCTATGTCTAAATGATTTCAATTAGGGAGTATGATAGGCCTCTCTGAAAATATGTGTTTTTAGAGAGTGCCTGCAACTATGTAAGTTGTGGATAGACCTAATTTCTTGAGGTAAAGCATTCCAGAGGATTGGTGCAGCTACTCATCTCCTGATTATCTATGATGCTGTATACTGTGCTTCGGCCAATAAACACCACACATTTCCTGCCTGTGCATTGTGATATGTATTTATACTATACTACTGCTAGGAAACCTACCTAGCAGAAGTTAAATGGAAGAAACCTGAAACTACTCCCAAAAGGGGATAATTTTTTGACCTCTTGTCAGAACAGCTATTGCTTTTTCCATTCTCCGAAGAACAAACCTGTTGTTCCTTCAAAAAAAATGAAAACATGCCATAGTATTTTAAACCATTACCGTATATACTCGCGTATAAGCCGAGTTTTTCAGCCCAAAAATTGGGCTGAAAAGTACCCCCCTCGGCTTATACGCGAGTCAGTGCTGTATACCGATGTACATCGGTATACAGCAGCCCCCGTAATCCAGGGCCCCCCCAGCCTGACTCCGGTCACCTGTAAAGGAAACTATACTTATCACTGCCCGCTGTCCGCGCCCGCTCGCACCCGCTCTCAGCTGCCGACCGCGATCCTCCATCTTGCGTCTTCTTCCTGTTTCTGTGCTCGTCGCGGGCAATGACGTCATTCCCTGCGACGAGCACAGGAAACAGGAAGAAGACGCAAGATGGAGGATCGCGGTCGGCAGCTGAGAGCGGGTGCGAGCGGGCGCGGACAGCGGGCAGTGATAAGTATAGTTTCCTTTACAGGTGACCGGAGTCAGGCTGGGGGGGCCCTGGATTACGGGGGCTGCTGTATACTACCGCTGGGGCTGCAATATACTACCACTGGGGCTGTATACACCACTGGGGCTGCTATATACTACCACTGGGGCTGTATACACCACTGGGGCTGCAATATACTACCACTGGGGCTGTATACTACCGCTGGGGCTGCAATATACTACCACTGGGGCTGTATACTACCGCTGGGGCTGCAATATACTACCACTGGGGCTGTATACACCACTGGGGCTGCAATATACTACCACTGGGGCTGTATACACCACTGGGGCTGTATATACTACTGGGGCTGCCTGTATACTACCACTGGGGCTGTATATACTACTGGGGCTGCCTGTATACTACCACTGGGGCTGTATATACTACTGGGGCTGCCTGTATACTACTGGGGCTGCCTGTATACTACCACTGGGGCTGTATATACTACTGGGGCTGCTGCTGTATACTACCACTGGGGCTGCTGTATACTACCACTGGGGCTGCTGTATACTACCACTGGGGCTGCTGGGGCTCCTATATACTACCACTGGGGCTGCTGTATACTACCACTGGGGCTGCTGTATACTACCACTGGGGCTGCTGGGGCTCCTATATACTACCACTGGGGCTGCTGTATACCACCACTGGGGCTGCTGTATACTACCACTGGGGCTGCTGTATACTACCACTGGGGCTGCTGGGGATGCTACATACTACCACTGGGGCTGCTGTATACTACCACTGGGGAGGCATGTATACCACTGGGGGGGGCCTGTATACAACACTGCTGGGGGCTGTATACCTGTGCTGAGGTCCACCCTCGGCTTATACACGAGTCAATAGGTTTTTCCAGATTTTTGGGGCAAAAGTAGGGGGGTCGGCTTATACACGGGTCGGCTTATACACGAGTATATACGGTACATTGTCTTTGTGCAGTAGTCTGGATATTTTGCAATATTTATAACAAAAATGTTATCACTGCCAAAAAATAGTCAAGTTTGTTGTCAGGGCTGAAATAAAGCATTGCTCCTTCACCTTGCCTCTTCCAGTGATACCTCAGTAGATTTTTTTTTAATTATTTTTGTAAATCTTGCTACTGCAAATCAAATAAATAAAATGTAAGTATAGATAACTATATGCAATCTGGACCCTGGATTGGTTCTTGCATTTGCATTGGTCAAGCTGTCAGAGCATTGGACTGGGTCTTCCTATGGATCAGTTTGTGGTTGATGTTTCAGTTGACAATAATTAACCACTATATAACCTGTACATAAGGAATACAACTTGTTCTAGCTATTATATGATTTGTTTCTTGAACTTTTACCACATTTCCCGTCTGCAGACTCTTTCTCTAGTTTTCAATGCTCTATTCTTGGTGGTTGAAGACAAGCTTCTGTTATGTCTGCCATACACAACACACATAGACATGGAGGAGCCTCATTTTCTTGTCTCTATTGAATATTTAAAAGTGGCAGCAAGGAGGATATCGTATAGCAATAATAAGTAGTGTAGATGTGAATCCAGCACTCGCCTGATTTAAAACATTTACTAGAATGTGGATAAATAGGTCTGTGTTTGGATGCCTGTCTTTTTAATGCTGCTTCTTGTTATGCACCTTTTCAAATCGAGGCTTTGTTTCCCTTACCCATATCTGCTAAACTCTTTTGTGCTCCACATTGGGCTTTGCAAATGAAACGGCATGCTCCCATGTGATCATTTGTCTGGGTCTATATAATGCTCACCAAAACACACATCTGTGTATTGGCATGAAGAATTTTGTGTTCCTGAGTCCTGTCTGCCTTCAGGTTTCAGTACCTCTTCTTACTGCCTGTTATCTCATGAACCTCTCCTACATATTTGCGGTCTTCAGCACTGCTGCTAGTTGCATTTTGGCTTCAAGTACCTCTGCTACTAGCCTCCTTACTGCCTGCAGTTTCCATTACCTCTGCTACCTGTCCAGGGTCTACAAAATTTCCCCTTTCTGCCTGTGGCTTCATGTGCTTTCACTACCAGCCTCCTTTATGCATACCTGTGGCTTTGATACCTTTGCTACCTGTTCTTGGTCTCCAGGATGTCTCCTCTCTGCCTGCAGCTTCCAGTACCTCTTCTATCAGCATCTTGTTATCTGCCTGCCACTTCCAGTACCACTGCTACCAGCATCTTGTCAGTTTGCGGCTCCCACTACCTCTGCTACAGATCTCCAGGCTGTCTGCAGCTTCCACTACCTTTACTTCCCATTTCCTTCATGCCTCATCAGCTTGCTGCACTGACTCCTGTGGCTCATGTGCCCACCCAGACCTTGGTCTAATACTTTTAAATGTATTCTTCCTTCCTTTTTTCCCCTTCCCTCTGAATATATTTTGATTAATAGATGGTCCATCTTATTTTGTGCAAAGCAGTTTTTACCTGTTTTTTTTAAGTGAATATTGGGTTTAAGAGGCAGAGGGAAGGAGGAGAAGAGGTTTATAAGTGGAGAAAAAAACATTTCTGTGATAATGTAGTATAAAGGACAAAGTTTCTTATATTATTTTATTATCGATGCATGTATAGTTTGTTGAGATGGCAGTGACTTTTTATGAGTTGCAAAATGTGATTACTATGTATTTGTATTCAATCCTCTAGCTGTATAACCATGTGTAACTGATTTTTTGTCTGTTTGTATAGGAGTCTGTAACCCAAATTAGACAGAAATCAGATTTAACCACTTACAGCAGAGAAATTCTCCATGGGAAATCAGATGACTCAGTAAAGCTCCAAATCTGCTGTCAAGGAGAAAGTTGTAACCTATGTCCAGTTACATTTTCTATTAAATCATAGCGCAAAGCCTTGACTTTATCATTGGCCTTGTAACTTGGCATCTATTTGGATTATTTTTAACCTATATTGAAAGTTTGTGCGTTTATCGCATAAATGACTTACTGTGATTCTACTTAGCAGCATATGTTATAAACACAGCTGAATAAAGACTCCTAATGTGAGAATTTCATGGCAACGTTGGACCATATGGTGCTTAATTGTAATGATCTTTAGAAACTTTAGCTGACTTTACAAACACTGTAGAAAACCAAATCTCAGCAGTGTTCATGTGACGTCTCTTACACTATAAGGAAATGTTCATGCAGTTTTTTGAGGCATTTAAAAAGTTTTCTCTTGCAGAAACTGCATTAGAAAATATGTTTTTTTTGGGGGGGTGGGGGGTGAGTTCCTCAGAGTGGAAGCATTTTTTTGTCAGGATTCCACACCTTCTGATTACCCTTTGTGTCTCCTCGCCTTTATCCAAAATGGCATTTGCTACCACGTTCATGTCCATGTGTTCCTGTTTTCCTGCCTTTATAAGCTTTAGTCCATCTTTAGTCCTTTCTTGAGTATTCTGCTTGGATCCCTGGCTCCTGTCCGCATCTCAAATTGTTGTTTCTCCTCCTGCTATTCCGATGCTGCTCTTACCAGCTTCTGCAGTTTGATCTCCAGCAAACCACACCTGGTTCCAGTATGTCTAATTCACAGCTGCTCTGTGCTTCTTGTATTCCTGCTCCAGCTTCTTCCAGTCAGTCACGTAAGCTCACTTAAACCAGCAACAAACAAAGGTTACAAACCGGAGCATACAAATCATGATTCCAAAATAGCCACCAGCCCCCTGAAGCAGCCGACGCGAAACACGCCTAGACCTCCAGGCAGATTGGAAGACCTCCCTACCAGGGTCCATGGGTAAGCAACAAATATTGTGCTTTTCATTTATATCCCCTAACCAGGCTATGACTAAAACTTGGAGCTTTGCACCTTTGTCTGCCTAGTTTTGCACCTTATTAAGCACACGCACTTTTACTGCCCCTCTGGACTCTCCTGGTTTTCTGTCTCTGCCTCGGTCTTCCTACCTCCTCTCCCTACCTCTTTTCCTTGTCAAAACTTTACCTGCAAACGTTTATTGACTGTATCCTTGCACCTAATAAATTGTTATTATTGCAACAAACACAAGTGTGGACAGCAAATGACGTTTGGTTACACGGGCAATTGAACTCTGTTTTCTCTGGTTTTTATAACAGCAACAAACAAAGGTTACAAACCGGAGCATACAAATCATGATTCCAAAATAACCACAGGCATCATCAATAAAGACATCAAGGTACGATCCTAACATTTATAAAAGCAAGAACAAAAAGATAAAAAAAGGGGTAAGGAGGGGGGGAGGGGAGGGTCAGAATGCTAGGAAGGGAGAAAAGAGAATATCCTTCCTCTTCTTCTCGTCAACCCTAAATGGAGAATTTCTAATAAAATAGAAACCATGAACCCATTATTAGGATTGGCCCCTTATCTACATGTGAGAACTCAAAACCCAATAAATGGGTTCCGCCAGGGGATGAGAAGCCCAGCCAGCCCATGTAGTAAGTACTTTATCTCTGCAAGATGAGTCTAGGGACAACCAAAATTCATGCTGGAAAGTTGTATTCAACATTCCTCAAAGGCGGAAGAGTGTAGGACTTCCAATGTGCTGCTATGCTCATTCTAGCTGTTGTTAACACAATAGAGACAATGGGTTGGAAATCAAGGTGAAGCTTGTCTATCCCAATATTCAATACTGCCAGTTGTGGGGACAAAGTGAGCTCCATATCAGTAACCGACGTGAGGAGCTGGGACATCACCATCCAAAAGGGAACCAATTTAGGACAGAACTACCACATATGGGCGAGGGTGCCCTCCTCCCCACACTGTCTCCAACATAGGGGAGAGAGATCTTTAGCGAAGCGGGCAAGTCGAGATGGGGAATAATACCACCTAAGGTGGATTTTCTTTACGGACTCTTGATGTGTAATACATTTTGTGGCCAACCTGGTAACTTTCAAACCTGCCGCCCATTCCTCCTCTGATGCTTAAAAGGAAAAATCCTCCTCCCATCTTGACATATACATTGGGCGAGATGTGAAAGCTGGTCTATTAAGTTCCTTATGTAATAGAGCTAGACCTTTATAAGACTGTGGATTAGATAATAAAAACCTTTGATAGATCGAGGGGCACGTGGGAGCTAGAGGCAAGTTCAATTTATTTATAGACCTAAGGAAATGTTTTATTTGAAAGTGCTGGAAAGAGAATTTTCCCAGCTCCAGGAACTCCGCACATAGGGAAACAAACGAGGAAAAGGAACCTTCCCCCATCATGTCGCCTAGGACCAGGATTCCAGCATCCAGCCACGGACGTAAATATAAAATGGCGATACAGAATGATAATTCCTTCAGGCCAAGCAGCCCAGCTGGCAGAGATATCCACTTTTCCACCACCCATCTCCACATGGTTAAGATGGCCATAAGTGGTGGAAGAGGCACTGAGAATCCTGTAGGTTTTCATGATTCAGCCTCCAGCAAAGACCGGAGAGATGATCCTCTCAGATAATAGGACTCTAGATGCATTCAGCCGGCTTCTCAGCAGGAGGAGACCAACACTTCTTAACTGACTCCAAGATGCTCGGACTCATGACTAATCATTATCGATGTGACACCCGTATACAGCTCCCTTCAGTGCACAAAGTAAGCTGGCACCTCGCAGAGAGCAGATTGATTGTTAGGGTCCCTCTGAGGGGCACAGCAACACGTTGTATGCTGTGTATGCTGTAAAGAATTGAAAAAACCCACCCTCCTGCCCTTTCCCAGAAACACTCGGTTTATACCTGGATGTTTGTGAGTGGAGCCTATCACTCATTGACTTGCATTGGACTCGGTGCTCGGTCGAGCACCCGAGCATCTTGAAATGCTCGACCAGAGCATCGAACACCCGAGCATTTTAATGCTCGCTCATCACTATTCCTTACTATAGACTGTTCTGCTCAAGGCATCTCTCAGTATGACCTATCACTTATAGACTGTTTATCCATCAGCATCACCCAGTGGAAACTGTTACTAAGAGACATTACTTACAGGCATCACTGTGGATAAACTGTTTCTCAAAGACTATTTTGTATGGCTTCATTAAGGACTATGATTGCATGATTTATGAACTTTGCTTATTTTGCTGCACCTCACATTTGAATTTTGCCATGTGTATTGGAATACAATTCTTTTCACCCTAATACCTTGTCTCAGTCATGTCTTTGCTCCCATGCTATTACATTCTGAAGATATTCACGATAGCTATTACACATTTCTTTAAAGGGATTGTCTGTTCTAAATCCACAAATCTACAGTCACTCTGTCATTTTATGTGACTGCAGACTCTTGATTCTTTACAACGCACGCTGTCCGCAATGAGAATTTGCTGGTGTCAGAGCCAGGAATGGCGGTAATTTGGCCACAAGTATTGCTATGAACATTACATACTCTCAGCAGCTTCCTTGCTCAATACATTTGCATTGAATGAGGCCGTGCCCATGCGATGTGGGGATTCCTAAACATGCATTCACATAGAGAGTCACATAGAGTGCCTGCAGACTTGAGCTTTTAGACCAGACAGCCCCTTAATTTGTTTTTGAACATTTTTGGAAAAGTTATTTTCCTGAAGTGTTTTTAGCTACCATTTGATTTGACAGTGCCCATTTGGAGAGGTCTCCTTCTGGATTTACTTCAAAGAAGTAACTTAAATATTATTTTTTTAGAAAAATGCATATTTAAAAACCTTTTCTGGAAAACAAAAGTGTTACACAACTCCTCAGATGAACAGTAAAGCTAATTTCCTATAGAAATCAATAGGAATAGTTTCCCAAGTGTTTTTAAAACAATTTTTATTAAGGATTTTGAAGCAAATCTGCTGAAAAATTGGTGGAACATGGCCTGTGGAACTTAAGAGTGTTTTTTCTAAGTAACAGAGAAGTCTTATTATTTCAGAAATATATACCGGTAGATAGAAAGGAAGCTATCATTTCTTAGTTAGGAAAAGAGGATGTTCCAGCACTCGATTTCAAACATAAAAAACAACTGAATGCTTTATTTCATAAAAGTAAAATCCAACGAAGGTAAAAAAAAATAATCAGATTGGAATAAAGTAGTCTTATCATTCTATTCGTTTCATTTTGGAATTATAGAACGTCTAACAGACCATCACGTGTCATGAACTATTTTGGATTTGTAATTTTTGAAAGGTAAGATGTTCCCTTTTTGCTATATCTAGTATTGCTTACATGTTGGGATCCCGTCACGCCAGCCTGGTTTCTGCTGCTTCCCGCTAATCCTTGATGATAGAGCTATGGTGGTGTCATCCAACAAAGACCAACAGAAATCACAGAGTTGTGTTGATTTGATGTTTAGCCCACGAGACTGAGTTTGGATATAATATGTGGAGGTGGAAACATTTTTCGAATGGACAAAAGCAAAGCAGGGTGCTAACTAAAGATGTCTGGATGTTCAGGTTCTTCCTGCTTGTGACCCGCGGGGGCGAGAGGGTTTTTAACATTTTTTATTTTCCAACCACACTATGGACGATAACGCAGAATTTAACCCCAGGGTAAGCCGAACACACACTGTCAGCGGCTCGCATGGCCTGACCACCCAGCAAACTGGAGCACATACTAGCTCTAGCACTTAGAATTCCCCAAACTCCAGTCCCGAACAGGCCCCAAATAGGTTTGAGATTCACCGAAATAGGACATAAAATCTGAAAAACTCACCAAAAAATTGCCAGGAAAATACCCATTGCACCTAGCAGCAGGCTGATAGCTCCTCTGAGAGGCAACACTGGTGTCCAATACCAGTGCTCAATCACCTTCAACCCACAAATGGGGTGGTTGTAGCATCAGCATCCAGCCATGCTGTCATGGAGATGACTGGTGGCATTTATAGACACAAGGCTCTGCAAAATGATCAACAAACATATGGCAGCAAACATATGGTTAGGACTCGTAAGAGTGAGGGCCCTTGATTGTGGGTTACGAACTTACATATTTTGGCCCAAAATACCCACAAACACCTCACATTTTCATCCTTAGTGTTTTATTGCCCTTTTTTATCTGCAGTTTAAGGCTGTGCCCTCTGGGGGGTGTCTGTCATTTGTGAGGTATATAATCAGTGCAGAGCAGCCCGCCTGACTAATAGCAGGGCATGACCAATAGGCTGCTCTGACACTATGCTTCACATGTACCTGAGTGGCTGAGCCCTATGGTGACCTTGTGTCTATAAATGCCACCAGTCACCTCCCTGACAGCATGGCCGGACGCTGGTGCTACAACAGCCCCCACTGTGGGTTGTAGGTGATTGAGCACTGGTATACGGACACCTGTGTTGCTTCTCAGAGGAGCTGGCAGCCGCTACTAGGTGCAATGGGTATTTACCTCCCAAATAGGTTTGCTCAACTCTCGTGCTAATTAAACAACACAAATCCACAAATAACAAAGATGTACAGTACCTGAAGGTTTTAGTTGCTCGACCAATTATATTTTTGAGCTATATATAAGAGGAACTGTCACAAGGTCAAGTATTACAGCTTCACAATTAAAAATAAACTTCTAAGACTTTATAGAACTTCAAACACTGTATTTTTTTGCTTCTAACTTTCAAAATGGTTGAAATGTTTACATTTACACACAGGTAAAGGAACAAACACACTTTTTGTTTTCTCCAGTTAACTGAATGTTATATGAATGGATCAGGCAAAGTTGAATTACTTGAGACTTTTTTCTGGAAATTCGAGAAGAGAAATTATTCTTCCAAATGTAATGTTTCTTATTATGCTCTTTCTCTCCAGACCCAGGTATATAGCACTGAAAAGGAAGTGGGCGCACAATAGTGTTTATGCGTAAGACTAGAGGGTTGAGTAAAATAGTGAAACAGCTCACCTGTTCGGGTTGTGAGATGTTACCACCTGGGACATCTATAGATGTCACGCTTTTTCGGTCTGCAGCAGTCCTCCCGCATGTTGAAATATAAAAATAAACCTTGAATCAAATGGATTTTTTGGAATTTGAGTGTGGTCATTAATCCCTCTTCTCCTACACATGGACCTTTATTCTCAAGACCCAGGAGCATAATAAACATAAGATGCAAACAAAAATTAAAAAACCTAATACTCATTTCACCACTCATCTCCGCTCTTCACAGTCATCAGTCCAATCCTCACCGTATCTCCTGATCACTGCTGCTAGCACTGAGATCCCTGGCTCTGATGAGGCCCATTATGGTTCTGTGCTAGTGTGCAAAAAGTCTCATCATCTTAGTGTCAAAATGTCTGCCATCAGAACCAGTCCAGGCCAAGAAGTGTTGATCAGAAGGTGCGGCAAGAACAAGGCTGGGGATGTTGAGGAGCAGAGGGGTCAGAAAGATTAGTCTATGGCTGTTTACATTTTTTCAGTATTTTGATGGCCCCTTATGGTTCAGAGAAATGAAGGCCAGCAGCTGCCATTTTGCCGAATTCCAAAAATCATGCATTTTGTTGAATGTGAAGATTTGCAAGATTTAAGTCGAATTTAATACCGCTAGAATATGCCAAAAGGAGAAGCCATGACAGCACTCCAAGTATCGTGACCAGGTGACCAGAGCATCATTTCACAAAGTTACACACAAACAGGCATGGGCCACACGACCGTAGAGTGAGAGGAGGGAGTCGACAGTTGGAGGACGAACAACTCATGTTTCGTGCTTACCAGCACTTCCTCAGGTCCATGAATAGCAGGATCTTCACTGAGTGCACCCGTTCACGCGGGAAGGAATTACAAGGTTCAATGACAAGCGGCTGCAGTGGTGAGTCAGACCCCTGTGTATCATTGCGGTCAGTGCCCCGGTGTTTAAACACTTTCTGTTCTATTGTCAGTATTCCACTTGAATATATTTGTTCATCTCTAGTTTTCAGCTTGGCTGAATAGACTGGAACATAACAAGGAGAATCATGGAAAGGTGACAGGTTAGACGAGTTAGTAAAATCTTTATTGTACTGCTGGAGATCAAGACTTAGGCTGACATGAATTTGTAAAATACCCTAGACGTCTCATCAAGGGTAAGAGATCTATAATAATGGGTGTAGTTTGTATAGTGAAATCTGGTTGACAGATCCTTTTTTTTCTAGAGTATTTCTTTAAATTATCTTGTGTCCCTTAGAGGATAGTCACTCTCTTTAGTCTTTAAGAAAATGTATCTCTTTGTTCGCTCTAATCACAGTTATTAGAAAAGGTGTAAAGCGTTTTAATGCCTGAATCATTTTGTAAACTAGAATTAAATGAATAACTATTGGAACAGTTTATAGAAGGGCCCTTTGGTGCTCCTGCTATAATTGCAGCATCTCTCTAAGTTTGATTTGGTAGAACAATATCACCTAGTAATGTGTTTTATTGATCATACATTGCTCTGGAGATTATGGATATTGTAGTTTAACAGAAAATACATTCTGTGTTAAAGCCCAAAGCAGATTCCATCCTGGAGCTCTGCATATTTTATCCTGAGGACAAAAAGCTGCAAAAGAAAAGAATTTATAAATAATATTATGTACGGCTTACTGCCCACCTGCTAGTGAAAGCCATGAATGATGGAATCACTCTCATAATACATAAATTAATCTAATAAAACAAATGTAGCGCCAATCTGGGATAACCTTTGTCATCAATCCAAACCACAAAAAATAACAAGTGGATAGTGATAGGCTACGAAGTCAACTCCAAATGATGTTGTCTATTGCTAGACCTTTGGGGACCATTATTTTTCCAAAACCCGGCATCATACTTTTTTATTAAAAAGCCATGTAGCCAGAGTTGCCTATGTCAGCATGCTGTCCAAAAAGTGCATATGCACATACTAATTTCTAACTGGACTTTAAAAATGAGATATTTAGCAAATAATTGATCAATTCTTTGAGCCACCCTGCCATGCCATGGCAATCTCAGATAGACCATGAATGAGGGCAGAGCAGGGCCAGATAAATGTGCATTCAATCAAATAGAGCCTATGGGAAGGGTGGTGCGGCTGTGTGTGAACAGTGGCCTAAGTCAATCACAGTAAAGACAGAAAAAACAGCAAACTAAATCAAGCGTGCACGGCAAAAAGTGGAGGCCAGCTACCGACCAATAACAAATAAAAAAAACAAAAAAATCAGCGCTGCATATTTTTAGCATGAAGTACTAAAAGTGCATATCCACATATTAATTTCTAACTGTACTTTAAAAATATTTAGCAAACAACTGGTCAATGCTTTAAAGGGAACCTGTCTCCTAGCTTAAGCCCCCCAAGCTGTCACTACCTGTCCCTGCACCTTCCTATTACTAATCTAACTATCCCTCTCTGTCCTAACTGTGTGCTGTGATGGTGTATAACAAGCATTTTATACTTAGAGGTTGCTATGGTAATGGTAATGCTGGGCGTCCTCTTTCGCTCTCTGTCCCCTCCTCGATCCTTCTTTATGACGCGCCGATGGGTGTCTACATTCCGTTCTGTAAATCCTCCTGTTTTGAAATTACCGCCCCTTCTCATAGTATTATACCGAGCCGGTGCGTCATATCCATCCCGGTGCATTGTGGGGCTGATCACGTGGGATGGCCCCGCTCCCGACGCATGCGCAGTATGCATATTGAAGCCGTGCCTTTCTCCAGAGCTTAGAGAAGTGAATTAGAAAATTATAGCAGTTACATAAGGATTTTTGACCTAACAGATTCCCTTTAAAATAACTCATGCATGCAAATTATTTGCCCTACCACACCTGTGTCATTGCTTTCATTTTCTCCCAGCTCTTTGTTAACTTTCCAGGAATGATAACATACTGATCAAGCTCATGTAGCTGCTGCAACCAACACTTACCTCATTAGTCACATGCCTATTATTGTAATGCCGACATTCTTGCTTACATGCTGGCATAGTGACAGACACAGGTGTGCTGCATGCCTCCTTCCTCTCCTTGGCTATCCATGTGCGGCACTGTTATCTCTGAGAGTGCGCCTAAGATGCATGCTTATGCTTCTGCTCTGCTCGTAAACAGCCAGCATGGTATTACACAGATGTGCCTCTCAGCTTATGGCTGAGAGCCAGTGGCGTAGCTAGCCTGCTCTGGGCCCGGGGGGCGAGATCTGGGGGGGGGGGGGGGTGCTGTCAGAGAATTCTCGTGCCACCCCAAGTGGCGTAGCAAGTGTTTGTGGCGCCCTGGGCGGTGGAAAAATTTGCCGCAGCTGCCGCCCCTAAGAATTGGGCCAAATGGCCACTCTCCTCCTGAACTCTCCATCCTTCTGCACTCCCCATGCTCTATCTTCCTGCACCCTCCATCCTCCTGCACCCTCCATCCTCCAGCACCCTCCATCCTTCAGCACTCTCCATCCTTCAGCGCTCTCCATCCTCCTGCACTCACCATCCTCCTGCGCTCCCCATCCACCTGCGCGCTCCATCCTTCTGTGTGCTCCATCCTCCTGCACTCTTCATCCTCTTGTGCTCTCTGTCCTCCTGCCATCCTTCTGTGTGCTCCATCCTCCTGCGCTCTTCATCCTCTTGCGCTCTCTGTCCTCCTGCGCTCTCTATCCTCCATCCTCCTGCACGCTGCATCCTTCTGCGCTCTCCATCCTCCTGCACTCCCCATCCACCATCCTGCAGCACCCTCCATCCTCCTGCACGCTCCATCCACCTGCGCTCTCCATCCTCCATCCTCTCTTGCATTCCCTGTCCTCCATCCTCCTGCACTCCCCATCCTCCTGCAGTCCCCATTCTTCTGCGCTCTCCATCCTCCTGCGCTCTCCATCCTCCTACGCTCTCTATCCTCCATCCTCCTGCGCTCTTCATCCTCCTGCGCTCTCCATCCTCTATTCCCTGCAGTGTCCATCCTCTATCCCCTGCAGATCCCATCCTCTGTCCCCCTGCAGATCCCATCCTCTGTCCCCCTGCAGATCCCATCCTCTGTCCCCCTGCAGATCCCATCCTCTGTCCCCCTGCAGATCCCATCCTCTGTCCCCTGCAGATCCCAAACTCTGTCCCCCTCCAGATCCCATCCTCTGTCCCCCTGCAGATCCCATCCTCTGTCCCCCTGCAGATCCCATCCTCTGTCCCCCTGCAGATCCCATCCTCTGTCCCCCTGCAGATCCCATCCTCTGTCCCCCTGCAGATCCCATCCTCTGTCCCCCTGCAGATCCCATCCTCTGTCCCCCTGCAGATCCCATCCTCTGTCCCCCTGCAGATCCCATCCTCTGTCCCCCTGCAGATCCCATCCTCTGTCCCCTGCAGATCCCATCCTCTGTCCCCCTCCAGATCCCATCCTCTGTCCCCCTGCAGATCCCATCCTCTGTCCCCCTGCAGATCCCATCCTCTGTCCCCCTGCAGATCCCATCCTCTGTCCCCCTGCAGATCCCATCCTCTGTCCCCCTGCAGATCCCATCCTCTGTCCCCCTGCAGATCCCATCCTCTGTCCCCCTGCAGATCCCATCCTCTGTCCCCCTGCAGATCCCATCCTCCAGCCTCCCTGTATCCTTCATCACCCTTGCACAGCCTGACACCCTCAGCACCCCTCTCTCACACACCTCTTGGGGGGGCGTTGCAGACTTACCGCGGCTGCCGTGTGCGTCTGCTGTAAGGAGGAGGTGAGGAGGGGCGGGCAGACTGCAAGACAGGAAGTCCCGTCTGCGTCCTCCCTCCTCTCCGGCCGGCACGGCAGCCGGCTGGCAGCACGGGGCACGGTGGCCCCCCAGGGGGCGGACAATGGGCCCCTGATGTCGGGGGGGCCCGGGGCGCTCGCCCCCCCTGCCCCCCCCCGCTAGCTACACTACTGCTGAGAGCTACTAAATATTTAAGGCATTCTCTCACTTGGGGAGGTGCCTGAGCCTCGTGGTTAGTCAGTTGTTTTTCTGAATCTTAGTTAGTTGTAAGGTCGTGTTCTCCGAGTCCTTTACCTGCACTTGTGCCAGTATTTCCTTACCTGTCTGCACATGTCGTTCTATCTATTTTAGACTTCCTGTCAGTTACAGCTGCCTCGGTTGCACCTGCCTGCACCAGAGACTATACCTGAGTCCATCCCTTTGTTCCTTGTTCTGGGGGATCAGCTGCCACAGTTCCCTCTGTGGTCCACTAGATCCACTTCACCACGTTTACCTCAGCATGGGTAACAACTATTCTGTTATCATCACTGAGAACAATATTTGGCTCCAGTCATCATGTTCTTGTGATCAGCATGTCATAATATTTATATAATAATAGTTATTCATTTATATAGCACTATTAATTCCATAGAACTCTACATTCATCAGTAATATGTCATCAAGCAGAACAGTTCACAAAGACTTCTAGAGAAGCTGCGCGAGAGTGACAGGAAATTTAAAAGGTTATTTTATGGCTTTACTTTTTTGCCATTTAACAAAATCATGCTGGAAGATTTACTAAGTTTATAGGGATATGAGATATCTCTGCCTTCTTGTTTTTGTGTTTCTTACTACTTTCATAATATTAAAACTATTCAGAAATTATTTTTTTTCCAATTTTTACTGTTAAATAAAGACCTTGAGATGTAACCTATCAGCAAAAATCTAAATTACTCCCTCTTAAGGTAGGTGCACATTACATTTTTGCTGTCCACGACAATGAAAGCGTTATCATTAGACTTATCAGTAGTACTGTATATACTCGTGTATAAGCCGACCCGTGTATAAGCCGACCCCCCTACTTTTGCCCCCAAAACCTGGGAAAACCTATTGACTCGTGTATAAGCCGAGGGTGGACCCCAGCACAAGTATACAGGCCCCCCCAGTGGTATACAGCAGCCTCCCCAGTGGTAGTATACAGCAGCCCCAGAGGTATATACAGCAGCCCCAGTGGTAGTATACAGCAGTCTCCCCAGTGGTAGCATACAGCAGTCTCCCCCTGTGGTAATATACAGCAGTCTCCCCCTGTGGTAGTATACAGCAGTCTCCCCCTGTGGTAGTATACAGCAGGCTCCCCCTGTGGTAGTATACATCAGTCTTCCCCTGTGGTAGTATACAGCAGGCTCCCCCTGTGGTAGTATACAGCAGTCTCTCCCTGTGGTAGTATACAGCAGTCTCCCCCTGTGGTAGTATACAGCAGTCTCCCCTGTGGTAGTATACAGCAGTCTCCCCATGTGGTAGTATACAGCAGTCTCCCCCTGTGGTAGTATACAGCAGTCTCCCCCTGTGGTAGTATACAGCAGTCTCCCCATGTGGTAGTATACAGCAGTCTCCCCTGTGGTAGTATACAGCAGTCTCCCCTGTGGTAGTATACAGCAGTCTCCCCATGTGGTAGTATAAAGCAGCCCCCCCCTGTGGTTGCATACAGCAGCCTCCCCCCCCCGTGGTATATACAGGCCCCCCGTTGCTGGCACACATCTGTAAAAGAATAGTTTTCATACTTATCCTCCTCGCTTTCACCGCACGCGCATCCTCCGCTCTCCTTCCTGCTTGTACCCGGCGACCATCCATGTGACCGCGCTCAAGTAATGACGTCATTACTTGTGCGCGGTCACATGGATGGACGCCGGGTACAAGCAGGAAGGAGAGCGGAAGATGCGCGTGCGGTGACAGCGAGGAGGATAAGTATGAAAACTATTCTTTTACAGGTGTGTGCCAGCAACAGGGGGCCTGTAAATACCACAGGGGGGGGGGGTGGCTGTATACTACCATGGGGGGAGGAGGCTGCTGTATACTACCACAGGGGGGAGCACTGACATAGTGCAGTGTAATATGCAGCGCTCCCCCTGCCGCTGATGGACAGGGGGATGCAGTGCATATTGCATTGCACTAATGAGCGGGGACACGTGACCGCCCGCTCCTGTTACAGCCTCCCCCACCTCCTCCAGCCCCCGGACACCGGCCCCCCACACTCTGAGCCGTCACTGACTCATGTATAAGCCGAGGGAGGACTTTTCAGCACAATTTTTGTGCTGAAAAACTCGGCTTATACACGAGTATATACGGTACTTGTTTCTTTATTATATTTCTACTTTAAACTCAAAAATATACCAAAAAAACAACATTTATCACTTAATAACAAAATGTACGAAGTATGCTCCTAGTGGGGCCAGGTCACGTTCTTGGGGCTAAAAGCTGTTATAACTCAGTTTGACTTAAAATAACAATTATGGTACCTTTACACGCCGCTACAGAAGGTTGGAAACAACCGGGTGTCTCACGTGCACGAGCACATACCAATGGTTGCAAACGGTACCCGATACCGCCTTTACACGCCGCTACAAGGTGCTCTACAGAAGGTTTAATCTATCCCTGGAGGCACCGCCGGGTGCTCAAGTTACCTTCTGTAGAGCACCGTCCCTCATTTACACGCCGCTACAGAAGGTAATATGGGAGGACATGGGGCAGCAGGGACAACACATAGGCGTGCCAGAGTTGTGGATTATGAGACGCTCGTACGATGATTGGACAATGCTATAGCATCATGATTGGCCAGCCAGCGCAGGAAGGCTGGCTAATACATGATGCTATTGCAATTGTGTAGTGTGACTGGTCAGCTCCTTAAATATGCCGCCCTATGCAGCGACAACCAATCGTAACGCAGGAGCTTCCACCAATGTTCGCTGAAGGGGGGCGTTTTCCCGGAGGC